>JAOXOE010000776.1:3659118-3693321 GCA_028565055.1 Phoeniculus purpureus | reverse complement strand
AAAATGAATTGGTGCCTTTTTCCCCCCATTCACAGAATCACAGAACATTAGGGATTGGGACCTAAAAAGATCATCCAGTCCAGTCCGGTCCCCCTGCCACAGCAGGATCCCCTAGATCGAGTCACACAAGAACATGGCCAGGCAGGTTTGAAATGTCTCCACAGAAGGAGACTCCACAACCCCCCTGGGCAGCCCCTTCCCGTGCTCTGTCACCCTCACTGGGAAGAAGTTACTTCTTACATTGATGTGGAACCTCCTGTGTTCCAGCTTACACTGAGTGAGTTGTTTCAGTGCCTGCAGATTCCTCTGTGAGTCTGTTAAACCCTCTCTGTGCGTCTGATACTTTACTAATAGGTCTTGGCTGAAATATGGTCAGGGTGTCTAACCCATGACTTTAGCAGTGACCCAGATGGGATGTGTGGGCATCCAGACAAGGACCCACACTACCACCCAATAACACTCCACTACACCACCAAAAAAATCACGTCTGAATGAAGCTGTTCAGAGTTTGGTTTAGTCACAGGTATCCTCTGCATACTCCCTGCCACAGAGACTCATTCTGCCTTAGTTTTCTCACTGCCTAATGCATTTTTACATTTTATTTATTACAGTCTGGAAAACTGCACTGGGGGTGAATATTGAAGGGAGTGAAAACTGTGGGCCAAGGAATACTCCTGTAATGGTAGATATGGTTATTATCTAGTCGTTCATAAATTGCTTGAGAGGCAAATACAAGATGCTTATGCTGAGAAAGGGCTAGTGCTACACGAATGCTACCCTCAATTCGGTTAACAGCAAAAGCACATGCCAAGCCAGCACAGTAATCCTTCTGCTCCACTCAGGCTTCAACCGCAGGACAGACCGGACTGAGTTTGGGGCACAACATTTTAAAAAGACAAACCAAGCAGATGAGAACAACAAAGATGACACAAAAGGCTTTAGAAGGGTGATTGATTTAGAATCACAGAACATTAAGGATTGGAAGGGACCTCAAAAGATCATCCAGTCCTATCCCCCTGCCACAGCCGGATCACCTAGACACAGTCACACAGGAACATGGCTCAGGAGGGTTTTAAATGTCTCCAGAGAAGGAGACTCCACAATCTCCCTTGGCAGCCCCTTCCAGGGCTCTGTCACTCTCACCATCAAGAAGGTCCTTCACATATTGATGTGGAACCTCTTGAGCTCCAGCTCACACGCAGTGCCCCTTGTCCTACCATTAGGTGCCCCTGAGCAGAGCCTGGCTCCATCCTCCTGACGCCCACCCTTCACGTATTTATCAACATGAATTAGGTCACCCCTCAGTTTCCTTTTCTCCAAGCTCAAGAGCCCCAGCTCCCTCAGGCTTTCCTCAGCAGGGAGATGCTCCCCTCCCTCCATCATCTCTGTGGCTCTGCGCTGGTCTCTCTCCAACAGCTCTGTGTCCTTCTGGAACTAAGGGGCCCAGAACTGGACACAAGATTCCAGATGCAGAAACACATCTAAACACAGTGCTACGTAAAAGGCATTTCATTTCCTAAAAGGGCACAATTCTCTTCTAGGAATTCCAATTTTTTCAGTAGTGTCCAATGCCATGAACAACGTTTCACAGAAAAATAATTCCCTCCCAAAAATAAAAAACAAAATAAAATAAAACAAAATAGAGCCAGAACACTGTTTGTTCTCCTCCATCATTTCCCTAAAAACTTTCTGCAGAAGACATAAAATAAAAGAAAGCAGTGCTGGTAAATTAGACCGTGAAAGTTTAATCCATCTGGAAAACCTTAAATTCAGGTTTCATAAAGTCAGAAACACTTCTGAGGACATAAAATCTTCAACTTAGTAAAACAGCATCAAGAAAGCTAATGAGTTCCGTGTGTCCCTGCTGTAGTCTGTGGAGACCAGAGGACACTGGGTTTCTGTACTAGGGCAGGGTCCCCAGCACTCAAGGCATTGCTCTTGCAACATGTCCCTCAGTCAAGAACTGATACTGGCATGAACAACCCAAGCCAGTGGCTCTGGTGAGTATAGAACAGGCTCGTTTCTCATACCGTAGGCACCATGTGCAGACACTACTTAGAGGCAGTGAGCAGCTCAGGCAGTGAGGTCTCCATGGTCTGAAACCCTGGGGAAAATTCACTGCAGTGTGAAGGAGCAGCAAGAGCAACAGTTCACTCAAAGCCAGTGTTTCTGGAGATGGTTTAGTGCCAGGGGTGTTTCCAGAGACTTCAGCTACCAAACCTCATATGTTTCTAGTAAAAGCCAGTAAAATGTGGTTTTTTTCCCCCCAAGTCTAGTGATTTGATAGGCAAAGGTCATAAAGATGGAAAAAAAATCTTGCCCAGAAAGATCGTTCCTCTGATCTCAAGCCTCTGTTCCACCATATGGAGAGTAATGAGATCATTTGGATTAAATGGTTGCATGATTTTATTACCATGGGTAAGAGGAATTTTTCCTTAACTCTGCTTCAGCAAATGGCTGAGTTATTTTAGCTGAAATAGCAGCAGAAAGATATTGAAAAGAGACAATCTGTATGTGGTGGGCAAAAGGAACGAAGGTCAGATGCTCTCTTGTTCTGGCACTAAGTGGGAGAAGAGCCTGACCCCCATCTGACTACAACCTCCCTTGAGGTAGTTGGAGAGGGAGAAGGTCCCCCCTGAGTCTCCTCTTCTCCAGGCTAAACACCCCCAGCTCCCTCAGCCTCTCCCCATCAGACTTTCCCTCCAGTCCCTTGTTGATCCTCTGGGCTCACTCCAGCCCCTCAACCGCTTTCTTGAAGTGAGGGGCCCAGCACTGCCCCCGGTATGCTATGCGTACACATCATTCTCACCTCCCTCAGCCCCACAGGTTGATGCTCCCTTTCTTTTTGTCTACCAGAGAGGACAGGACCACTGTGGAAGTGTTCAGACTAACAACAGTAACAGATGTTTCTGGCTTCTGAAGAGTCTCCTCTGCCAGCACTAAATTAAGTGTTTTCAAACAAACAGATAATAGAACAGCAATATCCTGCCATAGATCTGTCACAGTCTAAAACAAAGTCACCACCTGGCAATTCCTGGAAGTCTGTTCAGTGCCGCTGCGGCAAACAACTGGATCGTCAATGTTGTATTCATGATATCCAGGAGCAGACAAATAGCTCTAATGCATCATAGACTGTAATGAGTAAATGCCTGTCTGCGGGGCCTGAAAACGAGTCTCTAAGCGTGAAAAGCTTCATTTTGAAGTCATTGCTCATAGAAGACAACCTACACGTAACAAGAAAACCTAAACCAACGAACTGACAATTACTTAGCAAAACAGAAGATTCTTCACATGCTGTGTCACATATGATCACACACAACCACAGAACATTAGGAATCAGAGGGACATGTCCAGGAGAGAGTTGTACCTCTCCAGAGAAGGAGACTCCACAACCTCCCTGGGCAGCCCCTTCCAGGGTTCTGTCAGCCTCACCAGGAAGAAGGTCCTTCTCACATTGATGTAGAACCTCCTGTGTTCCAGCTCACACCCACTGCCCCTTGTCCTATCATTAGATGTCCCTGAGCAGAGCCTGGCTCCATCCTCCTGACACCCATCCTCCACATATTTATCAACATTAATGAGGTCACCCCTCAGCCTCCTTTTCTCCAAGCCCAAGAGACCCAGCTCACTCAGCCTTTCCTCATAAGGAGGTGTTCTACTCCCTTGATCATCTTTGCGGCTCTGCACTGGACTCTCTCCAGCAGTTCTGTGTCCTTCTTGAACTGAGGGGCCCAGCACTGGACACAGGATTCCAGCTGTGGTCTCAGCAGGGCAGAGTAGAGGAGGATGAGAACCTCTCTTGATCTGCTGACCACCCTGCTTCTGATCCACCCCAGGATGCAACACAGAATCATGGAGGCTGGAAAAGACCTCTTCGATCATCAAGTCCACCCTATTTTGTCCTGCAGGATCCTTGAATTAAAAAACAGACTCACTGCTGATGATGTTCAGCATCACTGACAAGCCTCCAAGGTTCCCACAAGGCAGCTTTGACAAGGCCATGTCCAGAAGTACATCCTCGAGGCAGAAAGTCTCTTCCTATAACCCTTAAATGTGCCTGGACAGCTGAACGTCATAAGTCCTTGGTTACTGCAACAGTTCTCTGAGCCTTACTCTGACAGTTGAGATTATACCTACGCACAGAAGATGGATCAGGTAAGAGAAGTGTTTTACAAACAAGATGATTTCTCAGGAGTGGGCACTGGTGGAAGTTGCATGGTTTGGTTTGTTTTGGTTGGAATGAAGTGAAGTCACTGCAAGCTCGTCAAGGTTTAATTGTTGTTTTTTCCACTTTCCAATGCTCGCTGGTTTTAAGACAATCCCTACAGCAGAAGGAATGTGATGAAAGACCTGGCATACACCCCTCAGTCCCTTGCATGGGCAGATCATTTCTCAAAGCTGACATCCAGACACAAAAACAGTGGCGTGGGGCCACGTACAAGGGCACTGAGGCTTGAGGCTCATGAATACATTGATTAAGCCAAAGTCACAGGTCAAAGTGGCTCTTTAAAGAAACCAGCAAACTCTAGGCTATTTTATACGGAACAATCCTACAAGATTCTGCATTTTAAAACCATTTTATCTAGGAATAAAGGCATAGACACGGCTTCAGCTACCCTTGGCTCTGTGATAAATACATCTCAACTGTGAAACACCCACCAAATAATATTTAGCTCTAGCTCTGCAGTGCTGACAACAGGTTTTATCCTTGATAATGGCTCAGCAGCTAAATTAAGCTTTCTCCATGTGTTTCTCATTAAAATTAATAAACCATATTGATAGAAAGCTAATACCACCTACCTCTTGCAATAGCACAGGCACTATAAAGAAAAAAACCAAGATAAGATTCATGCAGGACATGAAAGTAATTCTAGTTCCCTTGCTTTAACACGCAGTCGGGAAATAATTTTACGCATGGAAAAATCGGTTTTCACTACAATTTGTAAAGATAGTGAGAAGAGCACAATTGTAGCATCACAAGACAATTCCAACAGCTTTTCCCGTGAATACATGGATCTCTTTACACAACCATCCCATTATCAGAGAACATAATACCGTTCACTTCCTTTATCACTAAACTGAATGTTCACTGATTTATTTGACACAGTCACAGAATCACAGAACATTAGGGATTGGAAGGGACCTTGAAATGTCATCCAGTCCAATCCCCCTGCCACAGCAGGACCCCTAGATCCAGTCACACAGGAACACGGCCAGGTGGGTTTGAAACATCTCCAGAGAAGGAGACTCCACAACCTCCTGGGCAGCCTCTTCCAGGATTCTGTCACCCTCACCATGAAGAAGGTCCTTCTCACATTGATGTGGAACCTCCTCTGTTCCATCTCACACCCACTGCCCCTTGTCATTAGATGCCCCTGAGCAGAGCCTGGCTCCAACCTCCTGACACCCACCCTTCACATATTTATCAACATTCATAAGGTCACCCCTCAGTCTCCTCTTCTCCAAGCTCAAGAGCCCCAGATCCCTCAGCTTTTCCTCATCAAGGAGATGCTCCCCTCCATCATCTCTGTGGCTCTGTGCTGGACTCTCTCCAGCAGCTCTGTGTCCTTCTGGAACTGAGGGACCCTCAGTTAGAGCTAGATGAACTGGACTAGAACTGGTTCAAGAACTGGAGTAGATGATCTTCCAATCCCTAATGTTCTGTGATTCTGTGAAACAAACTACTCAAAGTGCAAGTAAAGCCTGTGTGATCAGCCATTTCAGAGAAACAGTCATTGAAAATTCAATTCCTTACTCACAGTTCAGGAGTTTAGGGCTCTCAGCAGGCACAAGTGTTTTTGAAAGGGATGACGAGATGGCAAAAGTATCTACAGAAGTTGTCCAATGCTACAACCATAATCTATTTCACAACAGCATGGCCAGCAGACTGAGGAAAGTTATTATCTGCTCAAGACAAAGTAAGCCAAGGATGCTTTCCTTGCCTGTTTTCAATTTGGCAGATTTTAAGCTCTTTTGACAGCAAAAGATAAGCTGAGAATAGAACTCAATTTGTGAAGTTGATTGCAGCGTTATTTAGAAGCAAAGGCATGAGGTTAACTTGTTATCTATATATCATCCCATACATTTTTCAAGCTAATTGGGATAGCGACTTCAAGAAGAATTACTGAGAGAGGGCAAAGCTCATTTACTTATCGCTTTACATTAATCGTCTCCATCCCACAGAGAACAACCAACACTGTTTTGGTGGAGAATGGTCCAAAACTTCCCTCTGTGGCAGCTGTAATCTGCTGTGTAAGGCACAAGCCAGCCACTTACTTCTAGGAATTTAAACCTGACGATACTCCACAGATGAAGAAAATAGGGTGACACTCAAGTACTCAAAGGAATGAGAATAGGTAACATCTTTGTATGCATCTAGGTACATTTTCTGCCAAATTCAAAGAATTACACTTGTCGCCAAGGCCGACAGCATCCTGGGGTGGATCAGAAGTGGGGTGGTTAACAGATCAAGAGAGATCCTCCCCCTCTACTCTGCCCTGGAGAGACCACAGCTGGAATATTGTGTCCAGTTCTAGACTCCCCAGTTCCAGAAGGACACACAGCTGCTGGAGAGAGCCCAGTGCAGAGCCACAGAGATGACGGTGTGGAACATCTCCCTACTGAGGAAAGGCTGAGGGAGCTGGGTCTCAGCTGAGGCTGAGCAATGAGGTCTCCCCTTAGCCTCCTCTTCCTCAAACTGAACCGCCCTAACACCTTCAATCTCTCCTCATAACACATATTCTCCAAAGTTACCATCACCTAATGCCTGAAACAAGTTAAGTGGCTCTCAATCATCCACCCTACAGTCCCTACAATCCCATTCTGCCAGACAGTTAGAAAATCCCCATCACTGTGAAACTCTTCGGTCAAGTATCTTCATTTAAATATAGCAGACACATTTTTTGCTACTAGCCTACAGAACAAGAAAGTTCTCTATGGGCACCATCTGGTCCTTGTGATTGTTGCTATTTTACTTACCAACATGTCTTAGCAGCTTCTCCTTTGACAATTTAGTCTTTGACAGTGTCTATTTGCCTGAGAACACAAGGTACTTTGTATTCTCTGCACATTTGTGTTACCCACAGGGAGTGCTGGAAACCATCATGCAAGATGGAGAACATATCAACATGGCTTGTGCAGGGAAACAGGAGGTATTTTTGAGATCAGCAACGGAGTGCTCTTTCTATAGATGTGAGAGTTTACTCCCTGCTGAATGATTCTGAGGTCTTCCAGCCCAGGACCTAACACCACCAACATCAGCCAGACTAAGGCACTAAGGGCCACAGCCAGTCTTTCCTTAAACTCCTCCAGGGACAGTGAATCCACCACTGCCCTGGGCAGTCCATTCAAGGCTCTGATCACCCTTTCCGTAAGGAAGGGCTTCAGGCCTTGCCCTTTCACCCTATTACAAGTTGCCAGGGAGAAGAGCCCAATCACATCCTTTCCTTGGAGTCTGCAACAAGAACCAGCTTTCGTGCTTTGCGTTCCTTAGCTCTGGTCTCAGATGAAGCTGGGTTCATTTTAACCTGAAGCTGTCAGCACTAACAGGACAGTGAAGTCATGGTGTTCATTCAGGTAGGTCCACTGGGGACAGTATCATGTTAAGAGAGAACGGATAATGCAGTGATCACCCCAGATCCATTTACCACTCAGACAGCAATTTGAGAAGCTGTATCATTAATAGTCACAGAAAATCAATCAAGAGAAGCCTAAAGCAGACTGAAGTTACCACGGTGCCTCTTTATAGTGTCATAGAAGGTAACAAATGTGAAGGGATCAAAAATGTTAGCCTGAGTAAGCTCTGTTTGCCTAATTAGAGGTCACTGCATGGATAAAATTCCAACTAAAAAGTAGAGGACCAAGGTGATTTTTTTATCCAGTCACTTCAAAACTGATTCAGACAAATAACTGACACAGTCACTGAGTTATACTAAATTTGGCCTCTTGCCTTACGAATCAGAGATAAAGACACAGAGCAAATATGTGGAATAATGTCTGAGTAACACCTATTCTTTGTGTGGACTAAACTTCTCAAAGCAAACCTCTTCACCTACTGCAGAAGCAAGGCAGCACTTAGAAGAATGGACTTTAACTATGAGAGAGGTTCTGTCCATCTACTTTGTTCTCGTGAGACTGCATCTAGAATCTTGTGTCCAGTTCTGGGCCCCTCAGTTCAAGAAGGACACAGAACTGCTGGAGAGAGTCCAGTGCAGAGCCATGAAGATGATGAAGAGAGTAGAACACCTCCTTTGTGAGGAAAGGCTGAGGGAGCTGGGTCTCTTTAGCTTGGAGACTGATGGGTGACCTCATTAATGTTTATCAATATGTGAAGGGTAGGTGTCAGGATGACAGAGCCAGGGTCTTCTCAATGTGATCTAGCAATAGGACAAGGGGCAATGGGTGTAATATGAAAAGGAACTTCTACACAGTGAGGGTGACAGAGCACTTGAAGAGGCTGCCCAAGGTGGTTGTGGAGTCTCCTTCTCTGAAGACATTTCAAACCCGCCTGGATATGTTCCTGTGCGACTTGGTCTAGGTGACCCTGCTCTGGCAGAGGGATTGGACTAGATGATCTTTTGAGGTTGTTCCAATCCCTGATGTTTTGTGATTCTGAAAAGGCAGTTTGCAAGTAGCTATACTAGATCAGCTGATTTTACTAGACAAATCAGAAAAGCATGTAGTCACACAAGTTCTACTTAACATCCCTTCTCCAAACAAGTTCCTGGATACTTTAGGCTCATTTTTTCCCCTCCAGCATCTGATCTATTAAAAGATTTTACTTCTGCCTACATTTTTTTCTCCCTGTATTCTCAAATGTCTAGTGCCAACTCCAAATAGAAACATAACCTGAAAACTAGACTGAGACTCTTTAAAATAGATCTTCTATGTATTTACTTCATGTGATCACACTGTCTTTAAAAAGGCTTCTAAAAAATGCATGATGATGCAAGGAATTGTAGAGAAACTATTAACAGCATCGAGACAGATTGCAGTGGAACAACGTGACTGCCTGCCTGCACAGCTCTTCACAAGGAGAGGTTTTACAGAGTTTGGTGAAGAGTTCTGGAAATCCAGGATTTCAGAGAGATTATGAAAATCCTCCCAAGATAGATTTTAGGGGATAAGGGTAGACACAGGCTCCCCAAAGCCTCATTATTCACAGTGATGTAATCCTTACATAGCCTTTAGAACTGTACTCATTTGTCTTGATGGATAGGCAAGATGGATGCTGAAACCTCCAACAGAAACATTGGGGAAAATGTTTCCAAGCACATAGCACCAGTACAGCTCTAAAGACAAGTAAACTGCTAAACTACCATGTTGATCCAGCTATCCCTAGGCAAATGTTCAACAGCCAGTATCACTACGCAGGCCTCTCTTTAAAGATTATCCACAATTAACTGATGTTCCAAGACTCAAAGAAGAAAAATCTATATCCTTGGAATAAAATGCACAGAAAAGTCTTGTATTGCAAAGTAGAAAAAGAACCTGGGGTCATGTTCTGGGGAGAGAGTGATTTGGCAGAACAGTGTGATATGGGAATAGGAAATATTGCTCTTTATGTCCAAATTTCTTCCATGCCTTATGCAGTGAATATCAGCTAGCACTGTCACTGCTCTACAAGGCATGGTATAGGCTGCAGAATCAATCAGTGCTGTCCCAATGAGGTCAATGGCAAAGTCCTCTTAGGTGTACTTTCATTTCTTCCCTGTCCACAACTGCGTAAATAATTCAACAGGTGTAACGTTGTGTTTGTCCACTTGAATGGCCAAACTGCGAGAACACAGTTATTTTTCCTTCCTTTATTAAGATTTTAATGAAGACTTGACTAGACCCTTTTTGAATTATTTAGCGAGATAATGTAGGAAATAGAAACTCACACAGGCTTACTGAGGTTGAAAGGTTTTATTTTTCTCCTTTTCCTGGACAGCACCAAAAGGCAAATGGCACAAGAAAGTTTAGCAAAGCTGCTCTCACCTTACTGCTACTTGTACTGCAAGTACCTTTCACTTCCTAGCTTGTTTTCCTAACACGCCTCTAGCTTATTTTCAAGTTCTAATGACTTAACTCATACATTTGGTCAAAGGAATACTTTGAAGAGAATTAATTAATCTGAAACTCGCTCCTGAGTAGTTATTAATTACTTATGGTAATTAGAAAGAAAAGCTTGAATGGCTGCTGCAGTTACAATGTGATGTCTCAAAACGTGTTTAACTACACCATTCCAGTTTTCATAACCGTTTCTGTCTTTCCCAGACTCTTGCAATTAAAACAAAAGAAGAAAGGCAGAGCCAAGGAAACATAAATTGGAAAACCTGGCAGAGGAAGGAGTTGCTGAAGCTTTGCAGAGACTCATGTTCAGCTTGTGGACACTGCTGCTGGTCTGACTTCAGGACATAGACAGTTTGAGCAGCTTCTGAGAAGGAGGACTTTGACCTCCCAGGCTCAGTTTTGGATCAGATGGATTCAGTGGGGAACCTTCGCAAGACTGATGGCAGCATCATGCCCGAGGGAACAAAATACCTCACCAGAGTGTATGAAAACTGCTATTGCAGAAGAAAATACTACCATCTATAAATTGCTTTATTAGTTGGTAGATTTCAAACATGGAAGCTGAAACAAATGCCAGAGCCGAGAGTATGCTAAAGAAACTTGGCTGATACGGTGGGAAACAGGAAGGAGGTTAAGTAAAGCTGAAGAAACCACTGTTCATCATCTGAGGAAACCACAGCAAATGTAAAACTGAATGGTAGAGATGCAAGGGAAGCTGTGTTTGTGAAAGAAATGCAAGATCATAAAAAGACAGCAGATTGCATGCAACATGCAATTAAATGACAGAAAATGCTGAAAGAATTCAGGACTACAGAATGGGGTTTCAAGCACGTCTCTTCCCCCTCTCTCCAGCCTGCTGTAAGCTTTCTGTTTCATTATCATCATTATCATTACTATTATTCATTACTATGGAGGTGCTGAAAGACTGTAAGCAGTTCAGGAAACAAAATAAAATTGCCGGGGACTGAAGAAAATTTATGTTTTAGCAATGAAGTAGTGTTGATGGGGGTAGAAAGCTTTACCTAATTGAAGCCACACATCAAAGAGATTAGATAATTACTTACTATGAAGCACAAAGCAATGTAGACAAGTTACATGTGGAAAGTTGAGAGTGAATAAAATGGAACAACCTTCTGTGTCTAGTCCCCTCAAGACTTCATAGAAATTCTATTACTTAGGATACCTGAAGAGCCGGCACTGGGCTCACCCTCAAGTGCATTTCTGCTTATTTCCTGACAGCTGCTCTTTCCCAGCAAGCAGAGATGGTGGAAGGAGTGATTCATTCTGCTAGTGAAACAACCAGCCAGGGAAGCATTAAAGCTGAAGAGGAGGTATGAGATACCTGCCTTTCCCCACCACTCCTACTGTCAGTTAGTAACTCCTGCAGCAATGACCCACCTGAGGAATTCACTCTGAAATGGCTGCAGCCTGCTGCCTTTGATTAAATGTGTCCCTGTAAGCACAGTGGCTCTTGCCATTCCCAATAGGATGGGCCAACCATGGATGGTACAGGATTGCAGGGGTGGCTCAGTCCGCAACTTGTGCCAAGCTTCACAACAACATGGTCCCGGACAGAGGCCAAAAAAGCTGCTAGGCAGCTCACCTGGAAAAATATACCACCCTCTATGGATGTGAATATGCCATGATCTGTTACCTGGAGCTACAGGCTATTTGGAAGGTGTTCAAAGCACTGACTGGTGTTTTCTTACTGGTTTCTTTTTTACTGCTCCACAAAACCAAACAGATGGTATTGAAACTGTTTTTTAAAAAACAAATAGAAAAGACTCAGTCATTTTCTGGTTCATGTTTAGTGCTTATGTTTTAAAGAGATTATGAGTTTACGTTCAATGTAGCTTTCATTTGAAACTAAATCCCATCACTATGTATGATTAAGTTATTTAATAACTTCTCCACAGACCCAAACATCTTTGCTCTGCTCTAAAATACTCGCTACACTTTTTTACAAAAATTGGCTCAACTCCTTGCCCTGACATCTATTGTCATCACGTTTCCATTAAAAATTGAGTTTAGTTTTAATGCCAAAAACCATTTGTGTTGCGTGTCATCTCTTTGATCTTAAAAAGCTCATATTCCTCTGTGGTAACCCAGGAATCCCTGCCCCAAAACCTCACTCCAATGAGCCAGCAAATCTGAGGCTGCAATCATTTCTTAGCAGCCAAGTCTTGTCAGCTCCCACTTCAGAGTCATCTACTGGGATGAAGCATGTGTTAATTCTTTTTTACACCTGAGACTTTTGACTAGCAATAGCTGTCATTCAAATACCCCAGATAAGGAGCAGGGATTCTCTTGAAGTTTCAGGACAAATCTGTCTCTGCTGCCTTTCGCTGGTTGTTTCATGGTGTACCTGTCCATCCATGAATCCGCCAGGAAGAATTAGCAGAGACAAAGCCCCACAAAGACAGAACAGCTGTTGTTTTCAGAGCACAGAGGATAAGAAACAGAGACACCTCGTTCTGTATGGGCTCCAGAAAAAAACAACACATGTTAACAGAGCCTGAAGTAGGTGGATTACAGGTAAGATTTACCAACCCAAGCTATATCTTTAACGAGGGGCAGAAACAAGCCATCTTTTCATTATTTCTTCTGGGGCTAGACTACAGAGAGCCACAAGAGAAGTTTCTTCGCTGCAGAACTAAATGAGATGCCGTGCAGAATAAATAATTCAAAAGAAATTATATTATGTCACAATTAACTAAAATTAAAAGCCCAGTGGTATTTTCTGGGAAAAAAACCCACCTCAACTTTCTACAATCAATCTAGCTGACCGTACTCTTGAAAACGCATCCTTGCCTTTGGTGATTGATTTTAAATAGAATCACAACGTCCTTCCACTTCATGTAGGAGTAATTAGCATTTGTTTTCATGAGGAGACTAGAGCAGCACAACTTCCCCTCTATCACTTTACTACTGTCACGGTTCTTCTGAAATATCAGAAGCTATCAAGTGCAGAAAAAGCCTTTGGGGAAATGAGAACCGCTACACTGTCATTGCGGGGTCTGCAGTCAAAGTGAATTGAGTGTCTGAGGTACACACAGATGCTTGTGTCAGGCTGGGGATAGATGCAAGAAGTTCTCATGCACACACAGTTGTCCCAAAATCTCCTTCTCTCTCCTCGGGCTACATTGTTTTGACATAACAGTCAAAGTAAATACAGAACAAGAGCTGGTGATTCGTATTGCCACGTGTGGTAAAAATCTTTCAGACAAACTGACACCTGCCTTACACCCCCCAGCTAGCTGTGTTCCCTCCTGCATCCCACAACAGAGAACTCAAAACTGACCAGGAGGTCAGTGGAAGTGGATAACTTGATATATAAAAGTCCTGCTGTTGTACATTTAGACCACAGTCTGGATCACTTGTGCACACTTGATGCCCAGGGGATTCCATGGACTTTGCCTTCTCATTCAGTCTCCTTTTTATCCATTGTTGTGGTCAGCAGCAATTCCTCCATACAAACAGGTACTAAAAGGGAGAGACATTAGACTTGCCCATCAAGCAAAAGCGCAACCATCTCAACACTGACTTCAACGGTTGCACTCATGTAGTTTTTGGGTAAAGGAAGTTTCATTTTAATTCCTCTCTGCCTGCATCCTTGTATTCAGGGAGCAGGAGGGTGCAAGCCTGCAAGTGGACCTTGCAAACTGTATTTGAAGGAGCTGAAAACACTAATGGCAGAGACTGCACATCAAAAGAAACAAAAGCCATGACAGTAGAGATTCGTAGCTTAAGCTGACCCTTGCTTTATTTACAGGGAATTATTCAACTGTCCTTGTCAAACTCACAGTAGAATTTACTTCAAGAAGTAATGATTTTACTAATACTAGTCCTCATTCCCATTAAACCAAATAAAATATGGTGCCAGCCCCTAAGATCCTACAGTTGAATAATTTGTTTCTATAACCAAACCCTTAGGAAGATTGTTAGCTCTTTATCATAGGAAACATTCTCACAGAAAATCGATCTTTCCAAGCTTGCTACTAGCATTTCCTTTCTAACAGTTCTGCTACTTTTAGGCTATTATTTTGGACAAAACTTACAGAGCTTGATAAATCTGTGAATGGAATTCAAGAACAGTCATGAGCCTTCGTGGGCGCATTTCTCTCTTAACTCTCTCTAAAGAAAAGTTGTCCTTTTTTCTTTTTTAAAAAACCTATTTTTCTTGTTTGGAGGAGGCAACATGAGTAGTAATCACAGGCCTGGTCACTAGGATCTTGTGCTTGAAGGAGTCTGATACCAACCACCCAGTATCTCCAAGGATGTCATCAAGAAGACAGAGCCATAGCATGATAGGAGGACAAGACTGAGGGAGCTGGGTCTCTTGAGCTTGGAGAAAAGGAGACTGAGGGGTGACCTCATTCATGTCTATAAATATGTGAAGGCTGGGTGTCAGGAGGATGGAGCCAGGCTCTTCTCAATGTCATCTAGTGATAGGACAATGGGTGTAAGCTGGAACATGTGAGGTTCCACATAAATATGAGAAGGAACTTCTTCACGGTGAGAGTGACAGAGCACTGAAATGGGCTGCCCAGGGGGGTTGTGGAGTCTCCTTCTCTGGAGACGTTTAAAACCCGCCTGGATGTGTTCCTGTGCGACATGGTCTAGGTGATCCTGCTGTGGTGAGGGCATTGGACTACATGATCTTTTGAGGTCCCTTCCAATCCCTGATGTTCTGTGATTCTGTGACAAGAAACAACAGCCATAAATTGAAACAAGCCATGCTGAAACAGGACAGAAAGAAAAGCTTTCCCATGACTAGGACATAGCACAGATTGCTCAGAGATCAAGTATGGTCTCCATCCTTGAAAAATTTTAAGATCAGACTATACAAAACCCTGAGTAACCTGGTTCAACCTCACAGCTGGCAAAGCCCTGAGGAAGAGGATGGACAAGAAACTCCTGATGTCCCCCCTAATCTGAACTAGTCTATGATTCTATACCCTGATTCTGTGTTTCTCTTTAACTGAAGCATTTGTCTAACCTTCTCATTTCCACATGCATCAGATTCTGAACGTGCTTCCAGCATTTTAACTAAAAGGTTCCGAGACCTTCTCAAATAGTTACTCAAAGTATTTCAAAACAAACCGAAATAACTTTTGTCCTAATGGTTTGAAAGGCAAAGGGTTTTATTTCGTGTCAATATCCATTGCAGAAAAAGTGACCCTCAAAGGCTAATCTTCCCCTGAATTAAATTATGGCACTTTGGGAGTTAAACATATCAACTCATGGCCATTTGATACATAAATGGACTAAATTAGAGACAGAATTTTTAAAACAGGAAGGATCACTTACTTCCAAATGAAATTTAGGAGCATAGTGGGAAGCCAAACAGAAAATGAAAAAACAGAAATAGTCCAGGCTTTTTCAGGTACAGCCAGAAGCAGCAGTACCCATCACTAGGCAACACTTTAAATTAATTTGCTTCAAGGACAGTGAAGAAGACATCCAGGGAGAGTCATATTATGCAAAATGAGTTCTCAGCTAAGTTGGTTGTCCTCTGTTTGTTCACTATGTTCCAGGCTGGCTCAAGATATATGATATAAAAGCATTCACCAAGGCAGGTTTCATATATAACATACAACTATCTCCTCCCATGGTACTCAGGCTACATAATCACACGTGTTCTCAATCAGCATAAAATGATCCAACGAGAAAATATACTCTAGAATCAAGCAGTAGTCACAGTGTGAGCAGCATAGCTCAGAAAAATTGTATTATCATTAACTTAACAAGAAATAGTTTCCCATAAAGTTAGAGCTAATCTTGGTAAAATGGAGCCTCTTTAACCTGAAGAATTACAGAGCAAAACACACAAGATCAGTAGAGTGCTAATTCTATGCATTAAGTGGATTTTCTTACTGATGTATTTTAGCACTATCCCTCTTCCCTCCCCAAAAAGAGAAATTCCATTAACAGCATTATTAGCTCTCCTTTAAATAGCTAATTACACCAAACTCCAGTCATAATGCCTAATTACTGGTTTACTTACTCCGAGTGGTTTAGAACATGATGAGAAATTACTGAGATGAGATTAGATCAAAGGGTAACACAAATGTATTTGCATTTCAAACTGCCTTCAAAGGCAGAGATGGAGCTGGAGGGGGCTTGGCATGGTGGAACAGCAACATGATGGGGCAGCTACAAGAGCAGGCAGCATCTGTTCCCTTCAGAGCCCTTCTTTAAACATGTCCACCTACATGTGTGTGCTGTGTACCTTGGAGAAACATGCCAGACCAAAGCACTGAGAGAATCTACTAGGGCTTCATAGTGTGCCTTCCAAGAGATGGATGCAATTACTCTCATTGCATTTGGAAAATCACAGTAGGAAACCTAAAGCAAAATGCTGCAGGAAAATCATGTTAAACCAAGCCAATAGTGCAGTTTTCAAGGTCCTCTGTAGTGGTACCATAATAGATATCTGCTACCTCGAATGTGGGTACAGCAGATGGATAATAAGTTTTACCTCATTATCTCATAGCAAAATTATATGGCTTCCTTTGTTACAAATCTTCCCTATAAAATTGCAATAATTAACACTTTTAGAAACTGAAATAGTTTCTGAAACTGTATTGGAACTGATGTTGGGTTATGGGTGTTATGCTAGGAGATGGGTGGGGCAGAATTGTTTTCACAAGGCACTATTCTAAACATCTGAGAAGCATTGAAAAAATAGGGGGACAAGCATTCCTCAGAAGGGTCTCACTACTTTCTGTCAGCGTCCATGTCTGCAGTCGTAAGCATTGACAAGATTTCCTTTTCACACTTATCAAATTTGTATAAAAGGCATCTCATCAGCAATGCAGTAACTTCAACCCCAAATTACTACTTTTCTACCTTCATTGAAAGGATAACATGAACACAGCTCAATTATTCATTATTTTGGAGTGGGATGCAACATTCATTCACTTCACAGAGACAATTCCAGCAATATTCCACGGTCTTTGTAAAGCCAGGTAAGTCAAAGAGTGATTTTTTTTAAAGCCAGGTAAGATTTACCTTAGTTCAGAATGACAGTGCTCTTGGTCTTCTGCAGAGACACCTGCCTCCTTCAGCAGCATAGGATGTTTAACAGGAATACTTGTTTTACACCAGAGCATAGGAAGATTGACCTACACACCAACTCTAACCAAGACTCTGACAACATTTTAAAGGCAAGCGCTTACGCAAGATGTATCCCTTTTGCTCATGGTTTAGAACAGGGAAGACATTGCACAATAGAATAGTTTGATCATTTCACTCTTTTAAAGTGTACAGCATCCCTTTCCTGCATGCTTTGGCAGGGGGATTGGACTAGATGATCTTTCGAGGTCCCTTCCAATCCCTAATGTTCTGTGATTCTGTGATTCTGTGATCTCTCTGTACTTTCAGAGACACCTCCATTTAAAATCTTTTTTGATGACTGGTAGGAAACACGGGGTTGAACTTCATGCATGACAGCACCAAATTAACAGAGACAGGTCATGAATTGTCCACATAGTTTGCCATTCATTCCCTTTAGACTGTACAGCTAATTAAGAGCTGTACTTTTCATAAGAATTCTGTAATTACTCTGACATATGCTAACCAAGCATCCCGTCTCTGGCTGGTATTATGCTCCATTACAGAGTGAAAGTTAATGGTGGTCTGAATGTCTGAACTATAAAATTAACAGCTGAAACTCCATGTTATTAGTGATCCTCTGTTGTGACCTCTTGCTTACGTTTGTTAAAATCATACCCTCTCCTTTGTGAGAAAGAATGAGTCCCATTTGAAAGACAGTCCCACCTTATGGCTAGCTGGGAAGGCCATTTCATTAAAGAAAATTTGTTTTGCCTATTAAAAAAAGAATGCAGAGGAACTTCAGGAAAAAAGATACTGAGACCTTGCTTTGTTCACCAGAACATCATGTTTGAGCAATTCACAGTACTGTGGGTGTATTTACTACCTCATTGGCAAGAGACACAGAGTAGCTACAGACACACAATAGTTATATTGTGACCCACTGCACTCTACAATCAACTATGTCAATGATTATTAACTAATCTTTGAAGAAACAAAACCATCCTTTAAGATAAAAGATTGAAGGGCTCAGTGCGGCACCGTAGACAGAATATAGGAGAAGCAGAATTTAGGCTGGAACACTTTAGTCTAACTATGTGCCTCAACAAGTAATGTGTATTAGGAGCACTTCAATTTTACCAAACTTTAATTACTAAAGAACAAACATTCAGAAAATATACAATGTGGGAAGTTGTCCAACAAGCTTTTCCTAAATACTGGACTGAAAGAGGCAGAGACAACATCAAAAACTAGAGTATTTTTGTACAATCGCCTTGAACTGACCATCTGCAATTGTACCTGTTCCTCTAACCAAGCTGTTGCCACTCACAGAGCAGATGAACATAAAGAGAAAAGGCTTACACCTCTATAACCTCTACTTTTTCAGATACATGAGCCCATCTGAAAGGATTACAGACAAATTAAGAGTGGAATGGGTTATTATACATTTTTTATATCTACAACTAATAAAAAGAAACCAAGGAATCTAAGTGCATAAATTACACCATTTATTCCAGAATATCTCCTTTAAAAATGTATTTCCAAGTCAGCTGTATCTGAGTATTCTATTTTCCTCTAACATGGACCAGTTACTTTAAGAGAGCACGCAGGAGGGAGAAAGTAGCAAGGTGAAGAGATGGAGATGTATGTTGCTCATTTGACCTTCTTGACAATGATAAAGAAAAGTCTAGTAAGCACCTACACAGAACATTCCTTATTTTGTTTTACAGTTCTTTCCCATCTCTCTCATTTCGGTGTGAAAGAAGACTTGCTGCTCTCCCACAAATCATTATCTCTCCTTGACATGCTCTGACCTGTGCTCTGCTGTGACTTTCAATAACCATCTGCATTCTGCTGGAGCACAAACTTCTGGGGACTGAGGGATGGAACCACACATTGTTGCCACCTAATGTCCAAAATAATGTCAAATAATTCAAGGCTTTTTATATTGTCATGATTCTTCCCTATTTTATGGCTTTTATAGCTACGACCTTTCTCACACCTAGCTGTAAAAGCAGATCCACAAATATTTTGCTAAGCGCTACAGACACCAATTATTACAGACATTAACACCTCGGCACGCTGCTACTATTAAATGTACACCAAAACATCGCACTGTGTGTGCAAACATCACAGAATCACAGAACATTAGGGATTGGAAGGGACTTCAAAAAATCATCTAGTCCAATCCTCCTGCCAGAGCGGGACCACCTAGACCAAGGAATAATGAAAGGTCATCTCCTCGTTCTAATTCTTTAGTTTCAGTTCAACCCATACAATTGTCTCTCAGTTGCATGGAAAGATGCTGTTTCCTTTACGTCCAACAGGCTGCTCGCTGCCCAGCTTCATTTATTAGCTGAGACATTTGATAATTGTCACTAGACAGAGGAAATGAGATTTTTCGAAGAAGCCTAAAGGAACTGATGCCCATCATCCACTGAATTGCAATTAGAACTGGGCATCTAATTCTTCAGTATTTTAAGAAGAAATAAAGAAAATTTTGATAAAAAGCTGAAGCACATGAACACCATCACTGACACTTGCACAGTCACTGGCTAGCACAGCGGACTACAATGCAGCAAATGGATGCAAGCAAAAGAGCTGCTGATTCAAACACAACAGTCACAAGATTCTGCAGTATTTAAGTCCTACTAGTTTTTAACAAAGGAATTACTTAAATACAAAATAGTTTTCAAACCTCAGGAGC
Source organism: Phoeniculus purpureus (assembly GCA_028565055.1). NCBI lineage: Eukaryota > Metazoa > Chordata > Aves > Bucerotiformes > Phoeniculidae > Phoeniculus > Phoeniculus purpureus. The sequence goes on along the minus strand of JAOXOE010000776.1, from coordinate 3,673,505 downwards.
TGATTGGAGGTTTCTTCTACTTCATCTATAATGAAGTATTAGTTTCCAAACACAACATGGAGATAAAATTCATTCCCATTCCTAGGGAAACCATGTAAATTAACCTCCAGTTAGAAATTCAGCCTCACAGCTACTGTTGTTTAGGAATGGGTCAGCTTTTCTTCTGCTCTTTGTTTGTTAATACGGAAAAAAGCTGAGGTGAGTTAGAAATCCTTTGTTATTCACCTCAGTTCTTGCCTTCTGCTGTCTTCTGTTGACTGCTTCTCATTACTCAACTTCCATCAGGGAACATGCTCACCTATTGTTGTTCCTCAGTGCTGGAACAGCCACCTACCCCTCTAATCCACTTTTGGAGGTGGTCAGTTCTGATTTGTTGCATCAAAATACCATCTTCATCTCTGGTCTTCTGTTATTCTTAATTCGTAGTGACTTAAACACACATTCTGGAAAGCACGCCTCAACTTGTCAATAAGAAACTATTACTTTTTGTTATAGTTTCACTTCCACAGGACAACTGATCTATCCAGGCTCCCAGACAAGAAGACTTTGTGGTGAGCACCTAGCAGTTCATCGCAATGCCCAGAGCCAAACCACAAGGCAGGCAGCAGGATGCACAAGGCTGAAAACAAAACTGGCCCAGCATGTATACTGCCCAAGGGCCCAAAAGCTGCAGTTTCACATGACTGTACAAACTGCTGTCCTAGTTGATTTGACACATGTTTAGCAGCCTGGCTGCCAAGGAAGTAGAAAGACAGGTTAATCAATACACTAGTCATGAGCACATCCCAGATTCTGCAAGATAATTTAATTCCCTAAAGTATTTCTTCTGTGCATGTAGGAAGGAAGCACATCAGACATCTGGATGAGAATCACCGGAGAGGAAAAAATAGCTGCTGTAACATACAGCCCAATGCAAAGGAAAATCAGCAGTTTATGGGACCTGCATGGGGTCCTACTTTGCAGCTCCTAAAGCTGCAAAATATTTGAGGAACTAGTGAGGCAGTATCAATCTGTTCATGATTCATTTGTCTGGCATAAGACAGCAAGGTGCCTGATGTCCTGACCTTTCCTCACCAAGCGATGATAGACACTGTCTCCTCGTTTGACATAGTTCTCTGGAAAGGCAGAAGTGGTGGTGCATCTTTAACCAGGTACTGCTTCTTATCAAGGAGCTGCACCTTTTACTCTAACAAAGATTACAAAAACAAAGGGCATACTACTTCAGTAAAGAGAAAAGAAGGCTCTTCAGGGACCTACATTTCCTCTTTCCTCCATTAATAAAAGCTTTAGTTAATAACAGCCTATCTGTTGTTTCAAGGACACGACAGCAGGCATATTTTCAGATGTGCAGGCAGTGATGATTTTTGGAAAGTTGCTATGAATAAACTTTTTCAGCCTTTGCCATATTCTCTTTTTCAGATTTCTAGTGTCTTTTCCAGTCTTTTTAAGATAAAGCCTTTGGTAGAACACAGGAGTGTACAGTACCTCGCAGAGTGTCTGACCAATTCTAGACACCAGCTTAGAGAAAGATAATTTCTGGAGAGTAGATAGTCTGTGCTTTCAAAGTACTTGAACTGGAAAACCACAGAGTCAGCAGTCACACTTAGAAGTCTTACCTGAAGAGCATCATCTCCTACTGTTTCTTCCCTATAGGTCACCATTTACTTCTGTACTATGCACAACATGATGCTGAAATATCCATAGCTCGGAACACTCCAGCATCTCACATCACACATAATCATTTGAAGTGGAATAGAGAAACTTGCACAAACAATACACAAATGAGAAAGCAAAGCAGCAAAAGAGGTCCTTCTCAGCACAGCCCTAATAAACAACAGTCCCCATGACACACACAGAAGGGAAGAGAACTAAATCTTTACTTGGACTAACTATTTTTCACATGAGACTCCTACAACCTATTTCTCTTACCTACCACATACAACTAATATCATGGCTCCAACATTAGCCTTTGCGCTCAGTCAAAGAAATTAAGACAGAAAACCACTTCAGGTTTTGACCTTTTTCTTCTTCCTTGTGCCCTTCAACACATGAAGCCAAATAAGAGAGAGCAGTGAGCACTAAAGGGATAAAATCTCAAAAAGTGTGTCTTTCTTCTAGTGTAACCCAGCAGTATAGGGCAACCACTGCAAGGTCGTTTTCTGAGCACAGTTAAGAAGTTGTGTCCTTCTGGCCACTAACAGTCATTCTCCAATGTTTCAGAAGTGACCGCTGACACAAAAGGCACAGATTGCACAACTACTGACAAAGCACAATAGTTTCCAAGACAATGTACATGTTATGAAGAGTTCTTGTTTCCAGCAATCCCAAGTCAAGCCTTCTACCACAGGATATAAAGTATGACGACCGTAAGCAAAGAACACTTTAACAGTTAACACTGCAGGAGAGAGATGATTACATCAGTAAGAAAGGTTTTACCTGGCATGTTCTAGCTAATCTCTATAGAAAACTTCCTTACAGGTTTTCACAGGCAAACGTTGACATCAGCTTTCTCCTCCACAATCCATAAGCCACAGGTGACTTACTGGATGTGCAAGAAAAACTTTGTTCTCAACATATCCTCATCACACATCAAAGACAAAACTCCTTCCTGTGTCAGAATTGTGCCTTATTTATCAATCCTTTCATAGCAAGCTGATCTCCAAAACTCAGGTTTCAAATGCTGATGAGGCTTGCTAACCCCAGGGAGATCAAAGCTCGCACAGAGGAGCAGACGCATTTGGTAGCACTCCAGATACCTTGAGGAACTGTCAAGTAGGTGTTTTCAGGATGACACACTGTTTGTCAAAGTCACTTAGCAAAGGCTGATTCTTTCATTGCATTCTGGAAGTGTCTTATGATTTGACCAAACTGTTGACATAAAGAAGCCAGGTAGGATACTGAGTTACTCATTCCTAAAGACTGTGCTCTATATAGTTAAAAGAAGTAATGATACAGAGCAGCTGTGTATGTGTGACACAGCTTCTGAGATCCTATCAATGCAGTGTCAAACCACTTCCGACCATAAAACACAACAGAACTGCTCACAGCTTCTGCTTCCAGTGTGCTGGGTATATGGAAGCAGAAGACAGGTGGTGTTCCTGGTACTTGTGTAGAGATTTTTGCATAACTGTTCCAGTGAAAACTGGTGTTTGGAACAGGCTTATGGTCAGGCAGACCTTTCACAGATGGGTTAAACGAATTCCACTTTTCTCTCCTGTTGATCGGCTGGATTGAAAAAATTTTGCCTGATTAGATCATGTAACAAGCTGTATTTAAATCACTCAGAGTGATGCTGACACAGGATAAATATATCCGTATCAGTGGAAAGGCCCACTTCCTGGAAGAGAAAAAAATTCTGTCACAGAGCATGTGTTAACTTCAGGCACAAGGGAAAATCAAACAGGAGAGAAATGAGGGATGGAAATGCTCACCAAAACCAGATGGTTTCTGCTGACTTCTTCATTCACTGGAGCATGTCCATGTATTTCTTATTCAGAGAAACTCTTTGATAGGGGAAGAAGTTGTCAGCTCTTATACAGACATATACACAGAGTTGCTTGCAAGTGTGTTACTAAAGTAAAAGTGCCAAGCACTCAGGCACTGGGAAACACCACAAGCAATGTTATTAATGCAACAGTCTGCCCATTGTCAGTGACCAGTTGTGATCAGCATTATCCAAAGTATAAAGCATTAAAAAATAAAGAGTTAAAAAAAATGGTCAAGAGTTAAGGGTGGGTGTCAGGAGGATGGAGCCAGGCTCTTCTCAGTGGCATCTAACGATAGGACAAGGGGCAGTGGGTGTGAGCTGGAACACGGGAGGTTCCACATGAATATGAGAAGGAACTTCTTCACGGTAAGGGTGACAGAGCACTGGAATGGGCTGCCCATGGTAGCTGTGGAGTCTCCTCTGGAGACGTTTAAAAGCCACCAGGATATGTTCCTGTGCGACTTGGTCTAGGTGATCCTGCTGTGGCAGGGGGATTGGACTAGATAATCTTTCAAGGTCTCTTCCAATGTCTAATGTACTGTGATACTGTGAACTCCAGCTAAACCACCTTGTATGATTGCATTATGTTAGTGACTTTAGTTATGTCACCACATACAGCTTTGTTACAGGACTGGAAAGCACAGAGTGGGCAGCAGCAACCAGTTGTGTGACACACGACCCTCATTTTAGATGCCTAATACTTGACCCTTCTTCCTGCATCACAGGTAAATCCTAGCTTGAAGACAGACTTTTGCTTCTTTGTCAGCTTTTCTGCGGCACTTAGAGGATTTCTGTGAAAGTAAATCTCCACAGCCAACAGGAGGTAAGAGGTAGCACTATCTCCATTTCACAGATGAAGAATGCCAGCACAGAGGTAATGCTAAATTTAGCAAACTGTAAGTCACTTAAGACACAGGTTTTTTCCCATATATGCACAAAGTTACATTGACGTTTATACAATTTACAGGAGTTTGCTTCAAATTACTTCACATTAAATGTTTCAAAACTGCAAGTTTCTGAAGGAAAACTGTGTCTGGTTTCCCACAGGAAATGAAACGTAATACAGTTGTGCTATCTGCCTATTCATGTGCTGTTAATACTCCTTCCACCTCATTTCTGAACCTGTTGGCTGCCTGCAAACAAAAATGGTGGAAGAAAATGTCTCTAAGTGAATGTCTACCAAACAGTGGCAGCTAGCAGGAAGTACGACCCAAATTACAGCTTCCATCCTCCATGAAAAGGTTACACGTTTCTGTCATCCCTGTCTTGCCAGGCAGTGCTCAGCACACACAGCTTTCCACCAGCTGCTCACTGGGAGACTTGGGGCACAAATGCATGGAGCTAATATCCATGTTCTCCTCTGAGAAGCTGTATTCTCATCTGGTGATGCAAAACAAAGAGGCAAAAGAGTAAACTCATCTCCAAGACACACGGTGGTGAGCATAACTCTGTAATGATCGCTCACTGCAGGGCTGTGCTGCACTGCCAGCAAAACATCATCCTCTTCTGCCACTGCCAGAAGAGGCTCTTGGATCAGTTTTCTTTTCCAGAGATGCCGGCACACTTTCTGAAGGATGATCCGGTGCTCATCTGACAGGACTGTAGCACAAAGACTTGGCATCACCTAGCCAAGAATAAAGTCTCAAAAGAGAAACCATGTCCACCCAGTCCTTTCCAAAAGCCAACCAAACACTGCAGCTCAGCAGAGATGAAAGAAACTAATGCTGGGAAAGCAGCTGCTGAGCACAACACAGAGCTGTGCCATCTCCATTAGCATTGCTATTCCCAGTTTTCTTGCAGCCACCTCTCACTTGAAAAACTGGCACTCACCATTATCTCCTTCCCTTCAGTCTGTCTTGGTCTTGAGATGGTCACCATCACATCTTACTCCTCCCCTCTTTACAACACCCTGTGAGACTCTGCTTGTAGTAACCTACAGTGATAGACTCTGCGCTAGTCCTCTGATCAGCAAGCATTGAGATGAAGGGAAGTAAAATGGGGTGACATTGACCTTGTGATGCAAACTGTGCTGAGTTTTGCTGCATGCACAGTCTGCTCAGGGAACGTGTATGAGATCTGCTCTGGTATTTACAAACCAGGTAGTGAAAGAACCACTTTCATCAGCTTAGAGGTGTTTCTGGCATGCTAAATGCACTTTTATAAAATACAGAACTGTAAGCAGAAGAATTGGCTGCTTTTACCATAAAGTATTCCTAGATAGGTTGATGTGCTTGTGGCACAGAAAATTAAAGACACATCCAGAGAACAAATCATAATGGTGTAGCAATAAACTCATGCTCTCTCACCTGTGGACAGCTTCACAGCTCTCTAGCAACTGTACAGCATGTGGAACCTACAGAGCAGCCAAGAAGATGCCAGCTACAAACAAACCCAGTCACATGCTGATTACTGCTGCTAGAAACCAGCCCTCCCTGTAATCCATTTGGCATTCTTCATCCTGGCATGGCAAACATAAAGAGATCCCAGGCTGGCATGCCTTATGCTTCTGTTTTTTTCTCTACCAACAAGATATGACTGGGATTAAAAGGACTGAGCCCACTGTTTGGTTCGTTTCTTTCATATAGACCAATTACTGGGTGCAAGCACACTGTAACCCCTGACAACAGGAGCTTCATGGGTCTGATCTTCCCATTTGGTGAGGTTGATGAAGGTTGTGCTCTTGATTACAGTGTGCAAGGCTGAGCACTGAAAAGGAAAATTTGGGCAAGTGAAGGCATAAGAAAGCAGGCAGAAAAATCTGAGTTTACAGAAAGCCAAGACATTTCAGAAGGATGGGTTTTGCTTTCCAGCAGTTTCCTCAGGTGACAGCTGGTTTCTGCTGTGCAGCTCTGCAAAATGCCACTGTGTCTGTGAATTCATCTGTGCGGTCTAAATCAAGAGAAAACGCTGTCAGATAAATCTAGTAAAAAGAAACATGTTCCTTTCCTTCCTGAAATAAATAGCATTCAGGGCATGAGCTCAAGCCTGCCTTGAACAGGCAAGTGAGCTGGGCAGTTCAACTCTGAGGATAGGTCTCCAAAGTGACAAAAACTAGCAGTCCCAGGAGGCTATAACTGCAAGTATTTGCATAATCTCCATTCTGTGCCCACTTGTGACATCCATCAGAAGAGAAACAAAGCAAAACACTGTAGTTCCACAGAAACCCACTAAAAGTGCCTTTTCTAGTTGGGCATTCTAACTGCCAAGTTGTTCACAGTGGATGTTGCAGCAGCTGGCTCCATTTCCACAGCAATATGAAAAAGTTAACTGGGACTCAGTTCCACATGGCTGTCAACTGGAAAGCACAACATACCATATTATAGGATAAATACAGTTGGAAAGAGAGAGGGAAACAAACTGAAGAAGTCAAATGTAGATATGCATCTGACTTCTCTATACTTAGAATTCCAGTTGCTCATATAAAAAACTGGCATAAACCCAAGAATATAGAATCATTTAGTCCATTAACTCGACCCCATCTTATAGTAGTGGTCTAGAAAGTTGCACTGAAAAAATGTATACTCCTAGGTTTCCATTTGATTTTCTTTCACATGTCCAGCTCAAATTTGGCAAGGTATCTTCTGACCTGTAAGCTATGTGCCTGTCACACAAAGTCAGATGAAAGCTTGGCTTAAACAGCAGTTTTGTTCCCTAGTGTTAGTGGAGTTCTTGAAATAAAACCATAAAGTTCATTCTAAATTTACACCATCAAACGTCAGTGAGAAATTCAAGATTACAGAGCAAAATTAGGCCAGTGAACTGCCTGTCACTGCTAGGCAGCTGAAACAGCTAGTCCACAGTGCCTGTTTAGTCTTAAGGTCAATTTTGGAAGAGAGGTAATCTGAAAAAAAAATATACTACAGACAGTCCATTTGTGAGCTGCACTTTCAAGGGAAACTGTATTTTGTATCTAATTTGGTGTTTCCCTTTGCTTGTTGAATCATCTCATTTTATTCAGTGCTGGAAGAATGTACATTAATAGACAACTTCTGTAATAACTACAAGATGGACACTCTCCTCTGCAGTGAGCACCTGCACAGACTTCAGTTCTGCCAGTTAAAATATGTTTCGGCAGCAGGTATGTATCTGGATTTTAATGTGAAATAACATAAAAACTACTACACTTCTCAATATACCAGTAAAAGCATTATCTACTCTTCTGCTACTTTACACCTCACCATAATTTACACCTAGTAGATAGCAGGATGACCATGAGCCAGCACTGTGCCCCTGTGGCCAAGAAGGCCAATGGCATCGTGAGGTGGATTAGAAGGTGGGTGGTTAGTAGATCAAGAGAGGTTCTCCTGCTCCTCTGTTCTACTGTAGTGAGATCACATCTGGAATATTGTGTCCAGTTCTGGGCCCCTCAGTACCAGAAGGATACAGAACGTCTGGAGAGAGTCCAGTGCAGAGCTGCAAAGGGATGATGAAGGGAGTGCAAGATCTCCCTGATGAGGAAAGGCTGAGAGAACTGGGTCTCTTTAGCTTGAAAAAAGCAAGACTGAGGGGTGACCTCATTAATGTTTATAAATCTGTGGAAAGGGCAAGTGTCAGGAGGATGGAGCTAGGCTATTCTCAGTGTCATCTGATAGGACAAGGGGCAACAGGTGTAAGCTGGAACATAGGAGTTCCACATCAATATGAGAAGGAACTTCTCCACCATGAGGGTGACAGAGCACCGGAAGGGGCTGCCCAAGAGGGTTGTGGAGTCTCCTTCTCTGAAGACATTTAAAACACATCTATACATGTTCCTGTGTGACTGGACCTAGGTGATTCTGCTCTGGCGGGGGACTGGACTAGATGATATTTCAATGTCCCTTCCGATCCCTAACGTTCTGTGATTCTGTGATAATAGTTGACACATAATGAAGAAAGATTTTGGTTATTTTACCAGTACTCAGTAATAAAGTACTGAGATGAAGAAAAATGTTTTACATATCCTTCACTCATAGATCAAATGGCCCTTAATAAAAACTGAAATTAGGAGGTTATTCAATAATTTGAGTATTTAATCCTCTCGTGCTTATTTTCCAAGTTGTTCAGCTTGCTAGCTATTTTCCCTCCTCCCCTCCTGCTATAACCTATCTCATTAAGAGTCTGAGGCTCTGACCAAGCCCTTGAAGAATTCAGTGCTCTGAACAAAGGAAATAATGCCATAATCATCTTAGAAAAATATATACACACAATAAAGTAGCTCCTGTAAAACCAGCCACTATAGAACATTGAACTAAGTTGGGCAGTTTAAGGCATTGTTTAATTTAATCACCAGTACCTGTTTTAACTGGGAGGAGCAATATTTCTACCATGATGAGAAATAGCATAGAATAACAATGAGCTAAATTTGAAGAACATTTTTTCCACTTTTTTGAAACCACTGATGATAACGTAGCTTCGATCTGAGGCAGAAGATACAGGGCTAAATTGAGATGACAGAATGGTTTGTCAATATAAGCTAGCCTGTATATACAGATGATAAAGGCTGGACATACTGGGTTTTACTTTGCAGGGCAGGGCCTCCACTGTCTAAAGCAGTTTGCACCTGTGACATAGGGCACATAAATCTATTTTCTTTTTTCACTGTGATTAAAAGTGATTTTCTGCTACTTCAAACATATAAAACAGATCAAGAGAAACATCGTGGACCAGTAAATGCAATTATTCCTGTTCTTGTGACAAGTGGCTCTCCTTAGAAACATTTCTATTACTCCATAGGAAAGTCCCTCGATTACGCACAAGGAGAAACATCTGCTTCTAACAATGCATAACCAGCGACGCTTGTATCTCTGATGGCTGAAGGCTAATAAGAGCAAACCGGATTTGGCTCAGAACATTAATGGTGCCAAGAAAAATGATGTCTCTGCAAGCTGTTTTGGCTTGTGTGTCCCAGTGGGACTGTGAGCAGGAAGACAATAGTTGACACCGGTTTTGGAGTGCTGGTGGGTTTTGTTTTGCAGTACAGTCTGCATATAAAGCTTTTCACATGATGTCAAAGAAAACAAAATCTCCGTGACTGTTACACAAAGCAGAATTCTGCTTTGAGGGCAAGGAGAAAACAAAATGAATAGGTGCAGTTGTTTCCTTCACTGTGATTCTTCAGCAACACAATATCATGAAGACATTTGCCAATAATTTTCTTTTTTTTAAGTTTAAGAATCCTGGATAAACTCTAGCTGGTTTTTAAAACAAAATGTATTGCCTCTTGCAGCAAACACTGCACTCCTTATTCCTTATCTTCCCCTCAGCCTAGTGAGGTCTTGCTCTTCTGCTCTATTGCACACCTCTGTTTCAGGGAGTTTTACAAGTTTTCTGGGGGTGCTGAGGCAGAGGATATAGGCTACGCAGGCCAGATCGGCAAACCGCAGAGGCTGATTTTACTGGCCTTTGGTCCCACAAGATAATGAAACAGGCCAAAACTGGAAAAGTTCCATCCAACTCAATGGACCAACATTCAGAGAGCTGCAACACAACCGAAACACCTTGTGTGCCTTCCTTAGTCAGCAGAATGTGCCCGGGGGTGAGGGTTTGACCCTGTAGGAAGAAAGCACTAATTACTTTGAAAGTAAAAGGAACTTGTCCTTTAGGTTATATAACCCATGTTGCTGCTGTCCTACATAACTACAGGAGACTAAATAATAAGTAATTGAATGAAAGCTACAACACTGGGCTGGGAAATTTTGCTGAAATAATTAATACCACCAGTCAATTATATTGATTTATACATTCAGTATTCCAGGCAGAGCTGCCCACTGCAGGTTATTATCCTCGGGAGTCAATGTATTCAACTGCTACGCAGAAACAAAGGGAAAAAGTCAAGGAATATAATTTGTTACATCTGCGGCTGGATAAAAGGAGCCGGCAAATGCGCAGTGTGTGATGCATACGGAAAAGTCATGCTGAAAATTAAATGGGGAAAGAAAGAGAAGCAGACATGAAGGATTGCTCAGCATACAGCCACAAGTATATTGCAATACTGACTCCCTGAATGTGCTATTTGTACAGTCCTTTTATTTTGCATCTCTGGTATTACTCAAAATCGTAAGGTGGAGTTTCAGCTGCATATGGCTGCGTAGATACATATAAAACCACACACATACACAGACAGACACACAGAGAACAGCTTTACAAGATTGACTACTGGGTCTCTGAGGACTTGAAAGTATGAAGTGACACAATTTCTGTCTGTACATAAAGTTATTGTGGTAATGATATTGTCAGTTAAGGATAAAATAACAATTTGCATTATTATCCACTGTAATGCAAATCGTTATTTTTGCCAGCAAATATATGGCTGACTTTAGCCTCAGTGGCAGCAAGACTGTTAAATCAGAGCCAATGAATAATTCATAGATCTTATATAATGCAATGGCTCATTCTGGGATTTGTGTTTGAAGAACGACTTCTCCTGGTTAGATGCTGTTTAGATTCTGGGCCAGAGACACTCTGGCATGACCTGCCTGCAAAGAGATAATGATCTGCTGATGAAAGGGTTGGCTTGTTGTCTGGGCTTACTTTAAACCATTAGAATTTTATTGAGTTTTCATTACACAGACATATCTACTGAAGACCGAAATAAGCAAATACACAAATTCAGCAAGCACACTCCGTTCACTAAGTTGATTGCAGAGTTAACAACTGTGCAAAGTGGATGGAGGGCCCCTTCCCACCACATTCTGCGCAGGATGCCGCACAGCAGGGAGAACACAACACTGCAATTGGCATTGGGAATCTGTGTCCATTCCCTGTTCTGACAACTGTCTGGGACACGCCATAAACACAGGGAAAGGATTTCCCTCTGTGCCCTTGTGTGGGAAAGCGGAAAGCAATGCTGACTGTGACCTTCACAGGACGGGAACTGCGTGATAGTACTAGCCCATATGCCTGAAAGAGTTGCCCTCTTCCACGTAGCTGAAACAAGATACCTGGCATTTGCCAAGTGTCCTGACTTCATCCAGTGAGGATGCAGGGTCTGTGGGTGCTCACCTATACTGGTCCAGCATGATGAGAGGGTAATATTCACAAAGATGGAAGGAGTAGGAATTCCAAAGCTTTGGGAAGTTCAGCATAAATGATTACACATTTTTCCAAATGTCACAGAAGCTTGTTTGAATATTCCATTAAAGAAACAATTCTCTTGTACACAATGTCTTTATGTTGTTTTGAGGGTTCTTTTTTGGGGGGTGGGGAAAGGAGGTTGTGTTTTGTTTTGGTGTTTTACACTCCTCTCCCATGTTATAAATAGCTCTACTAATTAGAAAGGGGGAAAAAAGAACTGAAGATCTTAATAGGATTGTAAAATGCTGCTCTAGATGTTCTTGTAACTACATACACACTCAGGTAACATCACACATTATAAAACAGATAACTGAATTAAGGCCGTCTCCATCTCAAAGGAGTTTTGGGGGAATAATTAGTTCATATGTCTCAGAATGAAAAAAACAACAAATCATAACTGACACGGGATGATGGATTTGTACATTTTTGATCCATGCTGAGCCGCCGTAGTCAGTTTCTTGCGCCTTTTTTATGTACCATCTGCTATTGAACACAATATTGATCTAGAAATCTCAACAATAAACAGTTCCAACATCCTCATTTCTTTGCGGGCTACATTTATCAATGGGATTTATGGATAGAAAGACAGGTGAAGGTGCAGCTCTGATGTAACATAGGCCCCGTCAGGGACCCCCACTCTGCTTTTGTCATGGCCATAAAACAGTGAATTTCCAACTTCTGTTGCACACTGCATGGTTTGAGGGGCCAGTGAAAAAACCACTGGGCTTCTCATTTGAAGTGATTACTCATAACAAGAGAAGTAATATCACTCTAACCTTCCTGATGACCATGAAAACATATATAATTCCTTAGCGCTCCTGCATGTCTCTGATTCAAAAGTATTAGGAAAGAGACAGACAGCAGGAAACTAATTTACGCATACCTCACACCTGTGAGGGCTGATTCATAACCATCACCGGCTTTAATAAATTCTGCCTCCCTGTAGTTTTTAGTTCCCAAGAGAACTTGATAAAAGCCAAAGTGTCCAAAGGAAGGCTAACAGCTCGCTGACCAAAACACTCCAACTGCTCCTAAAAGTGAAGATAAGTGAGAATTTTTCTGTTAATTTAGAATTCATTTGTCACTTGGAGATTAGTAAAAAGCTCTGTTCCTCTGAGGCCCACACCAGGCTGGGTCTGTAATGACCACAGAGGCAGACTGCAGAAACCAGCCTGAAGCCTGCACAGCCCAGAACAGCAGCATGCAGACGTATCAGCCTGGAATCCAAAAGCATCCCAGTGTCCCTAGTAGGTGAGAACATGGGGCTCACACCCCTTGGTAGGTAGGAACAGAAGAAACATGACCAGAACCAGCAGCTGTTGTGCAGTTACTGCTCTAAGTTGTTCAGCACTGCACATCCATCAGACTGCAAGAACTAGACTGGGAAACAAAACTGAATAAGGAGTGTTACAGCCTAGAAGCATCCCTGGACCTTCCCAGATCTTCAACTTGCTCAACCACCACTGTGGAGGATGTGATACCTAGTGCTGTCATTTGTGCACAATGTTTTTTTCCATTTAGCCGCAATGACAAAACGATAATTGCCTGGCTTCAACTGTGTCCATTTTAAAAAGTATATAAACAACAACCAGTGAGGAAAAAAAATTCCTTTCTAAAAATCAGAGACCAGTTTGTCTAAACAATGCAGCCCACTACTGAGAGAAAAATGACTCAGCCTTCCCCACTGAGCAGAGGCAGGCAATAGGACTGCACAGGTAGGAGACTCCTGCAATACAACTAAAGTACTTTCTGGAACTGAGAACTTATGATAGCTGGTGCAATTACTTGCCAGCCAAGTCTGATTGTTCTGTATGTAGTGCTAATTATGCTGTTTCCCACTGAATGGGCAACCTGTGACTCCCCGTATGGATCTCAAATTACTTCTACCAAGAGTAGATCCATCAAGCCAAGTACTCCATGAAGAGATGTATACAGATGCTTGCAAAAGCTCATACAATGAGATTTATGCTTGCCATAATGTAAAGCTTCCTTCTAGCACATCCTTAAATTTCTCGTTAAGAAATTTAACTGCTACTTACCTGTCCACTTTTCCTTTGTAAGCAGTTGCTATAGGGCATTTTATAGGGCTGCTAATAGCAGCTAAGTAGTTGTCAAGCTTTGCTTGACAAGTGACAGCAATTTGATAGCAAAATCATCACCTCTGTCTATACAAAACGCAAAAAGTTTTGAGAAACCTTGAGCAGAAAGCAGACTGATACAGACCACAAAATCTGTGAATGATTAACTCAACTGGCAATGAATTTGGTCCTTTTTTGAGCCTGTTCTACAAAATTTGTGAGTATGTACAGCTTTCAGCACAGAGAACCCTAACACAATGCAATCTCTCCTCTCAGACTGTAACAACTAGAGTTTGTCTCAACATTATGATCACAAGAATTCACTTACTGTCACTTCAGCTAAGAAGTGGTTATACCAGCATGAATGGTGTGTAGGTAAAATGAATGGTCTTACTGGGGCAGAGAAGTCCTGTATCTCCATCACATGATCAGCTTGTCTGAGTTTGCATAATGCATGTGGCACTGAGACTGGCTGCTTCAAAATGAACTACAGCAGAGGTGCTTGTCATGGGCCACAACATTACTTCTGCTTCCGCTGGTTTTGGGACCTGTACTATCTAGCATTGCACTGCCCTAGCCTGTCTGCAGTGACCTCAGAGATCACAGAATCACAGAACATCAGGGATTGGAAGGGACCTTGAAAGATCATCTAGTCCAATCCCACCGCCACAACACGAACACCTAGACCAAGTTGCACAGGAACATATCCAAGCGGTTTTTAAACGTGTCCAGAGAAGGAGACTCCACAATACCCCTGGGCAGCCTGTTCC
>JAOXOE010000776.1:3616842-3659018 GCA_028565055.1 Phoeniculus purpureus | reverse complement strand
TGCTGTTGCAGGCGGATTGGACTAGATGATCTTTTGGGGTCCCTTCCAATCTGTTATGATTCTATGATTCTATGATTTCCTTGGGAAAGGCAATATGCAGTAAGGAAAGATGAAGCACGGTGGTTCCTCACTGGGGTAGATCTGGCTATTGTTGCTTATAAGCACTGGGCGCTGTCAGACTCCCTTGTGTTTTCCCAACTAGTTGTTCCTCAGAAATGTTTTCTCTACATCCTTGTTTGATTAAGGCCAAAATGACTGGGTGTTGTTCAGGTTTATTTGAGGCAGGATAGTCAAGATATTTTCGGAAGCGTTTCATCTAGCCAGGCAGCACTCTAATGCCATCTCCCCTCGGTGGGCCATGTGCTGCTGTCTTTGGGAAAACACCCCTGTCTGGCACAGCAGGCACGTTGTGAGGTTTGTGGTGGACAGGAATTAGAGATACGAAGAATCGCCTACAGAGGCAGTGCTGCAGAGCACTGTGTTCTCCTCCAGTTATCCCGTCTGTGTGCAGCTTGCTGTGTTAAATTCACAGCAGACAATTTAAAGTCCAGATCTAGTCTAGTTTAATTATTTCCTTCCTTACTTGGAAATGGTTTCTGTGGATCCTGCATAGCCTAGTGACAGGGCTGTGGAACAGCTCTGAGACAGGCAGTGCTTGTACTTGGTGCAGCTCAGGTCAGGGGTGCTTTTCACACTGGAGTGTCTTTAGTGCAGAATCAGTTCAGACAGTTGTCTGGTTGTGCCACTGCCACAAAATCAGTCTGTTCTTCTAAACGTGACCTAATAAGCTTCCTGAGTGGGAGGTGTATGTAGCTTGTAGCACTTTTTTGCATTTTCCTGGCTGCATACAGTGCAAGCAGGTAGATTATCTGCTTGACCGGGTGGCACAGTTGCAAGATGAGGTTGAAAGGCTGCAAACTGAGGGGAATGAAAAAAGACCTTAAGGCATTAGGATGTTTGGTGAAAGAGTCTGAGGCACAAACTGTGTTCTCATCGTTTCTTCCATTTTGGGGTGAGGACACAGGCCAGAATAGAAGGACTCAGTCCATTAATGCCTAGCTATGAGACTGGTGTTACAGGCAGGGCTTTGGGTTCTTTGATAATAACTGGTTTTGTCAGACACCAGACCTTGCCGATACAAATGGGGGGGTTTATCTCAGAGGGGAAAAAGGGTTCTGGGGCAGGAGTTGGCAGGACTCATTCAGAGGACTTTAAACTGGATTTGAGGCAGGGTGGGATAGTTGATGGGTGCGCACCAGTGGGACAGATGAAAACCAGGTGGCCTCTTGCTGTCCTAGGGTGAAATCAGAGCGCTCAGCTCGCTCCCTGAAATGCCTGTACACAAATGCACGCAGCACGGGGAATAAGCAGGAGGAGTTAGAAATCTGTGTCCAGTCAGTTGATTATGATTTGGTGGCAATAGTGGAGACCTGGTGGGACAGCTCGCATGACTGGAATGTGGTCATGGACGGCTATGTCCTTTTTAGGAGGGACAGGCCAACAAGGTGGGGTGGTGGAGTTGCTCTCTATGTGAGAGAGAGCGACTGGAATATATTGAGTTCTGTCCAGGGGCAGCAGAGGAGAGAGTTGAGAGTTTGTGGGTGTGGATTAAGGGGCAGGCTGGCATGGGTGATACTGTTGTGGGTGTCTATTAGAGGCCACTAGATCAGAATGAGGAAGTTGATGAGGTCTTCTACAGGCAGCTGAAAGCAGCCCCACAGCTACTGGTTCTCATAGGGGATTTTAACAACCCTTGCACATTTGCTGGAAGACCTACTCAGCCAGCCACCCACAGTCCAGGAGGTTCCTGAAGTGCATTGGTGACAATTTTGTCATGCAAATGGTGGAGGAGCCCACTAGGAGAGGAACGCTGCTGGATCTTGTACTCACCAACAAGGAGGGTCTGGTTGAAGCAGTGAAGGTTGAGGGCGGACTTGGTTGCAGTGACCATGAGATGGTGGAGTTCAGGGTCTCGTGTGGTAGGAACAGAATATCTAGCAGAATCACAACTCTGGACTTCAGTAAGGCCTAATTAGGCCTTTTCAAGCAATCGCTAGGGGAAATCCCATGGGACAGGGTGCTGGCAGGGGCCCAAGACAGTTGGTTAACACTCAGAGACCACTTCTTTCCAGCCCAGTATCAGAGCACTCCAACAGGTAGGAAGTCAAGGAAGGGAGCTAGAAGACATGTGTGGTTAAACAGGGAGCTGCTGGGCAAATTCAAAAGGAAGAAGAAAGTCTGTAGGTTATGGAAACAGGGGATGGCGACTGGGGATGATCATAAGACTCTAGTCAGTAGGGACGCAACTAGGAAAGCTAAGGCCTTCTCGGAATTAAACCTTTCAAGAGAGGTCAAGGGCAACAGAAATGGTTTCTTCAAATACGTTGCAGGTAAAACTAAAACTAGAGGCAATGTAGGCCCCCTGCTGAATGACGTGGTTGCCCTGAAGACAGAGGATACAGAGAACGCAGAGATACTGAACACCTTCTTTGCCTCTCCCTATGCTTCTAGGGGCTGTCCTGATATCAAGCCCCAGACTGCCGAGACCCCAGAGGAAGTTGAGACAAGAGACGTTTAAAATGTGCCTGGATACATTCCTGTGCGACTTGGTCTAGCTGATCCTCCTGTGGTGGTGGGATTGGACTAGATTATCTTTCGAGGTCCCTTCCAATCCCTGACGTTCTGTGATTCTGCGATTTGTTGTGATGTTAACGTCAGATTTTTTTACCATCTTTTTTGGGATATGCGATGTCACTGTAACTATGTTTGCATCACAGCTACAAAACACCATCATCATACAGTTTACTCTGGTTTTTGTAGCTCACTTTGAAAGATACTGTGGAAACGATGTATTATTGCCCTCCATTTCATGACTCCAGATGAGTGAAGTGTCCAAGGACATTCATGCATTCCCTGTTCAGTACATAGCAGGCATTTCTGAAGCCTGACACAGGCTATCCAAGCCTGTTCTTGTGCAGTGCTTTTCTCACGCTATTTTACATATTTAATTTCTTTGTGGACAGCGATGTCATGAGTTGTTCAGAGAGCAGAACCCCAGCAGCTCTGCCTGTGCTTATGGGCACCCAGAGACCCTGTCAACAAGGGCTGTGAATAGACTGTCATTGTGAACTGCAAAGCACAAAGCCCTTCCTCGCTAGATTTTACTGTTAAATTAGTAATGAATTAGTGTAGAACGTGCGATGTGTTTCCTCATACTTCTTCAAGAGTGATGAAAACAATAATCCTGAGATAAATAATACTGACCATTTCAGATCAGACCACAGAATTACAGCAAAAATAACTCACGGGGTTTTTTCGAAAAATTTTCCCCAGAGCCAGTCCCATTCCCAAGAAACTTTCCGTGGGGGAGCCTAGGGTGACGCCCCGAACCCCCAGCCTTGCCGTTTCCTCAGGCTCCACTGCAGCCCATGGCACGCTAAACCAGGGGCCCTGAGGCAATGGGCGGACCCACGCCCCGGCCCCGGGCGCGTCACGTCCAATCCCGCCCAGCGCCTCAGCGGCGCCATCCCGCCCCTACCTCGGTCCCACACTTTCGTCACGGCCGTGGCGTCACAGCCCTTGTCTGGCAGTGGTCACCGTGCCCACGGCGCCGTTGAACTTAGCGAAGCTGAACCCCGTGGAGCTGAGCCACGATCTTCTCGGTCCTGAGCCCAGCTCCCCCGACACGGCAAGCGAATCTGCGCTCCTGCAGCAGTGGCCCAGGCAGAGCTCGACCTCGTCAGCGGAAGCGGAAGCGCCGCCATTTTGTCTCGGGTGATGGCGACTGAGGTGCTCTGGAAGGGGGGAGTTTAGTGCGGGCCGGGCTGCCCGCAGGACTCGCTTCTGGACAGTCGGTGTTGCTGCGGGCTTCCGCCTCCCTCCTCGCTGCATCTCCCGGGTGATGTACGGAGGGGTCGGAGGTTCTCGACGGACCGCAGAAGAAGCAGGCCCGCCGCCCCTAATGTTGTTATCAGGCGGGGGAGCGGTCCCCGGACCCCCCGGAGGAGGTGGAAGTGGAGGTGGGAATAGCCGTGTGGAGCTGCTGGTGTTCGGCTATGCCTGCAAGCTGTTTCGAGATGATGAGAAGGCTCAGTACCAGGAGCAGGGGCGACACCTTATTCCTTGGATGGGAGATCCCAAGATCATGATCGATAGGTCGGTGTAACACAACCCCCAGACTGCTGCGAGATCTCCTGTTTTAGCCTCTTTCTGTTCCCCCCCTTATGCTGTGGGCAGGTGAGGGCGGGGGATGAACAAAGGGTAGACGCGTGGGGATCTTCTTCCCTGGCAGAGCTGGAGAGAAACTCCTGGAAAAGTGCTTCGAGTGCTGCTTCAGTAACGCTACAGGGCCCCCCGGCAGCGGGAACTTGGGGTTCCCTGCCCTGGCAGTGCTGAGAAGTTCTCTCTTCCTCACAGTCACTGTGCATTGCTGCTTCTCTTGCTAGGGTAGCGCTTACAGGTTCGAGAGTAGGAATGATCTGTTCCTTTTCAGTGCAAGCAACAGACATCATCTTTTGTCACTTGGAAGCCCAGGGAGCATTACTGCCTCGGCAGACTTACCAGGCACTTTGTGTGTTCTCTGAGGGAGAAAGGAGTAGTGTGGGGAGTGGAAAGGTATTTATTTTCCTTACAGGAAATGGAGTTTTCTTATTTCTCTTGTGTGATCTGCTGTAGGCTGTTGGTAGGATACCCCAAAAGCAGTTCTTGGCCTAATTACTCTTGCTGGTGCCATGATTCACGGTATTAGTCAAAATGGCTTTGATTTTCAGTGCTTGCTTTTCAAATTTATGTGAGGGATGGCTCTTTTTGATTGATTGGCAGGTACAAATTTATGGCCTGTAATAGTCATGGCAGAGCAATAGTCTGCTTTGATGATTCTTCTGGTCTCTTGAGCTGTTTGAGCAGTGCAGGGTAGGATTTAGAAAGAAATTCATTCAGAATTAATTTTGTGAATGTTTTCCTGGAGAGAGAGAAAATAGGGGGTTAGGCTGGATATATTTGAGACTAGCAGAGAAAGTACAGGTTTAGTAGTTGTGGCAGACCCTGAAAACCTCAGTGGGCAAGGTGGAAGCATTTTGGTTCAAAAGGTTTACGCAACATACTATAGATATTTGTTCCCTCAATTTCTTCAGTGCATTGGTGCTACATGTGATTTCTGTTGTTTTGGCAACAGTATTTGGCTTGGAAAAATGTCAGTAAGGGAAGACATTTTCCTTCCATAAGACTGGATAAAAAAGAAACGCTCTCAAACTGTTTTGAGCTCCATGCTATTAATGATTTTTATTATTGAAATTAATTTATTAGATTGGAATAAGCACAAACACATGAAAAAAACCATCATAAAGGTTTGTGTTTAATTTCTTAGTTATGTGCAAATGGAAGTGTCGTGATGCACAATTCTAATCCAGATCACTTTTATGACAGGTTTCATTTGTAGATAGAAATTGTTGGGAGCAAAAGCTAAGTATGTGCGCATATTTACGTCTAACACAGAAAAAGCTATATAATGTGCAAGTGAGGAAGTTTGCAATTACTAATCCTACCAACTCCTTTGGAAGCTTAGATTCTTTCTATCTCCAGCAGCAGGAAGTCTTCTTTTTCGCCAGTTTGAGAAAAGCATATTGCTATCAGAAGACATGAGTTAAAGTTTATCTGTGGACAGAGCTTGATTAACCAGACCTATGTGTTTCATTAACTTTTTGCTATAAGAATATTTACTTTCTTTGTTTTTGGTCTAGCAAGTTGGCACAAGTCAAGAGTTGTGTGTGGGAAGACACCTCAGCGGAGTCGAGTTTACTGTCACTTTACTTTTCAATCAGTTTCTCTTACTGATACATAAACATTATCCCAAAGCAGTGCTTTTCCTGCAAATGAAATTGTTTCTGTTTAGTAGAAAGGAACTGTACACCATTGATCTTGGCCGTTTTTACGGTGAACCTCCTTAAATTGCATGTATATGTTACTGTTCCTATGTATGTGTGTCTCTCTATCACATAACCCAGAACTTATTTCCTCAGCCAAATGGCTAGGGGCCGAGCCTAGCCATGATTTTACCTCCAATGGACGCAAGTTTCTATGGTGAAGATATCTCCTGAGAGTTCGGGACTAGCAGAAAGAAGCGAGGAAATTTCCACCGTTTGGTTCTTACGGATAGGTATTTATGTATTCGGGTTTGTGTGAATGTAAGCTATTTGACTTTCCAGAAAAACGTATTTTGCAAGTGACATTGATTGGTTGGTTGAAGCACGTACGGTAAGAGCTGTTAAGGAAATGGATCCCACTTAAACTATTAAAGGATACCTTTGCCTTTAATTGTAATAATTTATTAGCTTATTTGAGAGGAATTTAGACTATTAAACAAATTTTCGATAGTTGGTGACAAATGATTAGCAAAATTAAACGTAACTTCTAAAAGGAAATTGCTTTAACGTATAAGTTTTATTGTTTTTTTTCATTTTTAGTGGGTAAGTATTTAAGTAATCGCATAAACACAAGCCCTAAGTGTTTTGCATTGACCAGCTGTTTCATCCTGCAGGTATGATGGGCGTGGTCACCTGCATGACCTTTCTGAATATGATGCTGAATATTCCACATGGAACAGAGATTACCAATTGTCTGAAGAGGAAGCTAGAATAGAAGCCCTCTGTGATGAAGAGAGGTATTTAGCCTTGCATACGGACTTGCTTGAGGAGGAGGCGAGGCAAGGTATTGCTCAAGGAAACTTCCTGAGTTTAGCACATGTTTAAATGAATAATTATGAAATTAAATCTACTCCTAATGTTATACTCTCTTTTTTTTCTGATGTTATCTTGACAGTACCCAGTGGATTCGCAAAACGGGAGTCTTTGCGTATGTGAGAGGACTTCAGCATAGTTTAAATATAGATCCACACAGAAATTGCCCAGATTCTGAGAGCAGGCTGGGATTTCAGAGCCCAAATAAACACATTCTGCTTCATTTTTAGCATTGTACAAATTGAATTCTTTGTTGTGTGCATAATCATAGTGCAATGTTTTAACCCACAGGCTTTATTTCTTCAGAAAGAAAAAAATGGTCAGCATATATACATGCAGTGTTTTTCTATTCAGGTTTTAATGAAAACTATAATGATTAGGTGAAAACTTCTCATTTTAAAAGTAAAGTAAGAAACACTCCTTTTTTTCTATTAAAGAGGAATTTAACTTTAAAATATTTTCTAATGGTTGGTTATTACATTTTTGTTCAAGAGGAGGAATATAAAAGACTGAGTGAAGCTTTAGCAGAGGATGGTACCTATAATGCAGTGGGATTCAGTTATGGGAGTGATTATTATGACCCTTCAGAACCTACTGAGGAAGAGGAGCATCAGCCTGCAAAACAAAGAGGTAAGGAGTAAAAATAATGAGGGTTAATTGAGTGGAAGAATCTAGCAGCTCCATGTCTCCCACTTGAACATTGAAAATTTGCATTTCATTAAAACACAAGTAAAATATTTCAGAGCATTTCAAACAAGTTTTTATGCAGCTGTTAGCAAGTTTTTGCAGACTTTGCTCTTAATGTGCTTAAAATTTTTCCTGCTGTGGCACAGTCAATACTACAGTAGTCAGGAAATTTAATACTGTATTGTCAGAAAAAAATTAGTACTTCATTACATGGCCATCTGTTACCACTGTGTTTCTTGGTTAAGAAGAAAAAAATCATTATAAAGATAATAAATATTTTTGCTAATTAGTCTTCTAAGTTTAGATTTTGTCATCTTAATTCTTATGAACTAGTCTTAACATCTTTTAACATCCTAAAAAGTACAGAATTCAAGTCCTCACATTCCCATCTTTAATTATGGTAACATTGCACTTTTGACATGAAGGTCTTACAAGCTTTTGAGTGTCATTGAACTCTGTCTTGGTAATGTTTGGAGTTTTTATTAAATAGTTGGATTGTCTAAGTACAGACTAGTAGGTTAGCATGGTGCGAGATGCATGTTTTATACCAAGGTGCGTGCTGCAATGCAGGATCATTTTAGGTGCTAAAGCTTATTTAATGTGCCTGTTTTGTGGGGACAACATTGATGCAGTTTGCATTCTACCAAGAGTTTCTCCTGTACTCTTCGGTACTGATGCTGAATTGTCTTTTAGGGCGGTCATTTCACTTGTTTTATTCCCGTTTTTGGTTATGGAATCCATCACACACAGTTTCAGAGTTCCTTGTGCTCTGTTTCATGTCATGGAATGATTTTCATGTTTTGCGGATCTGTGTATGTAGAGGGATATGTACTGAAAAATTGAAGGAGACAAATAAGAGCATGTTTGTAGTTCGACTTCTCCATCTCTCTGTATCATGTAGAGTTTAAAAAGATAAATGCCCAGTCGATCAATAAAAGAGGAATCTACTGAACCTTATAGGATAATGATTGTAGAAATCCTTTGCAAGACTGTGTGGAAGTACCATAATAGTACTTATATAACTTACAGACTTGACCTTTGGAATAAATAAAAATTCCATTGACGGTTGGTAACAGCTGTCATGAGTTCAAGTCGTGTCTGGTTTGCTCCACATTATTACTATTGTTTCCTAGAGTGATGAGAGATGTCTAGAATAATCTATTTCAGCTTTAATGAAGTCATATTTTTAGGAAAATGCTAAACATGGTGACTTATGCATTGGCAAAGAGAGAGATGCAAATACCCAGTCTTCCAACAAGTTAATATTTAGTTAATTAATATTTGATGCATCATGGAAGTGTCAAAGCTAAGCTATTACAGAGTTTTGTGGTGTAATATGGGAATTCTCAGGGCTGATGACAAGATGTAAAAATTCTCATAGCTGGTCGCTGGAACATTGTCTCAGTTGTGAGCTTTCTTAACCAAACTCTTCTACAAAATTTTTAGTGATGGTGGATAGCAAAAGGGGTATTCTCTAATAACGCTTGATAGTACTTGGAGGAAAAAGAGTACTTGGAGCAAAAGTGAAATAGAAGTATCTGTATTATGCTTTGCTGTAATTGAACTGTACTGAGCACAGGACTATGAGTTCTTAACATTCTTTTATAACTCTGAGTAAAATACAGTATTGGAAGGTGCAGATGACAGTAAAATGAATTGCAGAGTATGGTTCTGTAAATATTTCAAGTGTTTAACTGGAGCTGCTTTGGACCATTCCTATTCTGCTTTCTGCTTTGTCTGCTGCTTCTTCCTCTTTTTCTTGGATGTTAACATTTCTTTCTGTGTTTGTGGAGTTAAGCTATTTGAGTTCATTTAAAAAAAAACCAACAAAAGTTGACTCTTTGTTGCATGAGTAAGAGCTTGTGTGCAGTAATTGCTATGGCATCTCATGCATGAATAGGCTGTTCTGCTATGTCCATAGTTCCTATAGTCAGCTTTTCATTCAGCTGATGATGTCTAATTTGTTAGGATAAAACTGGGATACATTTTTTTGTAAAGCTAGTAGAATGGGTAATAGTAGAGGTTACTTTAAAGTATTCTGCTTCAGCTATTATAAAAAAATGGTAAAGCGCAATACTTCCTGGGACCATTTCTGGTATAGCACATAACAGGATGAAATACAAATTGGCCTTTATGAAAAAATAACACTGTAGATGAGTGGTTAATGTGATAAATCTTGTTAAATGTTTTGATTTGTTAGAAGATGTAAAAGAAACCGTACCAATTTTAGCCTGAATACACAGATGAAGGGCAATATCTATTTTAATCAATTATTAGGGCTACTACTGGTTTATCTCTGTAGGTGATCAAAGTGGATTTTACCCTCCCTAGAGCTCTACTGTTCAACTTTCATTGGGGTTAGGAAGCTGATGAAGGTGCTTGGGTTTATTTGCATAGGCTGTAATGGTTGATAAACAGGGAACTGAATTCAGCTAGACCAGATGAGTGGGTCTTAACACCTTTAGAGAGATCAGGTGTCTAACATTTTAATTGTCATTAGAGTAGTCACCCACGCATTGAAAATTGTTACCTTTAATTTCACTTGGGTTTTCTTGTAAAAATGAAAAGCAGTGTTAATGAAAATGAATGTTTTGATTTGATACTTGTTTGTCTGCAGCACTGTAGTCAGGCCTAAGGTTTGCAAGCTTTTATTTTTCCAAAAATCTCTATAAAGACATAATTTATGCAATCTTAAATAAACTGCATGTAACACCAGGGAGAGGAAACGTATTTAAATACCTTCAGTGCAAGTGTTGATTGGTATATCATTTGATTGCACATCCTTTTACATAGATTTTAGTTAGTTTTTTGTTAATATTTGGGTACTTCAACATGTTTTGTCCTACAGTATTGTATTCTGTCATTTCTTTTAGAAACAGTTCAGACAGAAAGTGTAGAAGAAAATGAAGAACCTTTTATCGCCCCTGCGGGACTGAATGTACCTTCTGATGTGGAACTGGTATGTGTGTACATTTAACACAATCTACATTTCTGTCAATTTTCAAGGAGTTTATGATGCTTTGCTGACTTTTTTTCATTAACTTTAGTGTGGTACTTTTTAAATTATTCTCAAATAGTAGTTTAATTTCAAATGTTCTTTCTTGAATTGAGTGCTGTTAACTCTCTTGAATCTTCTTTTTCACATTGAAATTATTGCAGTGCTTACACTAAGTGCAGTTTAGTATCACTGGTGCTACTGTTTAGATAATGCAGAACAAAGGCAATTCTTGGAATGAATGTACTTCCTGACATGCTATGGTTGACAGTGAGAGTATGTAAGATTTTTTTCTTGTTTTTTATTAGTTGAGTCCCAGTCTGAAGGGGGTAGGAAGTGGTGAAATATGAAGGTTCAGTGTAAGATCAGCCTATTCAAGTTGAAAAGCAGTAGTTCATTTCTAGCAAATTCTGAAATCACTTCAAAGTATTAGCATGTAAATGCTTCTTCCTTTCTTCATGTGATGTTAGGAGAATTTGCTCTATTGTGAACTGTAAATTTAACTGCAGCTTGTGTGTTTTTTCTTGAAGGGGAGCTCAACAGTCGCCTGCTTGAGTGCAGTTGAAACCATGAGGATTTTCAATTTATTTCCAGTTTTATATTTCCCAATTACTGGGAAGTCAGATAATCTTATTTCTATACTGTGGTCATGACAGTGTTAATTTATATTTGGGCTGCCTTCTCAACTTGGTAACCTTAACCAGTAAAAATTCAGAGCACTCGGTGAGAATAACTAATAGTGAACACAAGGTATTTTTGTAAGAGTGCTTTTATACTTCATTAGCTTTTAATTGAAAATTTTTGTCTTGTTCTGTGTTTTATATGAAAATGGAGATACTTAATGAATTTAATGTGCAGCATCACTAGTTCTAATTTTACTTTCTTTACTTTTCTTAACAATCTTACACATTTTGTTAGATTAGTGCTTACAAACCTACTTCTGAGTTAGGGAAGATTGTTATACTTTATTACCTTTTAAATTATGAGTTATACTTTAGTGTTAGAATAAGAACATTGAGTTCTCAGTGAGAAGCTGCTTATTTAGCATTTGAATGCTGATTTCAGAAAGCAACTGCTGGAGAAAGGCTGTTTGATTATTCAAATAGCAGCTTGAATTTTGTTCTGAAACTTAAGATATACTTTATATGTGCTTTGCAGAGTGTGGTGTGGGCCGTATTGAAGTAATTTCTTAGTCAGCTATTGAACTCTAGTGTATACACATGAACATAAATCAAATGTGAGCTTATTTGGTTTTGATTCAGATGAAAACAACAAACAAAAAATGTCTAGACAACAGCTCTGAAAACAGTGTATATTTGACCTGCAACTGGGAATTGTAAGACACGTTTTTTTATAAGGCCTGATTTGTTGTTGTTCTAGTCAAGTCGTGTAGTTTTACACTGAATGTATTTATTATGTGTATTTAATTGAATTGCTGTGAAGGACAGAAGCCTGGTAAATTATTCATGGGGTTTATAGGCGTGTTTAAAAAATTCTTCTCTGTTCCCATTTAAAAACTAAAGAGAGACACATAGATTCCCTAATTCCATTGCCGTTCCGTCTTATCCACAGTTGATGGATATATTGCACCGATACGTTGCTGATTTGTTTAAATGGCACAGTGGTGCTCTGGGTCTCTCCTGAGTTTACTACTAATTAACATTAAAGTTAAAGGACATGGCACTTGTTGATGATCCTGTTGGAAGAAGGACTCTTTTAAGCATTGAATAGTTTTTGGGACGCAACTTGTAGTGTTTAGAAATTAGATAAAACATGAGAATTCAGCTTGCTAGCTTGGAGACTATATGCAATCTGCAATGTGCACTTCAGTAAAGATAGATCTAACATAGTTTTGTAATATGGAGAAATCATATGTGCAAATGTTAAATGAAGCCCAAGGAGTTAAGCAGCATTACTGCAGAAAGCATCCAGAGGCGGCTGTTCATCTTGTTCAGCTCACTTGAAAGGCTGCAGCAGTAACATCAGTCTGGACCTTAAAATAGTAATGTTGAGGGTGCAGGAGGTCTTCCACCACTTAAAATTGCTGATGTCAGGGTTATGTGCAAAGATTGCTGTTCTTACCATTGCCTTTTAAGAAGTGTGTGGATGCAATGGAAGTGGTCTCTAAGAAACTATCAGTTAAACTTAAGAGAGATTGAAAATTTTTCTCCAGATGAGAGACAGGACTTAAAACTTCATTTTTCCAGACTTACTATAGGGGGATAGTTGCTTAAGTTACAGTAAGGGAGAGTCAGACATGAAAAACTTTAATTAAGGATAGGAACAAACTGTCTGACTAGATGATAGCACTTACGGCTTTGGAGTATTTTTCAGAAGGGTTTTTTGTCAGTTCTGGCAAGTGCTCTTTCGGAAGCTTTAACAGCTCTTCTGAGTTTAAATGTTTCATGTTTTTAGTAAATGAAATAGGAAACTGGATTATCTCTGTGATATTTACTTCTCTGTTTGCCATTTCATGTTTTTCACTTTATAAAGCTGGTAAAGTTTTTGTAGATCAGCATTGTTAGGAGTCTTAGAAGCGTGTTAATATTCATACTGCCTGTTTTCCAGAGCTGGTAGTGGTATCAGTTTCAAAATTGTGACCAGATAGTAGTTTCAGATGCAGTCTTTTCTGAGCTTCATTGCTGATTTGCAGCTTTGTTTATGAATGTTTCAGCCTTAAGTGTATTTTTCTATTTCTGTACGAGAACTGTGGAAATAAGGAAACTTGATGCATGACTGAATAAGGAAACTAGCAACACACAAATTGTTATCAGTTTGTTGAAGACTTCATTGCTTCTAATTAAAATAATCTTGATAATCTTTAGTAGCATCATAGAGGGACAAGAAAAACTTGAAACAACTATTTTCTGTGTTGAGCATTGTGTTCTAATAAAGGATCCAATAAAAATGCAAAGCTAAAACGAATCATTAACGTGACAGTTCAATCTTTGTAGGCACGCAGAGTATGTGTTTCTACAGTTTATTGAGCATAAGGCAAAACAGCCATCTGACTATGAAATTAGGGACAGTGAATGATGAAGTTCATTCATTCTTTAACTATATTCTTTTCACGTCTTGGGTTTGATGTGGTGCCTTAGATGGGATTTCAGCAATGGAAATGCATGGATAATGCTTAACTTTATTCATTTTCTGTTTCTTTCATTGCTAAAGTGTTCAATGACTCGATGGCAATGTGACCGCATACAGGAATTGCCATTTTTGTCTTGTTCTTAAGATACATGTTCCTTCCAAGCAGATGCTAGTAACAAGTTTTTCTTGTTAGGGATCAATATTTGCTGTGATAACAGAATAGAGGACAGCTACTGGGAAGGCCATGCATCTTAAGTCCTGAGAGCACATTGAGGTGTTGTAAGGTAGGGCCTCTTGAAGTTGGCGTTGCTGTATCAGGATGCATATCTGTCTTCTGTCTTGTCTCAGCAGAAGTATCTATAGGGCTTAAAAGATTTCATTAGAAGATGAGGATCTTGCAAAAGGGAACAAATGAGCAGCCAGTGGAGGGCTGGGACTAGGGTTTCTTAGTGCTGGTAGGCTTTCACTGGTTGAAAGAGATCGTGAAACTGAGTTGCTAGAGAAAACTGAGAAGAGGGGTAGGGAACTGCTGCTCTTTCTCATTCCCTCTGGAGCTCTAAACCACTTTACAAGCTGCTCATGTAAATACAAATATATGTTATTTTACTCCTACAGCCACCAACAGCTAAAATGCATGCGATTATAGAACGAACCGCAAACTTTGTCTGCAAGCAGGGAGCACAGTTTGAGATCATGCTAAAAGCCAAGCAAGCACGCAACTCCCAGTTTGACTTCTTGCGGTTTGATCACTACCTCAACCCCTACTACAAATTCATTCAGAAGGCAATGAAAGAGGGACGATACGCTGCTCCTTCTGAAAATAAGGCAGATGAGAAAAAACGTAAGTATTGGCTTATCACATGAATTGTGTGAATCTTTGAAACTCATGCTAGTAACTTCAGCTTGCTGGTGCATTGCAGTGGCAGTGCTGTTACCCTGCAGCTGAAATGGATGTGATGATTCCACATTTGGCTTAAATGGGAGCTTATTTTAAAATGAAAAATTGTTTGGGGAAACTTTCAGATACAGAAACTGCTATGATCTCAGAGCTTTTAGAAACACTTGGATAGCTCTAGTCCAGCAGAAAGTTGGTCTGTGCACTTAGGTTTTAGTTTTATTGATGTATTTATTTTTGTATCTATGTTTTTGTGAATAAGCAGCTGTGTGAAATCAGTAGTGTTTATGAAGAACATGTGCTTATCCTGTTACCATCTTTCTCTCCTAGTACAAATGGATAGCAAACTCAACTAAAACTCAGACTGCTTTTTTTTTTTTTTAGAGTCAAAAGCCAAATCTGAGGAAGAAGACGATGATGATGATGACGATGATGGAAATTATCTGCATCCAAGTCTCTTTGCATCTAAAAAATGCAGTAGACTTGAAGAGCTCATGAAGGTAGTTGACCCTATTAAAATTACTTTCTACCTTGTAAAACGTCTGATTCGTAGCCACTGAAATTCTGACGTGCAGGTGTTAAGATCTTTTGTTCACAATGATTTTATATTTTTTTTCCCATACCTGTGTCAGTAATGCAAAGTGTCTGGTTTGGTAAACATTCAAGTTATCTTTTCTCTAGTACATAAACTGCTGTTTTTTCTTTTGTAAAGAATTATATTTCTGGTCTTGATGCGTTCTGGTATTGAGGGCATCACTGAAGGATTTATTCTGCAGAACCTGTTTTGAAGCTGAAGAGATTAACATATTTAATGCCTTCTGCATATAAGCTGAGAGAGATTGTTTTCTTTTTCAATTTTAGTAGATAAAACATTGATAGGCAGTAATAGTTTCAGTGAATAATATTTGGGCAGAATGTACTACTACTGAAACATAAGTTTTGCTGGATGTGTTAGTTATGTTTTCTGCGTTCAAACCGTGATGCGATAATGGGAATAACAGATGGCAGTACATATTTGAAGCTTTCAGAGGAAAAACAGTGGTGCTGTCTGATATTTAGACAAGTCAGGTTCAGTAAATAAGTAAGAGTAATACTCACTTTTTTTTTTCTTTTAATGTTATGACCTGTGTGATCCTGCTTTGGCAGTGAGGTTGGACTAGATGATCTCTAGAGGTCCCTTGCAACCCATAACATTCTATGATTTCTGTTCACGTTATTTTCTGTTCTATTTTCCACCAGTTTTCAAAACAGAGGTTGCTTCTGAATGTGAGAGCTATAAAAACAGTAATTTCAGTGTTTGGACAATACTATTTGTGTTTATTAATGTAGGTACAGTTGCTTTCCAAATTAGGTTGATGCTATCATGCTTTAAATACATACTTCAAATTTTAATCTTTTTTTCTATTCTCAACATTTTTCTCAGCCTTTGAAAGTGGTAGACCCTGATCATCCCCTTGCAGCACTGGTGCGAAAAGCACAATCAGATAATAACTCATCCACACCACAGTCAACAGATGGGGCAGCTGTACAGACGTCACAAGCAGAATATTCTTCTGATTGTAAGTCCGTTGTGATTAGGCAGCTGGTGGTGTGTCTTGGTGAATTGTGTGTGGATGCTGGTGGGAAGAAAATGAATTAGCTTCATACTTTATCGTTCCTAACTGCTATTGACTCTCTTTAAGTCTCAATCTTTGAAGGTTCTTCCACAGAAAAAACAGAAATTGATAGAGGGAAGTGGGCAGGCGGGCAAGCGGGAGGTGAAGTCTCCAGGCAGTGAGGATGGTTAGCACAACAGCCTTCATGTTTTTGTTAACTTCCATCAGTTTCTGTTAATGAAGCCTAATGAATGCCTTCACTTGTTGAAAGTAAAACTTTCCTATGAAAAATTAACTGCATTAAGTAAAGTGCAGATGGTGAATCTACTTTAAACACTTTTACTGGAGTGTCTGAATCTTCTGAAAAAACTGTAAATGCAAAATTATGTAAATCAGAGGATCCCACTGAAGTGATCAAACCAAGTTTTAATACAGTATTCTGTTCTGAAGTTGGAAGTAGCTTTACAGTAAATAAATGTAGCTTATTCTACAGTCAATTCCTACAATTATTCATTATTTTACCTTTTATTTTGTGTACTAGTGCAGTGCTTCATGCAGAAAACAAAAATCAGGATTATGTATGATTCAAAGTTAAAAATTTCTCTTTCCCATTACAGTATCCGTGAGGGAGCACTTAACTTTCCGCTTCCATAGCTACACAGGTCATCTTTTTAATAAAGAAGTAATAATATTTTTCTTCAAAAGAACAACAAAAAACAGTGGTCTATTAATATTATAAGCAACCAGTGTGGAAAGTTGTGTGCTCAACTGCCCTTTAAGTGACCAGTATTGAAATAACAAAGCTTATTTTCTTTTCAAATTACTATGAGATCTTTGATTTTTCTGAACCATATCACAGAAATGTGAGTACTCTCCTGTCTGTAACCTCTTTTAAGAATCAACTTTGCTATGAAATTTTTGGCAACATTATCTTAGCTTCTCTGGATGTGTCTGGCTTCTGTTATCTTTGACACTCCTAATGCAGGCCTTGAATTGTGCTCTTGCAAATTTTTATAGATGATGATGGTCAGAAAGGTGAAGCAAAACTTAATTAGATGTATGTACCTGTAATTATTTAGATTTCAGGATTCTGCAAGTCTTCGATTCCTGACCTATAGAAATGAGACTTTAAACACACTCTGCTTTATGGGACTTTACTATTTGGCAGTACTGAGATACAAGAAAATTTGAAATTGGAGCCTCATCTACAGTAGGGTTTTGTGATCACTTTGTATGTAATGAGCAGTGTTACTTCAAGGTGATGGTAGGGATGGAGTTTTTGGTTTTTTAGTAAAGTTGTTGCAAATAAGTGTTATGGTAGTGATCTCAGTTGATTTTGATGTACTGAATCCCCTCAAGGCATTACGTCAGAGTGTAACATGTGGAGAAGAATATGCATGCAAGTAATTTCTTTAACTGTACCTTAAGAAAATTTAGTAAAACAAGATTCCTGTGTATAAATTGGAAATCACTGGTTATTTCAAGAAAGATTTAAACCAGACTAAATATCTCTAGAACAAAGCTCATAGGTTTTCTGATTGCTTTCAGGTTTGAGTGTGAATGTATATAATGTAATCTTCCAGATTACATTTTGGTAGCACTACAAGTTAAGTTTACAGCTCCTTTCCCTGCCTTTAAAACTGAACATGTCTTTATTCAGCTCTCCTCAGATAACTGATTCTTTGAAGAAAGTAAATACTGCCACACAGGAATGCAGCTTTAAAGAGGATAATTCATTATCATTTAATGCATTGATTAAATTTTGCTGCCAGAAATGTACACTCTTTCTGTAAATCCTTTGAAATATTTTACCTGAATAATTTCTGTTTATATGAATTTCTGCAAGAAATTTTTATATTTACAGGAAGTGTCTGCCATGTAAATGTGTTAAGCTAATTAAAACATTACAAGTTATTGTACTTAAGAAGGAGAATGTTTTAAGCCTTTGCATTCTCAAAAAACAACCATTTAGAAGCTGAGAAGCCTCTAGTATAGAAAACACATTCAGGTCGGTTTCTCATCTTACTGATGTTAGGTTGCAAAACTTGTTCTCTTCTGAGGTTTCTGTAAATAAGGTCTGTGTCTGTATGTGACCATATAGCGGTTTGATATATAGATACTAGTAGTTTAATTTCTCAATGTTTTTTTTCAGTATATGTGTTTTTCTTAATGCGTATTTTAACTGAGTTAAACTACCAGAGGTGAATTAGACTAGGAAGAATGATGTTTTAATAATCCTTCTCTGGTTCATTTTTAAATTCATACTTACTGACTTCCACCTGACCTTCAGTACTGATTCCATCTCTTAATCTACGTATTTTTTTATTCAAAGTGCATTAATAATGAGTATTCTTTTTCCTGACAGCATTTCTTAGTGTGTTGTGTGAGTGTGGATTCTTAATGTGTTTGTTATGGCAGTTGGATTTTTTTGTTGTTGTATCTTTTTCTTCTAATTACAACATGGCTTTTAAATTATTTTTTCTAGCCACTGTGGCAGCCATGTATTATAGTTACTATATGCTACCTGATGGAACCTATTGCCTCGCACCTCCACCTCCAGGAATTGATGTTACTACCTACTACAATGCATTACCTGCAGGGGTGACTGTATCCAGCACTACAGGGGTAGCAACAGTACCTCCACCCCCTGGTACTACACCTCCACCTCCCCCAGACACAACCGATAGTAGCAGTACATTGACTTCTACCACAACATCTACAAGGTACCATATATAGGTTTGCTCATTGCTTTGGAGGGGGTGACTTTACTGCATTTCAGCATTAAGTGTTTCATAAGGGTTATATTATTGGTGATTCCTCAATAACACTTCCCAGTGTTTATACAGCTTTGATTTCCTCCACTTTGGTCTTTGATATTGTATGTAGTAATTGTTACTCAGCTGCTACGAATTTTTAGTGTGATAGAAAAAGTTATTTTAACTGCATAATGAACCCAGAGAGCAAACTTCTGTGTAATGGTTTTTTTGTTAAAGTAAGAGTCTGAAACATATATGTGGGTTTTTTTTATAAAAATGATGTACTTTGAATTTTTTCAGCACAATTACTCCAGTGGTTGCCATTATACCTCCACCCCCAGATATCCAACCTGTTATTGATAAGCTAGCTGAGTATGTTGCTAGGAATGGGGTAAAATTTGAAACCAGTGTTCGTGCCAAGAATGACCTCAGGTAAGAGAAAATGTTATTGTAACCTCTGTTTTACAGGTAGAGTTTTTTAATTTTTAGATGTGTTAACAGGAGATGTGGGGTTCTCAAGGAAAGAAGTCCTTCCCCCCCTCCCTCTTCCTAAACTGAAATTAAGAGACCTTTTTAAAAGCAGTGAAAAGTGTTAACGGCCAAATCCTTAATACAACTAACCTAACAAAAACATCTTTAGAAAGCACACTCTGAATGTGTTTAGGTGTAAGTTACAGTGCTTCCAAACATCAAAAAGAAAATCGGGTGGTAGAGGGTTGTTGGTATTTACTGTGTTCATGTGCATTTTCACCTGTTTTCTCCTTTACCAGATTTGAGTTCCTGCAACCATGGCACCAATACAATGCTTACTATGAATTTAAAAAACAGTTCTTCCTTCAAAAAGAGAACAGTGACAACTGTCAGGTACGTTTGTGTTTGTATATACATTTGTTAAAAATGCAGTGTAACTGGGAAAAGGGTTGCTTATCTGTTATGTTACCATGAGACATTTGGAAAATGGAATACTGAATTGTTGAGAATCGTTCAGCAAAGAAGGTTAATGGTTTTGGGTTTTTTTTATTGTTTTGGTGCTTTCTGGTTTAGTATACCATTTGCATAAGAGCATGTGAGGTGGTGCAACATTGAGTTCTTGCTCTTTAGTATAAGCAGCTACTTGGTGTGGTTGTAGTATCGAATGACCACCTGAACATCTATCTGCTTTTCATACAAGGGAATATGTGCTTTGTGGAGGTTTAGAGCTTTGTAGGATTGTGACTAGTGTTCTGTTGGAAAGGCTAGGTACAGCGTTTTAACAACTGTACCATGTGTTATTTCTCATGGTTCTTTGTAGAACAGCAGCACCGTTGCTAGACTGCTCTTCTGATGCAGATTTTTTTTAATCTGAGGGAGTCCAATCACCATTGACTGAAATAGTGTTGGAGCTTTGAAGCCTCATACTGGTTTTCAACTTACTTTGCTGCTTCTAGTTGGTGTTATTAGAAGTTGGTACCCAGGCTTGGGATCCTTGTTTTGAACTGTTCTCATTTTAGCTAATCTTATTAGATTGTTCTCTTAATGAGAAGAAAATTATGAATAGTATCAGAAATACATTATCTGATGTTAACTTTCTGTGGGAAAGGGCTGTTTTTCAAGGCCCTATGTCATTTGTCATCTCAAGGCTTAGATTGGGGACCCTTAAACTGAAGAAGGTAGGCTTATGGGTAAAACTCATTAAAATCATTTGTGAAAATGAAGAAATCCAATACTAGTTGCTCTTAGAAACATTTGTGTCTGGTACTTTGTTTTAATAGTGAAAAATGTTTTGACGACAAACATTTAAAGATAAGGTATAGTAAATATGGCCTTATTCAGTTGATAAATTGATTGTAGAACAATGCTGTTAATCTGGAATTTCTTATTTTGAAGCCAGTGGGTTGAATTCATAATACATAATTAGTAAGGACTTGTTAACATTTATTTTGGGGGGAATTGTACACTAACCAAAATGTAATAATAGAGGATTCATTTTAAGTGTTCAAATGAGTGCAGCTAAGAAGCAAGCAGAAACTGGTTTAAGTCCCTTGAGGTCATGCATAGCAATGCGTATTTTTCTACTGCATGGTTTTGTAGATAATGTCGTTCTCTTTAATTTTTTAGAATAATGATTTCAATATTATCTTTATGTTTTAGTAATGTACGTATAGGCAGCTAATGCAATTGATTGTTCTCCTTTTGGCCATTAAAGTTAATAAGAAATTGTACTGCTGGCTTCAGTAAATACAAGATGCAGTCGTTGATTTCCGTGTTGTTTTTCCCCTTTGAGGATTTTCAGAAATTAGTTCTGTTGGTCAGGGAATGGCTGCAGGGAGCAATGAAAGTATCTCTTCAATACCTGGTATTTCACCATTAAGTGTACTGAAGAGCTGCCCCTGGAAAGGCACCACACTGTTTATTGAGACAGGCTCACTGAAATGTTACATTACTTACTGTCATCACCTGACTAACCATGTAAATATTTTTAAAGTTCTGCAATATCCATCTTACATTTTTTTTTTTTATACTGCAAGTTTAGAGATTGAGTGATTGAGTCATGTGAGAGTAGAACCAGTAATTCTTTACTCTTTTGAAAATCTCAGCACATCTCTACCGTAACAGTTTAATGCAATGAAAACCATAGATAGATCCAATGTTCGACAGCAAAATGGAACAAATAAACCTATGCTGATCCCTGTAAAACTTGATTTTGTAAAGAAGGTATCGTGCAGTTGTGCATTAGGAAAAACTGTCATGAGCTTTCATTCTGTTGCTGTGAATTAAATTTAATGAATTTTGTTCTGGTCTCTGGAGGTCAAGACCAAAAGTGATATACTTTGGAAAACAAGCCTGTGCTTTTAGGGTCTGATTTTAAAAGCCAAGATTTTATAACGGTTGTTGACAGAAGTGTACCAGTTGAAGAACATTTAATTCACTGTAAAATAACATAACAATTCTTACTGCAGGTCTGTGCTTTTTGCACCATGTGGGTTTACTTGAAACAGTGCATTACTTATAATAAGCATACTTTTGATCATGAGTGCTTATTATTGATGTAATGTGAGTGGTTATGTGTTTAGCCAATAATGTGGGTTTTTTAACGGCTGGCAAA
The DNA here is from genome assembly GCA_028565055.1 of Phoeniculus purpureus. Classification (NCBI taxonomy): domain Eukaryota; kingdom Metazoa; phylum Chordata; class Aves; order Bucerotiformes; family Phoeniculidae; genus Phoeniculus; species Phoeniculus purpureus. Next base: position 3,637,181 of record JAOXOE010000776.1, on the reverse strand, counting down.
ATTTTCAGCTCCACAGATGCTCCATTAGTTCTGTCCTGGACTACTCTGTTAATAAACTTGCACATTTCTTTTGAAAAGGGAGTAACTTCATCTGAAGATGTTCCAGCAGATACTGCAGGTGATACACCAAGTGAAACTCAATGTACAGATGACCAGGCACCTGAAGACGCATCTGAGCCAAGTGCTAAGGGAGTTTCAGGAAGTAAAAAGGATGTTCCTCCATCTAAAACAGTCAGTGATGGTAAACTGGTGAAAGGTATGTTAGTATGATTTGTTGGGCATGAAAATTTTTGTTAGCGTATATTAACAGAAACAGACAGGGAAAGTAGGAAAATTACCTTCCACACCAAGTGGAAAATACCTTCACTGGAAGTCTCAAAAATTACTGACGTGACTTGATAATAAAGATATATGAAAGCAGATTATCAGTTATTTATGGTCTGAGTAAGTTGTTCGGTTCCAGTTTTGTGCAAAGTTGAAGGCTTTCATCAGTGACCTCAGCAGAATCTTTTGTCAATTGAAAATTCAGTTACAAGCACTGTGCAAGAAACATGTTACTCCTTTTGAATAAAAGCAGTAGTAGTATTTGAAACCGTCCATATGGTGGAAGTGCAGTAGGCTTAGTACTCAGTTGCTCAGTCTTGAGGTGTTGGATGTTAGTCATCCTGGAGAAAAAGGCCCTTTTCGTGTCTTAAGTGAAATATTTTTCCTCTTGCAGTCATAGCAGCAGAGACACAAAATGGGAGGGTCTTTTGGAAGCCAGTCAAAGTCAGCTAACTCATTAATAGTGTCTTGAGTTGGAGAAACAATTACTTATAACTGGGAACTGATTTCCTGGCCTATCAGGAAAATACATCATGAAATTTCTTCTTCTCAGAAAAAATTAAAACTTAAATCTTGCAACTGGAGCTGAAAGCCACTGGGGGAAAAAGAAACCAAACTAAACAAGAAAAGCATTTCGACCTTTGTTCCCATGGATGGGTACGGTCTTCCTGGCAATTGAGTGGCTTTCTTAATCATTGATGTTTGTTCCCTGTGGTCCGTTAGAATTCTTATGTCTTCCTGCAGTCACAGCTGTTTCTTTCCTTCCACGGACTGCAGGCTCCAAACTTTTTGCTGTGGTTGTCTGGCTGTCCAGTTCCTTCTCCAGACAGGCTGAGTTGCTTCCCAGGGGAAGGAGCAATCTTCCCTGACTTCAAAGATGTCCTATTAAGAGAATGTGATATACAACAGAAAATGATAGTCTTCTTTGTTGTTGTTACTATAAACAGCAGACTAGACCCTTTGCTTTAATAATAATAGTAATCTGCACAAATTTAGATGATGGAATGCAACCAGTGCGTCATTTCATGGCAATCCTGTCCCTATAAACTTTCTTTTCCTCTAATACGGTATAAATCCTACTATCTTGTAACCTAAATACAGTACTTGGCTGTAACATCCTCACTAGACTTTTCTTTTTCCTCTGAAAGTGTAAAATCCCATTTTAGGATTTGTTTTGTCATATGAAAATAGTTTGAAAGTCACTATTATAATATCTCTTCTATTGTAATTCTTGAGGTCTTTATTTCTGAGCATATTTCCTTACTCCAGAATTACAAGATGCAAAACATCTCTTTTTTAAACCTTGGTGTACAGTTATATTATTGTATTTAAATTTCCCTAATAGAAATCTTATAGGCTATATATGCAAATGGCATAAATATTGCAGCAGCATGTACAGTAGTAGGTCGCTTTGTTTGAGATGTGTGAGAAATTCCATTCTTTATTCTTACAAGTTACATTTTGAATAAATGGTTTAGGTATTAGTTCAGTATTTATATATTTTTTCAGGAAATGGTTAAAAAGCATTCCAAGGAGAATTCTGAGGCAAAAGGATTAGTTCAGACTTGGAGTTAATTAGCTGTGCTTAATATGACTTGCAGTTAATATACAGCCTTGCTTGAAACAATCCACAGTTTCACTTTTACTGTGGTAGTCCATGGTTTTCACAGGCATTCTTTTTCCTTTGAGTGTGCTGCTGTGAGTGTGTTGTGCTCTCCTTTAGTGTTCAAGTAGCGGGGCTGCTTGAAAAGAGTAGTTGACCACTAAGACATTTAGGGGAAAAGTACTTTGGTTTTTGCATTTGTATCTCCTGTATTGACATAATGTTAGCTCCCTAAAGTAATTAATTTTCATATTAGATGGAAGTAAGTCATCAAATACTGTTTTGTGAGCCTGCCAAATGCTGTTGTTGTGCAAACCATCAGTGTAGTGTGAAGGAAACAAGGGTCTGTGTCATACTGTCGTGTGTCAGAAAGGACCCTGATGTGTTTTCATCTTAAACCTGGAAGAGTACATTGTTCATTTGGGAAAAGAAGTACTGAAGCTAAAATTTATTTGTGACAGAATATGAAATTATTTATCTAATCTCAGGAAATTTAATTCCCGAGACGGAATTAAATTCAGCTGCTGCTGAAGTGTTAGAATGAGTTAGTTCACTACAGGGCAAATGACGTTTCCAACATTTGCTTAATGAAAAAAATTGTTTTCACCTTTTCCCCAAAATAATTAGCACAATGTAAGGGTAATACAAATCTCTTCTGTTTTTTGTGGTATAGTCTGCATGGGTAATAGATAAAGTTAAGAAATTCAACCTGTTTTCTACTTGTAGTCTAATGATGTGTAAAATCGTACCCATTCATTCACAGCATCATTTGCTCCAATAAGCTTTGCAATCAAAGCCAAAGAAAATGACCTTCTTCCTCTGGAGAAAAACCGTGTTAAATTAGATGATGACAGTGATGAGGAGGAAGAAGAAGGCAAGGAAGGCCAAGAGAATGCTAATAGTGCTTCAAACCATACTCCAGCTGTTGCCACTCCTTCTACTGCTGCTGAAGAGAAAAAACCTCAACTTACACAGGAGGAGTTAGAGGCTAAACAAGGTATCCCATGTTACACTGAAAACAATGAAATATTGAGTCTCAGGCAAGCTACAAAGCTGTCTTGTGAATAAGTATGGCGTTTGAGGTATTTTGAGTCTTTGCTGTATCATGGTAACACAAATCAGAATTCAGTTCTTTTTTGTGCAGTTGTCTATTCTTAAGAATGAAATCTTCATTAGCTGCTCAGCTAAATTCAGAGTGGTGACACAATGAAGTCGATTACTTTGCCCTAATACATCATCTTTCTGAATTTTATTTTGTTTTTCCATTACAACCTCTGAATAAACCATTAAACTTCTGGTTTCCAGAGTGCAAGAACAGAGCCCAGAATAGGGCATATTTGATTCTCATTTTCTTCAGACAGCAGTGAAATGCTTCAAGCTATTTTCCAGTTACATAGCACTCCCATATAGACGAGTATCACCTTGTTGGTTTGTTACTCTTATGCAGTGCCATTAAGTCTTTGTATGGGTTTTTTCCTATTACTGTGCCTTATATATGTAAGGGCAGAAGGGGGTTCACTGTGTGAATTTGAATGAAATGATCTTTTAAAGGGATCTGTATTCCCTCATTCCTCCCTAAGGCTATTTCACAGAAGAGAGTGTTTAATAAAGTGGAGATGCTGTCAGTGTTTATCAGCTTAAAAACTTAATATTTTGCTTACAACTATGAGTATGCCACAGGAATTTAATTTTCATTTTCAAGATTTTTTTTTTTTCTCCTAAGTATTAGCAGTTCCTTTGTAAACTTCAGTAGCACAGAGTACCCTATGGTGATACATATCTAAAGCAAATGTGGAATATTCTGTATTAGAATAAAAATGAAGCATAAGATTTGTTTGGAGAAAATGTGTTGAGAAAACTGCACAACTGAATACACAGGAGTAAAAGTGTAAGATGAAAAAGGTTAGACAAAATATCCACTAAGTAAATTGATTGACTTGCCCTGTGATCATGAAACCATAGCAGGTGGTTGTAACCTGTACCGCTTTACAGCAAGCAAATCATACAGTTATTAATTAAAATGATTGTTATTTCATAATTTCAAACTGATATGTCTTTGAGAATGTATGAAGTGTTGTTTGCTGGTTTTGTGTGGGAGTGGGGTGTGTTTGATGAAAGGAAATCTAGGTTCTCTAAGTTTGGCTTACTCTAAAGTTTATGCTTGGTTGTCTGTCTTAGCAAAGCAGAAACTAGAAGATAGATTAGCAGCTGCAGCAAGAGAGAAGCTTGCACAGGCCTCCAAAGAATCAAAAGAAAAGCAGCTACAAGCAGAGCGCAAAAGGAAAGCTGCACTGTTCTTGCAGACCCTAAAAAACCCACTGGCAGAGGCAGAAGCTGAGAAAATTGAAGAGAATTCCTTCAATAATGAGGTAAGCAGAAAATAAATTAGCAGGAAACTATAGAGTATGGATCTGACAGCATCATGATAAAGTTGACAGAAGGAAGCATTTCTGAATGGGGAGAAATTTGAGTTTTAACTACTGTTAATAACTTTCAGTTATGTCTTTCATCTGTGTTAAAGAATGATAGAGGAATATGATGCGTAATTCAGCAGTCAGTTAGCCGGAAAGGAAAATGAGCTTACGAGTTTAACTCTGTATTAGTGTATTGAATTTATTGTCTAGGAAAATCCTTCAAGTAGTGATGAGTTCCTGCATCACAGTGTTGTCCCAAAGCTTTTCTTTATGTGGGCAAGTTTTTGTCTATGGAAGAGTCACTTTCCCACTTACATTGTATGTTTTCCTTTTGACTTCCCAATTTCATCCACACAGGAGAATAGGCTGTTCTGCTTGATTTCTGTTCTTTCCTTTACCCTGGTTCCAGCTGCTTCACTGAGCCACACTCTCTGCCAGTATAGTGCTTGTCTTATATGAGGAAGTGGTATTTTCACTTCCAGGAGTGTCACTCATTTCAGCCCAACAGTCATTTTATCATCAGTACATTCCAGTCCTGTGATACCTGATATGTGCTTGCTCAAAGGTAGGGGAGTGTGTGGTTTCCAGTACCTGTATGGAGACAGTATTTTCTTAATGGAAGAAGAACTGTCAAAATCCATTTTCAGCAAAGTCATCTTAGACTTGTGTTTTCACAGCACTTCTTACAGCTATGGGGAAAATACAGGAGTGGGATTTGGTGTAGACTATGTAGGTTCCTGAAATTTAATCTCAGTAAGGCCAGAAATTTGTACAGCTTGGAGTATTATTGCAGGATTCTTCACAAGCCAGATTAAAATCCTGTTTGTCTATGTGTGCTTCAGTCAGACCTTCCATGCACATTGCAAATGCTATGGGGAAGCAGAACCTCGGTTTCCTGGTTTGGGAATTAAATTGCTTCCATAAAAGCTAGTAAATCGCTTTCCATTGCATTAATCAAGCAAAATGTAATCTCTGGGTACTGACAGAAAATTTCAGGTATTGATTGTGACAGATTAGTTACAAGAATGAAAGACACAGCTTTCCTTTATTTCCTTTCTCACAGAAAGATTTCCAGACCTAACAAGTAATTCATTGCCCAGTTCTTGATTTTTTTTTTTTTTTAAATTTTTTTTTTTTCCAAATCAGTCATGAATTTAAGCTCGAAAGACCTTCAGGAGAACAGACAGTTGAGTGAGATACACCTGAAGTTTGGATGACCCATGTCAGCATAGAGTACCAGATAGATGAATTGAGTGGGGTTGCATCCCAAAACAGATCTTGGTTGGGATTTTCATTGCTGCCGCTATCAAATTTTTCAACTGGCACAAGTGTTCAGTACTTTTTTTCCTTGTTGAAATGTGAGTGCAAAGAGGCAATGACAATGCAAAACTCCTCAGACTGGTGGTTCTACTCTCCTCAAGGGGTTTTGTGAAGGACATAGATATTTCTAAGCTACAGTTCTTTTGATATTTTTCTTTGAGAGAATGCCTGAAATAACCAGTAGCCTTTCTTTGTCAGAAGAGCAGATGAATGTCCTCACTCACATCTGCACTTAGTGAAGTTCTAAACTGAACTTACAAAAAAAAACAAGTGAACTTCTCAAGAAAAACCATGCTCTAATCCAAATTCTCAGAAAATTGATGTGCCAGAAATGTCTTTTCCTCTTTCCTGCTTAGGTGTGTTTTCAGAGAATGCATCTCTCTCACATAAAGACATCCAGTATATTGTAGAATTTAATGTAGCTACTTCCACTAATTCTTACCACTAGAAATGGGCTTCTTCAGTACTAGGTGTTGGTGAGGTCACAGCTTGAATACTGTCAGTTTTGAGCCCCTCACTACATGAAGGACACTAAAATGCTGGAGCGTGTTCAGAGAAGGGAAATTAAGTGGGTGTGGAGCACAGATGCTCTGAGGAGTAGCTGAGAGAACTGGGGTTATTTAGGCTGAAGGAAGCTCTGTACAACTACCTGGAAGGAGGTTGTAGAGATGTGAGGGATTGGTCTTTTGAACCAAGAAGCAAGTGATAGGTCCAGAGGAAATGGCTGCAGGAGTTTCAACTCCAGGTTGTGCCAGGAATTGTTTAGGCTGCATATTAGAAAGAATTTCTTCACTGAAAGGGTAAAACATTGGAACAGGCTGCCCAGGGCAGTGATCAAGTCCCAGTCACTTCAAAACTCCCAGGAGCGGTTTGAACAGTGTGTGGACCTGATGCTTAAGGTCATGAGTTAGTGGTGTGCTGGTGGTGGTGGATCAATGTTTTGACTGGATTTTAAAGGTCCCATCTAACCAGACAGATATTCTGTAATTTTGTGGTTTTCTTTATTTAGGATTTCAAATAGGTATTTAAATGTTACTGATGGAACCGTGTTTTCTGAGATAAAATTGATACTGTAATGGAAATGCTAGTACTATCTTAGTGAACAGTCTAAAATGTGGTAATGGCTCTGGAAGCAATATTCCTCCAAATTGTAGTTTGCTTATTGACAAACATATGTTTGTATATAGACATACATATCTGTATACAAACCTATAAAAGTTTATTCTGAAATGTCAATGTTTCCCAGGCTGTTGTCTTTCCATACTGTATTTGAAAAATTTTCAATCTAGATTAGTTCCAAAGTGCAAACTGCCTTTTCCTCTACTTGCTTGGTTTGCTTATTCATGACAGACTATTTAATTCAAGAAGTTTTATTGGAAAAAGAAAAAAGATAAGTCTTATTGCATGTACACTGAGAATCTGGTAATCTGCATCATAATGTCTGAATTAGTTTATAAATAAATACGTCACATTGGAGTTTTTATAAAATCGAGAAAGCAAGATACGTAAAACTAGTTTTGTAGTGTGGTCAGTGGAACTCAAGGGGAAATTTCAAAAAACAATGGGAAAAAAACCTAAATATTTAAGTCTACTGAAACTATTGCTTAACATATTTCATTGCCCTGTTTTGGTGGAAGGAGGATCCAATGAGGATTCCACGAAGCACGGATTGATATGCAGTGTTCATAGAATTACTGTAGTGGAATACTTTTTGTAGCTTAAAAAAGTCTCAGAAAAGTGAGTAATGACTGAGAGGTATAATAAAGCATGAGGAGGAGCTGAGAAAGTCCATGGGAAAAGCATAATTCCCATATGATTGCCCCTGCCTAATAACTGTCCAAAAATAAGAGATGCTGCTTGTGTGCATCCACATGTACATTCTTGCAGAAAACCTGCTTATCACACTGGGTGGAAGCTCATGAAATGAGCAAACCTCTGTCACATTTTCCTGGTAACTAGTATTTCTTGAAAGAAAGGCTGGTACTGAGAATCTGTTACATCTTTGAACAAAATTGATTCCAGTAACTGCATGTAAAGGACAGTCAATACCACAGAATGTAAGACTCTTAAACTTTCTTTGCTTCAACTGAATTTTAAAAATAGTCAGATCTATATTTTTTCCTAGCTGAATTACTTATTTTGAATAGTTTCCTACGCTTCCTTAAAGCAAAATCAAGTAAAGTAAACAAAAGGCTGGCAAATAGGCTTGAGCAATGAAGCAGCACAACTTTTCTTTTACAAGTTGCTCCTCACTGTTCTTGTATGCGTTGCAACAGAACAGTTATGTGTGAGATATCCTTAACTCAGTGTCATAAACTGATCAGCTTCCAGTGTCCTTGCAACTAGTGAAGTCTATGCCATTTCTCAGGACATGGTAAACAAGTAACTGCATGGCATCTCACTTCCTGTGTTACCATATATAATTCACACAGACATTTTTGTGATGAGAGACTCACCAGCTGGCACATGGGTCAGGTGCTGTCAGCAAAGAAAAGTTGTGTTGCCAGTGAATGTGGGTTCTACATCCTACCACAGCACACCAGCCTATAGTTCTAAATGACTGCTGTTCTTCTAGACAGCCTGACATAGTCCAGCTCTGCATATCTGGAGTGCTGCAGTGAAGTGAGGTGTTTGATAATCTAAAATGTAAACCTTATTTCAAAGTTACTACAAATAACTTGCATAGCACCTGAATTTTTAGAATGTATGTTTTCATATATCTCTATATAAAAAGTAGAATAAAGGCACCTTCCTACATGTATATATATTTACCAAAACCTGAATTGAGTAGATCAGACATTGAGAGAGCTCATGTTAAGATGGTATGTTTGGTTTGGTTTACTTTTTTTTCCTTCCCTGCTTAATAAAGCAAATAAAATAGCTTTGAGCACAAGTTGCATTCTGAATTAAAAGTGTGACCCTTGGTAGTTGGCCTTGATACGGTACACTTGGTATAGTACGACTGTCACATTTTTGCCTGCTTTTTCAGGAGTTAAAATGTTGATTTGTTGGCAGATGTGCCAGTTCAGAAATTTTTATTATCTTTGTCCATCTAAGCAGGAGTGTTGTTTGGTGCATCTGGGAGCTAAAGTTGAAAAACAAAGCAGTGGTTGTCCATCCACGACCGAGCCTCACAGACAAAAATTGCTGTGGTTCAGTGTCTCACTGGTGAACAACTGCTTCATGGGGTTGATAAATTGTAGTAAGTTGGAGGAGTCTTGCAGAGGGAAAATCTAAGCTGCCAAAGTTTTGGTAAATATAACTTGTGTAGGTAAAGTCCCTTCCCTGCTGTCCCTGCCAAAGGCAGCCTGCAGACCTGCATTCTTTATCAAAGAAATCAGCTGTGGGTGATGATTAAAGTAATACAAATGATAAAGTGTCTCCCAGAATGTGCTGCTAATACACAAAAATACAGTAAGGCCAGTGACTGGATGGACAAGGCACAGTATAACTTCTTCAAGAAGTTGGTTGATGTACTGACAGGTCTTTGCAAGTGTAGTAAAGGCCAGTTTTTGTCTGCGGGGCATGATCTAATGAGTAGCATGTCCCATGGTTTCTCATATGGATTATTGTGCTAATCGTAGACTCAGAATCATTAGGGATTGGAAGGGACCTCAAAAGATCATCAGGTTGCTCATATTTTATCCTACATCAGAAGTGCTTCGGAGCTGACAGTATTTTCATGGGCACGTGAAAGGCAGTTGGTTAAACCCAAACTGTTACCTGTATAAACCTTAGCGTCTGACGCAAACCAGGAGAGAAATCCACAATCACAGTGCTGCACAAATGGACAAGCATGTTGAGTTGACAGAAACTCGTTATTTTAATGGCTTGTCCCAAACATCATCTATTGCTGTGCCTCTGAATATGGAGATTCTATAGCACAAAGCAAAACTTCTTTGAGCTCTTTCATCTTCCCAGTTTTGAAGCCCTGCTTTATCATATGTTTCTTTAGATGGTTTGTCCTTACTTTGTCCTGTATGTGACAATTTCAAGTTTTTCCCACTGGAAAGCAGACTGTTTACAAGAGAAATAGTAATGTGCCATCTTTTGAAAATAAGTTGCTATCAGGTTTTTGCCAAGCATAGTGGGGTTATCAACAACTATATATCATGTGCATCTTTCATACTTCATGCTGTAGTTGATGTTACATTTTTTAGCAGTGGACTTCAGTTAGTACCACATGCCTCTTTGGAGTAATAATGCACAACTTAGTTCTATGTTTGTGTATTTTCTTAACATTAATTTGTGAGCAAAACGTTATTATCTAATGAAAACCATCAAATAAGTATTTAAAGTAAAAATGCTTTAGAGTATTTCAGGGCCATTTATGTCTTACTTTAGGTATCTGTGTCTTGTGTTTAGCATGAGGGGGGATATGTTTGTATGCCTGTATGCTTGTAGTTTTCCCAACCTTGTTTTTTCAAAAGGACAGATAAAAACATGAAATGTCACATCCTAACATGGTATTTGAGGAGTGGATAGCTTGCTGGCATTTGGAACTCACTATTGCAGGAAGCCTACTATCAACAACTACATGGGATTTACAGTTCCCCATGCTGTAAATACTGTAGTATTTTAAGAGGCGGGGGGAAATATCAAGAACTACTGTCTTAATCAAGATAGGTGAGAGAGCTAAGAATGTTCCATGCCTTGATTGTTAGTCTTCAGAATACTCAAGATACAAAGACATGTTGATCTTGTACAGCAAACAGAGGCACAGCCACTAATTTCTTTATAGTTGGCCCTTCAGGATTGAAAATGCAAAATCTGACTGTTTTTGAAGAATTTATCACGGTCAACATTCTGTTAATAGCTATGTTTCAGTGCAACAACTAAACCCTGGTGAAACTGTTGAGTCTCCTGAGTATTTCAGTTGTTCTACAGAGACTTATTCTGAAGAAAATGTTTTTATCATTTCTATTTAATAATTTTGTGACAATTTACTGAGGACTGAGAAACAGTAACTGCTCTGTTTGATGCACAGAGCCGTCATACACATCTGTGGCTGATAGGCAGTTGTTTATTAATTCTCACTCAGGGAACACTTACCATAAGCTTTGGGAAACCTGTGCTATAAAAGGTACAGTGGTAGAAAAGTACCTGGAGTTTTCAGATTTTAATGAAGTAAAACAATTGTTGATACTATTAACTATTCCCAATTTTGTTCTAATACAGGGTTGTAATTATTGCAAAACTCAGCTGTTCAGAAGATACATTAGTTAGTTGTGAAAATGTTAGTATCATTATCAATAAAGTTCTTTACTAGTTGATTTTTTTTTTTTGTACCAGGAGCACTGCTGGTATTCTGTTCAGTTGCAGTAAGCAACTTTTGGTTCACTTCTAACATTGGCTTTGGATATTGATGGAGAAATATAACCCCAGAATAACTAATGTGTGTTCTGTCTTACGAATGCTTCAGATACACAAATGTCTTGTGATGCACTGAAGTGCTAGTTTCTGTTCTCCTACGGCTATAAATTCTTCCTGATACTGAGCTCATTCCTAACCCCTTCTTGCTAAGTGAGTTGTTGAATCATCTTTGTTTTCCAGAAAGGTATTCTGAAACATTTTTTATGCAAAGTATTTACTGCTGGAATTGTTGTTTTGGTCGGATTCGCTTTGGTCATGCGAATAAAATGCTGAAGGGAACCACTTTGCCTGTGAAATTGTCTGAGGCTGTAGCATTTAATAAGGACCAAAAATTGTGCTGTTACTCAGAACGGACAAAGAAGTGAGATTCAGGGAATGCTGTGTTATATTTGCAGTGTAACGTCTTAGAGAAGAGCTCTCAAAAGCTTTGTGTTCCTGCTCTCATTGTGAATCAGGTAATTTTGCTGGTCGTTTTTTTTTTTTTCTTGAAGGCAACAGATGTTGCTGCTGAGGGAATTGGTACAACCTGTTCACAGATGGTCGTGCTGGTGTGACCTGACATCTCTCACCTGAGCACCTGGCACCAGTGGTGCCTGGTGTAGGTTTGGACAGGCAGGTGACCTCTCCTCTGTGATAGCTGTTGCCTTGCACTTCAGAACCTATGTACCCACCTTGGGAGTAGCTGAAGTTATTTCTGGATGGCTTTCCAAATACGAGTTGTTAGTAGCTTGAATAGAAGCCAGCCTGTAGCTCAGCTTTCCTCAGCAATACCTGGACAGTGCTGCCATTCTCCAATATAAGTCAAGAAGGTCCCTGCTTTTGGCAGATACACAGGAGTGCTTAGCATTGTGGGGTACTTCATTCTGATTGTTGAGAGAATCTGTATGTGTTAGCTAGAAGTGAATGTGTCATTCATTTATTAACTTCTTTATTGTCAGTGCTGTGACAGCTTGTGTTTCAGGAGGCCAGATGAACCTGGCCACTGAAAACCATCGGTTTTATTCTTTCTTGTTTTCCTCTTAATTCTGCTTTGCCTACAGCTATTTTCTTTCAGGCTATTAGAGGTATCTGTTTCAAGAGAATTTGGTCTATTACATATTCAGTAGTGTTCAAAGTGAAAACTAAGGTACTGTCTTAGAGCTTAACATTGTCAAGGAATAAAACTTGGCTGCAGTGGGGTTTCACAAGTTTGGAGATGAGGTGTCTTGTATATGGAATGTGTAGAGAGATTGGAAATGGTTCTCTAGTATACCAGTCACTCATCATATTATAAAATGTTTATAATGTATGAAGCAAAATATTTTAGTACTGTGTTATTGGTATTTTTGTAAATACTGTGATAGCAGTTACCAGTTGAAACTCAGAGAAGTGTGGCTCTCCACTTAGAAGCAAAGCTGGATTTCTGATTATCCAAATGTGGTCAATTACTACAGTAGCATACTCACAGTAGGAGCAAGGCAAAAAGAAAGGCAAAGATGACCTGTTTCTAATTTGGTTATTTCAGCTTTTAATGTATTAGTTTTTATTCCAATCACGGTACCATCCTTGTATCAAATGGTGGAAGTGTCAGACCAGGTGGAGCAGAAATTATGACAGAAGGAAACTGATTTCTCTAGTTGCCTCGAACTGGCAGCTGGGGGAATGACAGGCTTTGAAATGAGTAGCATATCTATGGTGCCTGACTTGAATTGTTCTAAACAAGGTATTGAGCAGAATTCTCTCTGGTACAAGCTGATAATTTGAAAATCTCTTGGAGTATGGTGTGTTTTGCTTAACCAACTGCAGTCAGTATTCCTCATTGAGCATGAATTGTGCATGGACCTTTTCTATACTTGAGATTAAAATTTTTGTGAACTCTCTAACCCTTTACACCCAAAGCATTTATTTCACGAAGTACAGAAATAATTTGTGTCGGCACTAATTCATTTTGCTTTTTCCTTGAGGCTGTAATCTAAATAGCACAGTTCAAGGACGAAAGCAGTGCTAAAAGTTAGCTTTGAATGTCAGTAGTTCCTGATTATATTTTCAGGTTTCTCCTCTTTTAAGTAAAACAGATAAGTAGATGAAAAGATATCTGATAGCACCATAGCACCCTTTTTTTTTTTTTTAAGAACTCATTTCTTCTAAAAAGTAAAGATCAAAACTTCAGAACTATGTCCTAGTTAAGCTGACAGTCTTAGCACGCACATTTCCAACTTGCATATATATCTTTGGGGAACTGTATAGGCTCCATGAAATACTACTGGATGCTTGTTTTTGAAGCTTGCTTATGCACACTTTACAGAATTGTCATGCAGCACTGTGAGGTTTTAAAGCGTTTGTGGGAGGTAGATTGTTATTGATTTAGCAACTACTTTCTGTACTTACTTGTATCCACAGCTTAAGGTTGATGTATTTCTCACACACTTTCACAAGGCAAAAGATCTGAAGTGATTGTTAGTTACTGGTTTCCTTGCTGTTGTACTCCTTATCAAGCATTTCTGCAAGAAAATGGTGTATGTTGACAAGATTGCCAGGGAGGGTTGTGACACACGCAGCAGATTTTGTAGCCCTCTTTAGGGTAAAGGTCTGGAGATGCTTATGTGTTACCCGCTCTTACACAACTTCCTAGAATTAGACAATTGCATGCAGCCGTGAAAACTCAACACTGTTCTTTGTTTACCTTTGATTTCAGAGTGTTAATAGTATACCATGTCCTGTGACTGCAGTCAGAACTTTACCCACCTTAGAAGTCAAACAAGCAGAAAGGCCTTCAAGCAAAAACAGAGATCCTCCTAGGGATGAAGAAAGAGAAAAGAAAAGGAAAAAACACAAGAAAAGATCTCGGACAAGATCTCGATCACCATTCAAGTATCATTCATCATCTAAGTCCAGATCTAGATCACATTCAAAAGCAAAGCACTCACTTCCCACTGCCTATAGAACTGTGAGGCATTCAAGGTGGGTTTGGAAAACAAATATATTCTTTAGAGTTCTGTGTGGGCTAGCACTTAAAACATTTTTGCACTTCTTCCGTTACATATGCGTCTTCGTACCTATTACAAGTGGTGTAGCCAACCTGAAGACAGTAAAGATGTATCATCAAATGTGGAAGGTCTTTGAAAATAGCTTTAAAGAAATAATGAAATGCAGAATTTGTATCAGACAATGGTTTTTCACTCTGGTCTGTGAAATACCTGTTGATACTACTTAAAAATGTGATGATGGCAGGAAGAGAACTTGCTGATAGGTTGTGGCTGTTATTGAGGTGACCAGACAATGTTAAGATAAGAAATAGAGGTAGAAAACTGGGTGATTGAACAGGAAAGGTCAGATGGAAAGAAAGCACTTGGGTAGCATGTGAAAAATAATGATGGATGAATGGCAGGAGAGATATGACAGGAATCCAAGAAGGGTGAAAGCAGTTGATGAGCAAGGGAGACCACAAAAGAATGTAGCTCAGTACAGTTCACCCTTTATTTAATCATTAATGAGATGAAATTTGTTATATTGATTATCCAACTGTAAGATTATATAGGCTGTGCTATAGTAACACTGTTAATTACATCTAAGACATTTGGGTCTAGGCATCTTTAAAGTTTACCGTCTGTGGAATTTGTTGTATCTGAATGAAATCCCCTCCCTATAGCAGTTACTTTGTGAGTGGGAAGGGCTGATTCTTCAGGTAGCGTTCCCTGGATCATGCTACAATAGAGTATTTAAGTAACTTGCAGTTGAAATTAATTGTGCTTTTAGGTAGTACCACAGCTATATATGTGATGCGTGCAAAGTCCTCCATGCCTTTATTGTCATGGCCATGCTTATGAAACATGCTTCTTTCTGAAAACCAGCTTCTAGCTCTTGACAGCAGTGTGCCAAAAATAATCATACTGTGCTTTTTTTGGTTTGTTTTTTCAATGGTGTGTAACTAGACTAATATGAGTGAGTGTTAACATGTTACAGCCTTCATTTTATGCTGGTTTTTTAAGGTTAAATATAATACCTTGCAGAAGACATCTCTGCTCCTCACATATGCAAGGAATTAAATGAACGTAACTTGGTCAGAGGCGATCAGTCTGACGTGCTGCTTCAGGTGGCCATGGTACTCGATGTTCTAAGGCATATTCCAAATACTCTGCCATTCCTTTTCTTTGCTTGTTGGCATGTAAAGGGAATGATGCTGAGTGAAGCTTTGTTTGTTTAAAAAGTGAATGCCGGTCTTCTGAGAATTACGGTTATCTTGGGGGAAAATCTCCTCAGGTGCATCACTCATGTTTTCAACTCCCCGTCAAGCCTTATCTTCACTTGAAGCTCCCATGTCACTTAAAGCTACTTTGCATATGTTTATCCATTATTTTACTGATATATAGTTAAACCAAGGAGAAACTTCATAGTAATGATAAAAAAAAAATTGTGATCATCTGTGGTACCTTGAAAAGAGCAAAGAATCATTTGAGAAGATTTCTTCCGGTACTTGGGTGTGCTGCTCAATAGATGAAGATAATCCTGCATGTTGCATGAGTTTGCATCATGCAGTAACCAGAATAATGGGACTGTGCAAGTTCACTTTGCTATATACTGACACGCAACTTCAGGGAGATAACCTGGTCCTTTGCAGAGGCTTGAATACTTGCACCAACTGGTCTACATTTGATTCTGCTGTGAAAAGACAACAGTCTGCTGAAGTCTGCCATGTACACAGTGGATGGCATTAATGTGGTTTGGTTGGTCTTACAGTTTTTTTTGGTGGCAGTTCAGAAATGTTTTCCATTCAGCCTTTCTGTTCTCCAAGAACCAGTTTAAACTGAGGTCTCTGAAGGTTGTTTGTCCCACTCAGAAACCCACGAAACCCACTCTTCCTGGGAAACCAAGGCAGTGTCATCGGAACTGAGTGCGTGTCCTTTCCCTTTGAGGTTTTTGCAGGCTGAATGAAATGCTTATAAGTGGCCATTATACCAGGTGGGATCTATCTATGGCATTTCACAAGAACATGGCTAAATGTAAGCTTCTGCCCGAGGACCTCTTGCTATTCAGCTATATCACCTTATATTCAGTATATATATACACCTTAATCCTGCGTCAGATACTTAATATAGTGACTGTATTGGTATACTCTAATTTAGTCAGCAAAGTCAAGCAAGTCTTTCGCAGGATGCGTCAAGTGTCTTCTCATCTGGAAGATGACGTTCTGCCTAGCGTCGGCTAGAGTACTGTGTCCAGCTCTGTGCATCCTTTAGAAGGTATTAGACCAGCTGGAAGAAGTTTAGAGGGAATTGTCAAAAATACTGAGACTTGAAAACAAAAAGAAGAGCTTCGAGGTGTCTGTTTGGGAAGACTGAAGGAATATGAGTCTTCCTGTGCACCAGAAAAGAATAGAACATTATTCAGTTCTTGGGGTTTGGACAATAAGTAATGGATTTAAATTGATAACAGAGAGACTACAATTCTTTTTGTAGTGTCTTAGTAGTAAATGTAGTTAATGCAACTTGTGAACACTTTGTTGTGGGAAATACCTGTGCCAAGGATTACTGCTTGGAAAATATTGCATAGTCTATTTCTTGAAGTCTTTTCTAGCCCTGCTTTTCTAATTGTGGTCCGTGTGGTCTTACATTATACAAGAAATAGTGATGATTGAAGGTTTGCATTATTAAAATGTTTGTTATGCATAACGACCTCCCTGTATTTCCAAAATTAAAGCTCTTGCTCCTGAAACAAAAACACTTGTAGGTTAATCAAGAGTGGGAGGCTTATTCATAATCCATTTGGATACTGATGTGTTTTGTCTCTCAGATGTTTAGGCAAAAATAACGCCTTGTCTTAGGAATTGCCCAAAAAAGGCAAATGTTGCCTAGCCTAGAAGATATCACTGCTTTTCTTTCTTTTTAATTCAGTTATATACTTAGTGTTGATTTGGAGAAATCTCACTCAAAATTTGGCACCTTTCACATCATCTTTTCACTTTTCCCAGTGCTTCACCCACAACAGTATATTTTTCCCAGAGTCCCAAGACATTGGATGTTACAGCTTTCTGCCTAAATGGTTAAGTAAAGTGTCATCCCCTTCTGGGATGAAGTGTAAACTATTCACAGAGGTTAATGTGCTCATCTTGTATGTAGTGGATGGCACTTGGATGTAGTCTAGTGTGTGGACTTGATGCTAAGTTATGCTGGAACATCGTTATTTTGAATGACTAAGTGTCTCAGTCTTATGCTGTATGTTTGAGATTTTGTTGCCTTTATTCTGTTCAAAATTTATATTCTAACCTACAAACCTCAACATAAAATGGTTATTGATGCTTTATTTTATCTTAAGAGTAGGCTGAAAACAGCTGGATGTTACCCTGTCTGGAGTGATTACTGCTTTAGTTTCTATAAATCAAATAATTTAGAGTAACAAATGATATTTTTCTTAAACTTTCATAACTTTCTTAGTAACCTATTAGGTTTGAAGTATCTGCACAGTGAAAATAAATGGGTTTGGTTTGAAGTTATTTAAACTATTATATTGTAATTAATTTGACAGCCAAAAGAGAAATTCTACTTATTTCATAATTTTTCCGTAAGACTATATTGCACTCAAGTGATAACGAATTGTAATCTCTAAACTTCTAATAACCATCACTCAAGACACACTCTGTACTTAGGGAACAATCTTAAAGCCTTAGGTTCTGTGAGGTTTCTGCACAGACAGTTGAGCTTCTGTTTAAAAGCACTTTGAGTAGTTACTGTTTAATGGTGTAAGTTGCTTATAAAATTGAGATTAAAAATCACCATTAGTATGTAACTTTGGGGTAAGTTAATAGGAAATGAGATATGGGAAGTCAAGTTAAATATAGATGTTTGCAGTAACTTTCTTTGCTCTTTATTGAAGTGATGTTTGTGTACCTTTCAAACTCTTCCTTTTAGGTTGGTTAAGTCAAATTTTTTTTTTCCAAAATGCATGTTGTGCTTAGAAATCTTGCAGATAACTTCAACGGTATATTTCTCTGTACAACGTTTTACATAATTAACTTATCATTGATTTTTGCATTGTTGGAGTTCTGGAGGCTCTACTCCATTTACAAATAGTCTGTGGTGGTAAGATACCATTTCTGTACTGTTGCATTAGAAAACACTAAAAAATGCATCAACGGTAGTGAAGTTGACAAATTGTGTTCAAATAGCATTAAGTGGATTCAAAGCAGGCTTTGAATATTCATTTTTCTGGGTAGCACAACCAAACCTGTTTTACAGAAATAAGTTTTAAAAACCCATAGCTACATAATGACCTCGGATATACTGGCTGAATTGTGGCATGTGGTCTGCTAACAGCAGCTTTCTGCATGTTATTTTCTGAAACAAAATTTAAGTACTAAAACTGGTTCCATAAAGCTCTTGATCTGGTTCAATTTTAATTCTAGGCCACCATGACAAAGTTCAAAGACATGGGAACAGCAAACCCAGAGAGATAATTAATTATTACAAATAAGTCAAATAAGTCCTTAATGTCAGAGATGGGACGCAGTTGTTAAATTCATTTTGGAAAACAAACAGTATTTGACGCTTTTTGTTCAAAGTAAATGTTCGCCTCTAGTAAATGCTTCATTGGTGTCTTTTTTTTAACCTTCTAATCGACTGCAAAGTACCATCACACAGTTTGATGTGGAGTGTCCCTGGCAGTGGTCAGCTCTAGAAGAGCATATGTTGCCAGTCACTGGAGGTTGGGTGAGGGGCTCTAGCTAATTCAGGTTTCGCAGTAGGTTAGCAGTGGTTGGTAGTAAGTGTTAGCAGTGACAATGCTCATCAGAATCTCTTTTCTGTCCACAGAACTTAGTAGTACATGATTGAAGCTAACGATGGGCCAGTGTGGTTTGTGTGTTAGAGAGGAAGAGAAGCAGAAGCACTTATTACGTGGTGAATGATTTAGTGAGATTTGGATCTTTGTTTTCAACTGGAGATAGAAAGTCTAAACTTCTCCTTGATATTGAAAGTTTTTCTTTACTAGAGGGTGTAAGAGTGGAACTAAGCCACTTAAATGATCCAGTTAATGAGTTATAAACTGTAATAAAGAGTGCATACTTTATTAAGAGATTTCTTCTCATAAGTTTGGGTAGAATACACTTCTGTGTGTTTGTGTGAGACTTTTTTGCCTCAGTGTTAGGAATTGAAGAGACTTGGAAGTAGCTGTTCTTTATAAAACAAGGGGTGTTTGGTGGGTTTTTTGTCCTTCCAAACTGATTTCCTTATTGCTGAATCAGTGTCTGGTCACATAGCTTTAATTCCTGATTTGTAGTGAGACATGCCAGGCTTGATAAACCTTTCAGCTTTTGGGACCCTTTTAAATACAAGTGATGTTGACTGGAAAGGAATTGAGTACCTTTTGAAATAAGTCTAATGAAAGTAATAATCTATCTTTTGCAGTAAAACTGTAAAGCTGATTTTAATTGCTTGAAGCTAATGGCCAAAGTTGGTAACGTTTGGTGATTGGAAGTATGTTATAGAACCACAGACATTCAGTTTGTAAAAATGAAGCTAATGCCTTTTTCTTTCTGATTGTTTGGACTTTTTTTAGGCTGGTCCATGTAGGCATGTTTCACTAAGGTTCAGCTTTTGGTTAAGGGACTGAGCCTTTTCAGGATTCTAGGTAATACCAAAACTAGGACATTTTATTCTGAATGTGAAGTGTGTGCCTCCGTATCACAGACTCACAGCATCCACAGGGACACTGAGCATGGAGCCGAGTCTGAGCAGCTCATCAGTGGCAGCAGCAACAGAGCGGGAATATTATCAGGCAACTTCGACAACGAAAAGATTTGACTGCTGGAGCTCTTTTGAGGGAAATCCTGGTAAAATGTCAAGGTGTCTGACTGACCCCAAACTTTATATAATCTGTTGTTTTTTTCCCTTTTTTAATCCTTCTGAATGGCCTGGTAAAGATCAGATTTCTAAGTGGCAAACCAGTTAATTTGGAACACCTAACTGCCATTGTGATTACCTTTTTTTTTTTTCATTTTCAGTTGATCACTGTTGTAGGTGTAAGAGAAATGGCTCAGGAGTGTGTGTGTATATATATAATATAGTGTGAGTCTGGAGATCAGTGATTTCACTAATGATTTGTCTTTTAGTCACTCCAAGTTAGGTGTTTTTGAGAATGTGAATGTTTGGTACACATGGAATGACATACCTATAGTAAATAAAAATGAAAGGCTTTCAAATAAATAAGCAAATATAATTAAAAATTATATATTTTAGTGAAAACAAAAATAACTTCTAATATCATGAATTTGGGGGTTGTTTTTTCTTTCTTTTTTCCAAGATAGATCCCTGAATTGCCCCCTTCATCATCTC
>JAOXOE010000776.1:3564917-3616742 GCA_028565055.1 Phoeniculus purpureus | reverse complement strand
TCCCTGAATTGCCCCCTTCAACATCTCCCCCCCCCCCCCACCTTCATCTCTGAGGACTTTTCATATTCCATCAATTTGGTTATTAAGAAATACTCAGGTTTTAGTTGCACATGCACTTAATTCCAAATCATAGAGAAAAAGAATTAAGCTCTAAGTTTTCCTCTGATCTTAACTGGGCATGCTTTCTTTCTTCCCCCTCTTGATCTTTCTCTCTCTCTTTCTCTCTCCCTCTCTTTCTCTCACTTTTCCAGGAAAAATACCTCACATTGAAGTGCTAGTGCCAAACAATGCCAATCACGGGTTGTTGGTCACTTGCACAGGTGAAAATATTGGCTGGGCTATGATTATTCTGTAACATCAGGGACCAAATATCCTCGACTTGTCAGTGTGGGAACACTGAAAACAAAAACTTGTGTTTATCTCTGTGATGCAGCAGTTCTAAAAGCATAGCGCTAATTTGAGAAGTCAAGGTCAGGCTTCACAATCCCAGGCTTTGAGCCAAATTGGATTTCTGCATATCAATGTTGGTAAAGTCTGTTGTCACAAAACTCCTGTTGGGAGTGAAAAGCAATGGATAACAACATCCTAAATGTCTTGGATGGGTTTTATGCAGCTGACAAGTCTTGGAGGCTGAATACCCTGCCTTGGTGTAAAATAGGGCTTTGAAAGGTGGTGTATCTGTGTTTGGCAATAGCACAATTCCACTGCAATACAAGTACTCAAATAAGTAACAAAAAACAAACTCTCGGATTCTTTTTTTCTCCTGCTCAGGTCACGATCAAGGTCACCTAGGAGAAGGGCTCACACACCAGAAAGACGGAGAGATGAAAGAAGCGTTCCCACAGCTTATCGCATTAGTAATAGTCCTGGAAATAGTAGGAAACGCCCACGTTCCAAGTAAGTAAACCTGGTCCTACAGAAGATTGTGTCCTGACATCAGAAGAGAATTTAAACATTGTCTCATGTGTTCTGTTCTGCTTGGGTAGAACTTACGGGTTTTATGTTGTGGAGCTTTATTTACCTCTGTGGAAAAAACATACTAGAAACATTCAAGTACTCATTCTTCCCTCATCCTTGCATATGTGTGAACTAAATGTGTCAGCAAATGAATCAGAGAACATTAATACACTACTATCTTCTAGCTGGGAGAATTCACATTTTATTTTGAACTACAGTATTTCCTTCTTGTTGTGTCATTTTGTAATGCCCTGGCTTGTGCAAGCTGTCTGACCTCTTCACTGGGGTCATAGTGGCATTGTGTTGTCCTGCTGGTATTGCTTGACATCATCTGCACAAGGACAGGAAAGTGGGATTGCTTTACATTTAGCAATTACCTTACTAGCAAAGCAGGATGTGAAATAGGAGTCAAGAAGTGCTTTTTTTGAGGGCACCTTGCATATAGTCTCTCTGCACCTGTTATAATCAAAATGCCATGCCAGCCATTATTTCAGCTCACCAGCTGCAAAAGAAAAACATCTGCAAAGTGTGTGCCCAGAAGACTTTGGAATGCTTTGTGTTTCTAGTGCATTGTGGCATGGTGTGTCTTCAACATGCAAGGAAGTGAATTTTGTGCTCATATGTGTGTGTACACAACCCCCAAAACACTGAAGTTACTGAACTGAGCATATAGAATTTTTCTTTTCATTCATGAGGGTTTAATCTGTAACCTGTTTCTCTGTATCTTTTGTGGAATAAGAAGCAGAGATTGCTTTCAACTTTATGATTAGTTAAAAATTTAAGGTAACTTTCTGTCTGTCTCAAGCCTCTAATTATTGATACGCGATATGGATAATCGAGAACTTCATCAGTATACTTCAAATGATTCAGCTTTTGCATTCATCAACTCAAGATAATAGAGGCTTTTATGGAATTCAGAATGCAAATTGGGTTAAGCAGAAGAGATAGGGAAGCTTAAAATGTCTTTCCTCCTGTAATGACTAGAATTTAGTCGCAGCCCTGTGCAGTGTTTAATGCAGTGTTGGTGTGTCTCCTGCCTGACCGTTCAGCATTTTAAGCTATAAATTATTTTGTGAATTACTGCACTCTTGTGATAAATTATGATGGCTGTTTTGAAACGAACTAGATTCCTTTTTAAACAATAAAAGCTGAAAGTTTTAAACTTTAGGCCATAAACAGGAAAATGGAACACTACACTGTGAAATACGGCAGCAACTGCAGAGAATGTTGAGGAAAGAATATTGTGGTTAAACATACATGAGAATGTTTTGCAGCTCTGCCTACTGCTTCAGCTGTTAGGAGTGACAGACTTTCAAGTAGAAATGTGTAGATGTGATGGACTAATTTTCATCTTTAGTTATGGACTAAATGTGTCGTAATAGTGTAATGGAAGCAAGGTTTGGGTGTGAGGTCTCTGTACTTGGCTTTCCTTGAGTGAGTAATGTATATTTTGCTTGATAGCTGAGAGCAGGTTTCAGTCTTGCACAGCAGCAGTGAACTGAACGGTTTTTATTAACTGCAGTTACACAAAGAATCAGGCAAGCTTTAGAGTCCTGTACTATCAGAAAACTAGAAATTAGCATTAATAACTGGTGCAATGTTTTAAACTTGTTAATGATGATAACCTGATACCAGTTGTGATGCTGGATATGTGGCATTGCTTGTAATTTTTTCAATATATTTTCAGAAGAAATTAACATAAGAACTAGGAACCTGTGCTTTTGTTTGTTTGAGAATTACTAACTCGCTGCTTGTACTTCAGAAGAAACATTACAATTGTTTTTAATTCTGCTTGTCCTTTAGCTTAGTTGCCGTCATAGTCACTTTAAAAAAAAAATCTAATGTAAATCAGTATTTTAATCTAACTGCAGTGAATTACTTTCCACAGAGGATACAAACAGTTTGATGCCAGCTTTTGTACCTGGGAAAATATTTAAAAATAAGCCCAGTTTTAGGAAACAGTCTGTTCTAAAAAGAGGAAGAGGATAGACACATTTGTTCACCTGTTACGATGTTTGTTCGTCATAATCTTAGATGAAAAACACTGAAAAATCTTGCTTTAAAATACTTCTCTTGCATGATGTGTGCTGAGACTTGCAGAAGTTAAGTGTGAAATATGTTCACGGCCTGATTACCTTAGGATGCTTTAAGAACTGAGCAATTACAGTACATAATTAGCTACTTGATGAATAACTGACTTTGTAGCTGATGTTTTCTATAAAGTCACGACAATGTTAGAGGTCAGTAGAGCTGTGGGGTTTTTCTTCTGCCACTTACTGATTATTTATGCAGAGAAAGTGTAAGAAGGTATGCAATTTTAAATTCTATATAACATCAGATATTTGTAGGATTAATTCTGAGCATCAGACGTGTACAGTATTTATATGGGAATTTAATATGTTATAGAATAGCTGCTTTTAAAGTAGCAAATTCCAAAGGAAAAAACCAAGTAACCCACGATGTGATATGTTAAAGATGGCTCAAAGTTTTACAGTATTTTAAGATCTTCTAGAAGTTTCAGCAACATTGGAGTAGAGCAGTATGTGCTAGAGAGAGATGCTTCCAATTAGGTACTGCCTGACTAATTAAACCACTACTTTAGTAATTCTAATTACAGTACTACCAATAATGTTATTTAAATCATACAGACATAAATTCTGAACCATGTATAAAGGTTTTGATCATTCCATCTCCAGTGTATTAGTAATTCAATTCTCTTTGAGTTTATATTGCGTATGAGGAGCGTACCTCTGTTTACCCATTCTGTGAATAATGAACAGACCAGGAACAAGTCCTTTGTTCCAGCTCTCATAGTCACAAACATTTGTGTATCTAATTTCCAAGGCATAAACGGTTTGTGCCTAATACATGTTGCTAGGTCTAGGTTTGTTTGACTGACATACAAGACCTTGTTTGTAATTCTGAGCCTGCGGTTTGTTCCATTATAGATTGTATTGCACAGAAAGGGATAATTTCTTCTCAAAAGCAAATAAGCAAGCCATGGATTTGCATAGCTGTGATTCCATAGTTTGGTCTTTTAGAAGCTAGGAAAATGGTAAGGGATTGAAACTCTTACATTTCTTACTGGATTTTAACTGTATCATTTACTTGGTAAGGAGCGTCCCTCTTACAAAGTTATGTGCAGATCAGTAAAAAACGTTTCATCATCATCCTCCAAACTATCAAATAGTAATTCCTGTGTAGCAATGAAGCAGCATTCCAAGTGAGAACCTCAAGTACTAGTAGTTGCCCGATGTTATATGTTAAAAAGAACTTCAGAGAAAGTATTTTGTATAACCATGGAAGTGCAGTATTGGAGTGAGACACTAATGCTTACTGAGTGCATGAGAAGTATCTATGGAAAAAGGCTACATAAGCTTCTAGAAAAGCTTCAGCTGAGCTAGTATAAAATTACTTGAAGTGTCCTTCAATAAGATCATTTTCTTTCTTGCAGAAGTCCGCATGAAAAGAAGAAGAAGAGGCGGTCTAGATCGCGTACCAAGTCCAGAGCCAGATCTCCTTCACCATCTATGTCACCCAACAAACCATCTACACACAAAAATTCTGTACACTCAACTAGTGTCTCTCCTGTGGAGAGCAGAGAATCCAGCCAGGAACGCTCCAGGTAATAGGCTCTTCTGCTCTGATGCAGATGTCTCTCGAGTGCATGTGTGTCTTTTGACCTAACTCGTATGGCGAGTTGCTGCGTGTGTGGTGTGCGCATGTTGAAAGTAGAAGATGCTAATGAAGACATTGGCTTCCAGTAACCTACTGGAGTAAATATCTCACTATGATCTTCAAGTAAAACTGATGCAGAAATTTCTGCAACCTAGTTCCAAGTTAGAAATTGAAATCTAGCACTAAATGTGCTAAGTCTTTGAAGTAGAACTTTAATAGTGTGGTTTGAATTGCAGTGTGTGTGCAAGACTCATAATTATTTCCACAGAATATAGAACAGTCTTGTTAAAAATCCGTAGGCCTTTGTTAAGATTTCTCTGAGTCTGTTGTATGAGCAGCTGACTTAACGTGATTGATAGTTGAATGAGAGAACTGTTGACTAACATATGAGAAACTTATACAGTAACAACAAAATCACAATGGTGAATAAACTGCGTATTTTAAAAACTTTTAAAAATTTCTGTTTCTACTTTTAGGGGAGTTTCTCAGGAAAAAGATGGCCAAATCTCTTCGGCAATTGTATCTTCAGTGCAGAGTAAAATCACTCAGGTACAAATAAGCAAATTCAGTGTGTGCTGCATGACTGTGTCCATCATACCGCTGTCTTCTCTTAACTACCTTGTATAGGTCTAAGCTTTGCATATGATGTGGATAGGTGTTCCCTGTTATTCTTAATCCATTTGCTTTTGAGAAAAACAGTTCTGTTTCTCTAGCTACTGCCCTTTCAAGTTTAATAAGGCCTCTGAAGACCCAGATAAATTCATTACACTGAAGTATACCCACTGTCAAGATACAAAAGCCCGCATTATGGTGCAGTACCCCAGTTACCAACAGCAGGTACTGCTCAGAGCGCACCTTACAATGTGGTGTGCTTAACAAGTTTAATGGAGGAAAGAAGAAAGGTGAAATACCTTGGCAAAGGTGAAATGTGTAAAAATAGATCCTCTTTCTTGCAGACTGGAGGAAGTGTATGCTTTGCATTAAGTAGTATCTTCAACTTGCTTACCTTACTGTCTGAACTATTGTTGTTATGATTTCATTGATATGTTCAAGTGTGCTGTGATTCATGGCACATCATATGCAGTAACCAAAATGCATTCAGATTCCCTAGTGCAATTCTAAGATGCCCAACCTCTGTCAGAATAATTCTGTTCCTTTTTTAAAAAGCTACTGCATGGTATCACTCTTTAAAAATTTTCATTTCACTCATCCTCATAGTGTCTTCATGCATATTTAACTTTCTTTCAATTGAATATGCCAAGTTTGGAGAAGGAAGACTCTTAGTTATGCTTTGGAAAATTTACAATATAAAATCAGAGTTATTTTTTATGTTGTAATTTTTTGCAGCGGGTAGATGATTCTTTCAGTAAATTAATATTATACGAATATTTAGTTCCGTGAGGGAAATAGTGGCAGCTGGGAGTTAGTGCTAGTAGACTTGCATATCATATTTGGTTCATCTTCAGTGAGAAACGCAAAGCAAGAATAGTCAGGAAAATAGAAAATAGTAAGTATAGACACTAGAGAAAGAAAATGGAGTAATAACACCGTGGAGATTTGTAGGCTGCCACACAAACTTTTGGAAATTCTTGGTATGACAAATGAGGTGTGGCCTACAACGTCTTCAAATAAACATCCCACCCTTTAAAAACACACACCCTTCTACCAAAGGGAATTGGTTCATGCATTTCTTGGGTAAAATACTGCATGTGTCACAGCGTTTGCTAGTTTAATATTCATCTGCTTGCCTGAAGTGCAGCTGTAAGAGGGGGAGAGATTACAATATTAAAATCTGCTTCCTAGTTGCTGTTAGTAAAATTGAAAAAGAGGAATGAAACTTCTGTGAATCTGCAAAATATTTCCCAACTTAGATTAGTTTAGCATCTTTCTATCTTTCAGGGCCCAAAGAAAGGTAATTTACCTAATTATTAGCAAGATTATTTTTCTGCCAGTGTGCTGGCTGACCCTGACCAATTCAGTGTCTTTTCTCATTCGGATCCTTCCATCTATAAAGTGGAATAATGATGCTGAATTCCCCTGTGAAGTGTTTCAGGAGCTTCAGATGAAAAATGCTTTAGAAGTACTAAAAATTTAAATTCATTTATATTGCATTTATGAGTAGATGTTTTAAGAAACTTTAATTCATTGCCGATACACACTTCATTTTGTCATTGTTTTTAGCAACTCAATTACTCTAAGCCATGAAGAAATTTCATTTCTTCATGTAATACTGTTTACAGTGGACACTCAGACAAAGCTGAGCATTGTCTTAATGCTTCACTCACTCTTATACCACTGCTATGTAAATTTTTGGTTCAGGTTCCCAAAGCAAACCAAGAAAAGCTTTCAGTTGCAGAGTAACTGGTCACACTTGCCAGCTCTCTCCTTTCTTATTTTACTTTTTTTAACCTTCAGTGGTTGGTAGTTGTCTGTTCTTTACAGGTTTTGTGAAGATACGATCATAGTTTCTTTCCATTTCAGTTGATGTGAGTCCTGTGTTTTGTACTGTAGAAGCTGCTCTAAATATTAATGCAGAGCACTTTGTAGCCTTGTAGTAAAAACAAACTTGAGTTGCTGTCCTTAGGAACTTTCTGTGAATTATTTCACCCTTCTAGCCTGGGGTTAGTTAATACTCGGTCATCATGAATCTAAGTTCTCTGTGTGACCAAAGCACTAGACTAACCCTTTCACTGAGGTTTTTGCAGCGCTATGCTTTAGCTGTGTTCAAAGCCCAGACATGTCTGATCATTTTCCTTTTGTTTTCTACAGGATCTTATGGCCAAAGTGAGAGCGATGCTTGCAGCTTCCAAAAACGTACAAACTAGTGCCTCCTGAGACGTGTTGAACTGGCCATCAAGAAATTGTGTGGGAAAAGAACAATATGAAAAAACTGCCTCATCTCAAACGTACAGCTGAGCTTAGCTCACTTGGTTCACAACTCTTCTAATAATTACCAGAACTTGAGGAGCTAAAACCTGTCTTTCTGTGCAGAAATGTCTCCTTGAAATTTCATTAAACTTTTTCAGCCAGAATCTCTTTGGAAGGTTTTTGGTTTTTGTAAATTGATTTTTTGACTAATTCTTCAGTAACATTTTATGATCAGTCTATATGTGTATATTTGTAAATACCATGTTTCTGTGAAGTATTACACAATAATAAAGAAGGAAACACCTTTCATTAGCTAGAGTGTGTGTGGGATGCTTAATTTTATGTGGTTGGCTTTCGTAACCGATTTTGTTTAGTACTTTACCTTTCTATTTTTTTCTTCAGTCTGCCTGACCACCTTAAGCTGAGAAATAACTTTGATCGTTCTGTGCATTAAGGAAGATAAAAAGAAGAATGTGTGTTTGCTGAATGTTAGTGGACAGGTTTTGGACAAGGGCTGTGATTTTCTGTCCGTTATTTTGAAAGATCTCTGAGCCTACATTTGAGGAATTGACCCTTTGAAGTCAATAACTAATGGCCTGTAGCCCCTTTATCTTAATGTGCCTTGCGCTCTCCAGTCAGCTACAGAAAGAGTGTATTTTTGTCTTCATTCATTTACAGAAATCGAGCATTTTCTGATTTAACGTCATTTGTATGGTTGAGAAAGATGCTTCCTGACTTAGGTTTTACTGACATAGAACAGTTAGTGCTCTTCAGAAAGCCTGTGGCCTCAGTGCTGCAGCATATTTATTTATTATAGATTTTTCATTTTACACTGAGAGCTTAAATTACTAGTTTAAATATTCTTCAAATGAGTACAAAAAGGCCTGTTAGAATTTTTTCCCAAGTCCACTTACACTGGGAGGTTTAGTGTTTGCTAAATGTATTTATACTCACTAACACTGTGACTATTTAGTATTTGGTGTATGCAAAAGGTGCCATAAAGAGTGGAACTGGCGATTTTAATGACCCCTGAAAACCTCTTTAGTGCTTATGGTGACTTGTGTCCCAATTTTAATGAGATTTGGTAGAGGGTGGATGGAGATTGATACAGATTAGATTAATTAATGTAGTAAAGTTTATGCTACCTCACAGAGTAGTCAGTAAGTTAACTGCATAGAACTACACAGGTTAATAACTGCAACACAAGATCTTTGTGTTCAAATCAAGGGTAGGAGAAACAATACTTTGGTTAGCTAAAGCTTAGAGTAACACAAGGCTCAAAATGGTGCTTGGTGTCCCACTTGCTGGTGCTGCTCAGTTGGAATGGGAGGGCAGTTTTCAAACCACTGGAAACAAGTTTCTTTTCAGTTTTAGACCAGTAATAATTAGCAAAGCCTGTACTCCTACGGACAACATGAAGTGTTGTGTCTGATGCAGAGAACATAAACTGTAATGGCACTGAGCCGTGTGTATGGTAATGTCATGGTATCAGCTTATCCCCCATTTACCTTATTATGTCCAAGTTCTTCGTAAGGTTTAGACTAGGACAAAGTAACTTGGCCAGTGCAAGAGACAACATTTTCTCTCTACGTGCTAGTGGAACAGCACTAGAAGAGACAGATATAAAAAGGACATAAAGTAAATTTTGTAGGCAGCCGTTGTAGATTGTTGTGCAGTGTTAAATTTACAGCAGCAATATTTTTCCCTCCTAAATGGAGTTAAAAGTCTCACCATGGTTAAATAATTGGCAGCTCAGATGCCAGTTGTTTGTCATGTAATAGGAAGAAAGCCCAACTCTTAGATGAAATAGACTGGGCAGCTTGTTTTGCTGCTGCTTTACAGATTTATTCTCTCTGGGAAGGTTGTTGCTTTAATGACTTCTTAAAATATTTTCCTTCCTTGAGAGAAGGGGAGGTCTTTGGTTGGTTGGGTTAGGTTTGTGGTTTCCTTTCCCTTATTCCCTTTTGCAGTATGAAGTGAGATGGAGCATTTAGCTCCAGGAAAATTTAGATTAAACTGCGGTTTTATACACTCTTTATTGTTTACTGAGGTTTGTTTGCATTTAAGCACTCTCTCATGGGTAGCTGTGTTATCCAGAATTTAAGAACTAGTAGTGGGTTTATTGTGTTTTCTCTTTCCAACCAGAATAGATATTTTCACTATATTAGAGGGGCTTGAACTACTTTACCTGAATAATTCCCTTACATGTAGTCACTCAGAGAAATTGTTCCTGCCTTTTTGGCTTATTCACATGCACTAGCTGTGTTGTTACCCCTTTTAAATACAGTGTGGAGCGTGTGATGCAGTCAGTGCCATTTCTGGTGTCTTCATACACCAAGGGGTCTAAGAGGCTCCACATCACCTGCTGCATTGCCAGAATGTTGTTTCTGATGGGAAATAGATGATGGTGCTACAACAGAAAGTTTCAGAAGTTTGGAGAGCTTTACTTGGTAGAAAGTGGGCTTTGAGTTATCATGAGGAAGGCGCTAAGTTGTCCAAAACTAGTTGTAATTTTTCAAATTTCTCCATTTTGTGGAAATGCTACAACATGAGATTGCTTTGCCTTACGTTCAGTCCAATGTAATCATTCAAGCAACTCAAGCTGTAGGTACCTCACGTCACTTCCATTGTTTGGGTGTAACAAACCAGAAGGACAAGGAATGTTAACACTGACTTTCTAAAGCACTTTGGATGGGGTGTTTTTTGTCTGTAAAGTGCTAGCCAGGCCTTCCTCATTCTCTTAAGGGTTCCAGATTGTAGTTTTGAAGGTAAAAATAATTGAAATCGTCGGTTTATACAACAAAACGTGCATTCTCTCTGCATTTGTACACAACAGCCTCTCAAAACCAACCAAAACCAATTTCCACCGACAGACAGTAGTTGCTGCTTGAGAGGTGTCAGTTGTTTCTCTGGGGACGTTCGGGTTCAACTGCAATATCAAGTACATACAGCTTTAAGTTTTGAGCCACTAAATCATTTGCAGACTTGGGTGTTAACAGACATGTGGCTCTGTGATTGAGGCATTGCTACAGCCAAGGTAGTGTGCAGCCTTCAGTTCTCCACTTTTCTTTGTCAAATGGAAGTGAGATATGTAAGTGTTAGGTGCTAGGCGGCATTTGTCCTGAAGTCCCTGGTACCAGTTTTCTTTAGAGTGTGTTTCTCAGTACAGAATTTGTCAACGTTGCTTGATCTGCCCCCCCTAGGTATAATCATGGTTCAAGAGGTGGGTTTGTAATGACTTGTATTAAAGATGCTTTAATTTGAATTAATTAGATGAGTTCAACAGCTTCCTCTATGGCTCTTCAGTCAGCTGGTGAGTTAATTAATTTATTAATTTAATACATGGTTAATAAATGCTTTTTGGGTTTGTGTCTGTGGAGACTTTGCTTTCACTGGTAGGGCAGCTGACAGCAGTCTGGCAGTGACCAGGTGGGTTCTGTCAAGAAGCTGACAGTCACTGAGGTGTCTGCCATCTCTTGGTGCTGATTGTGATTTCACATCATTTGTCACTTGCAACTGTGTCTCAACATTTTGTTTGACACCAGTTATTCTAGAATGTGCTCGCTTGTGCTCCTCATGCATTAGAGATAATCAGAACCATACTCCCCATTTTTCAGTGGGACAACAGATGATAACATTTAGAACTCACATTTTCTTCGATTTAAGGCAATGTGCGTTATCTTTTGTGAAGAGATTTTACTGGGATATCGTATTTAATTGAATTTCTACTTAATTGAATTGTGTTTATCAACTGTGCCTCTTCTCCCATCCCTACACAGCAGTGAATTACATGAAGCAAAGAAGACCTGTGGATAGAGGTTAGTACAACAATCTTCTTTACCAATCTTTCTTTTGCCTCGTGATCTGAAAGCATGAAATACAGCACTGCTCTGATCTGACGTCCTTATTTTCATCTCAGAAATCAACTTTGTGAAAATTGGTGTGAAATTCTCCTAAATGAAACTCTTGAGAGCTCAGTGTTTGAATTTTTCTCTGTTGTGATTCAAGTGTGAGCATGTTCTGAATATTTTGGGTTTTTTCAGACAGATCCTTTCAGCAGCAGCAGAGTAGTTGGGTTAACTGTTCAATACCAAAGGAAAGGATTTACTGGAGCAGTTGGTTGGAAACTAATACCTGCCTGCACATTAATTAGGATTCAGCCTTTCTGGTGGCCCGCTCATGCAGTGTTGCTTTTGTGAGTCTGAGCTATGGAAGGATTCTTGATAATTCTTGAAGCAAAGTGTATCTTTGGTTTTATTTTTTTTTTTTTTGCCTTCATCTTCCCTGCTTCGGATTTCACAGGAGGTGAATATAAGTATGGAAATACAGTACTGCATTTCATATACTCTTAAAGCCATTCCTGGCTCTTCATATCAAATCCACTGTTACCTTCCGGTGAACTTGAAACTTCCGTGGTGCTAATTTAATATCTTTAATTTGAACGGAGATGATAATCTCTTGGCAACAATTAATCCTGAATGCATAGCGTGACAAACATTATAAGAAGCTCTGCCAGACCGTTTCAGAAGTGATGGTGATAATCTGCTATTCCTTGATGGTTGCCACCCTCCCCTCGGTGGCACTTGTTTTTTCTGCAAGGACAAAATGGCTGCACACCTAGACCCATGCTGGCAAACCCAATTTTCTCTTTAAACTAAGTATGAACTGCTCAACTCCAGCTAGAAAGTGTGATGCCTCCTTGGTGGTACTTGACGGTGTTATAAATACAGGGACAAGATATTTAGGGTAAGAGAAACCCTCGTATGCAGATGCTGGCTTTGCCAGACAACACAGAGTGGCAGTCAAAGACACTACTTCATCAGAAGTGGCATAATTTGGGGATCCAAGCTTTTCCTTGTCTTGTTTCTTGGCAAATAAATTCTAAGGATGTATTCTAGGGCGAAGCCCATATGTGCTCATATCTCCTCTATTAAAAAGCTGGAGGATTTGGGGTTTCGTATTAAAATGCAATCCGGAAGTGTTTATCTGCAGCTGTAGTAGGATATGGTAGCCTGGTGATTCTCAAATTACTGCTCCCTTTGTTATATTAGCTTTTTTCCCTTCAGAAATGCTAAAGCTTGAAAAAAAAACCTGAGATCTGATGAAGGTCAGAGGGTTTGGCATCATAAGGAAGGAAACAAAAGTAATACAATCTCTACCTCTCCTTTCTGAAGCTCTAGTGGTATAATTTATCTTCTAAGGAAAAAATGGAAAAGAAAACCTCCATTTGTAAGCACTGATGGGAAGATGAGCGTTTTTCTACCTTGAGTCAACTAAGCGTGGGAAGGTATTTCAGCCTGTAGCTATTGAGACATCAGAAGAGCACTGTCCACAGCTCTTCCAGCTACCCGCTTGTGCGCAGAGAAGATTACAAATCACCAAGTAGAGCAGTTAAAAGATTTTATCAAAATCATAAGATGTTGCCTTAAAAAAAAAAAGATGGGATGGTGACGCTCGTGCTGCAGTGACACTTGTACAGTCAGTTTTCAGTCAGCTCTCCATGCTGCAGGAAGAGTTACAGAGCTCTAGATGACCTTGACCTCATCTAGAAACCTTCTCCCAGTGGATACTCACACAGCAAAAAGGCAACTACTCCAGAGGTGTATTTCTAGCAGGAAACCTCTTATTCCCTTGGATTCCTATGGTAAAATACATGGGGTTTAAGTGTAATGATATAATAATGGCAGACAGAGGAATGAAGGTTTTTTTAATACTCCCAGAACAAAACATTCCATGTATTTGCATAATAAGAAGCCACCAGTTAACTCAGTTGAATCATGAATTGTGAAAGCCTTTGAGTTTGTAAGTTAATAGTTTTCTCAGAATTGCCATTGCAAACAGAGAATAGATGATCATTATTCTTTTGTGCGGGTCCCTTATCTGTTTGGGTTCACACTGCCCCTCGGAGCTGTGCTGCAATTTATCAGTGGGAAGGTATTTCCAGCTCATTTGTGTTGGCTCTTTCGGAGCCCTGAATGCAGCAGCAGACCTTAATGGTCCCGACTACCATGGGCCCTTCTCCCACAGCTTCTGACTGGAGGCTCTGTTTCAGCGCAGCTGAAGCTGGCTGTAGGTCTGTCCATCTCCACAGCCATGCCTGCCTGCCTACGGTTCCTGTGGACCTGGGTCCTGACCCAGAGGCTGACTTCAGACTTCCTTGTCCCCACGCACCAGCCTCGTGATGTGAATTTGGCTGATTGCCGGTGTTGTTCCTGGGCCTGCCCTGCTCACTTGGGTACTGTGAGGCTGCGCCTGGGCTGGTGAGGTCCCTGCCTGGCTACCTGCATTACTACACTGAGCTCTCAGCTCCCATCATTCAGGGAGCAGTTATCCTTTTCTGCTCCCTGGCTCTCCTTGATCCAGTCTTTCAACAAGAGAGTGTAGAGTCTCCACCCCTGGAGACAGTCAAAATCTCTCTGCACACAGACCTGGACACACTTCTCCAGCTCGTCTTGTGTTGAGCCAAGGGGTTGGATGCAACAATCTCTAGAGGTCTCTGCTGACCTCAGCTGTTCTGCGGTTCGTGTTTGCTAACACTCCAAGACTGCACATCCCAGTTAGCCTTCACTCTGAATCGTCTAGGTGAAGCTGTGCCTCGTGTTTCTGCAGTGGCTTTGCAGCCATTTCTGTTAAGTCCAATGGTGAATGATTTCTGTTTTGCTGCCACAGGCAATAGAAACTGAAAGAAGCCAGTATACTAAAGTAGCTTTGTTTGAAGTCCTTCCCCTCCATAAAAGATACATCCAAAAATATTATGATGCCCATTGTAACAGGAACCCTCAGAGCTGAGCACGGGCAGCTTCACGATCCTGTTAAAACACTGCCTGAACCCACACATCCCATTGCCAGAAACT
This sequence comes from Phoeniculus purpureus, assembly GCA_028565055.1. Lineage (NCBI taxonomy): Eukaryota > Metazoa > Chordata > Aves > Bucerotiformes > Phoeniculidae > Phoeniculus > Phoeniculus purpureus. The sequence goes on along the minus strand of JAOXOE010000776.1, from coordinate 3,602,385 downwards.
TCTTAAGCTTTAAACCTTTGTACAATCTATCTTCACTGCATCTTCGGTTCTGTGAGCTGGTCTGATGTGTTTTAATCTGGAAATGGTAGAAATCGGCAGCCTCGAGCTGTCACGAGATGAGTGTCTGTCAGTCCTGCAGGAGCAGCACTTTTAATTCCTGTTTGTAGTCTCCAGCTGGAACCAGTATTGGCTAATGTCTGTAATGGTATCATGCTTGGCAGAAGTGAAACACATCTCTCACCCTTTCTTAGAGCTGTTTCTATTTTAATGCATTGGAGATAAGGAGACAGAGTGAACAAAGAGCGATATCTTATGTTGGATGTAAGAGAATACTTACTCATAAAAGTGAGTGAGCTGCACTGGCAAATCCGATGACATTTGCCTGATGTTTCTTAACTGGCAAAGAGACATCCGCTCGGTTCTGACAGCCTAATGATGTTGATGGCACCGTGATAGCTTTTTGAGGGTGGGGACAGTAAGCAGTGTGGAAAAGCTGTTGCTCCCATACAGTGATGGTGAAAATTTGCTGTATTTTAAGGTGATGGGACTTTGCCAACAAAGTCTTCTGTCTTTAGAGACAGAAGCAATTCTAGGTTTCCATCACAGTACAGTGGTTAGTCTACATAGAGCTGGAGCTAACAGGCAGCATGCAGTCCGACTGCTTGCTCACAGAAATGACTGAACTATTTTGGCCTTCGAAATCCCTGACCTTGCTGCCTTTTGGTGACAACTCCCCCAGCCCAAAGCAGAGCTCATAGGAAAGCCAGGAGCATGCTTTCCATAACATTTAACTTAAGTAGGTCTGGTTTTGTAGAGGGCAAATGGGTTGAATGCCATTTTGTGAGTAGGGGGTTGGTTTAATTGTCTGTGTCTCCATTTGAAGCAATAAGCAGTTCGCTCTTCCTGTGGATAAGTGGGTGACATCTCACAGAGAGGCAGAAATAGAAGCAGCTATTGGGGATGTGCACGAGTGAGAGACCTCTGCTCCATGGGCTAGCTGCTCATGATGAGGCATGGGAGTGCTTAGATTCCCTGTGGCTTGGTTCAGACTCGCTGCCTTCCTGCACGCAGTGTGCTAAGGTTTGGTAGCTCCACCAGTGATACTGAAATGTCACGGGGAGTGAGGGTTTTATCTTGCTAACTCCTCAGTATTTTCCTGTGACAACGCAGAAGAGCGCAGATGTGATGATGGCTTTATTCAAGCCACAAGCAAACTCAAGGTATCAACTTCTGTAAAGAAACATGATTTGCCTTCGTGCTTTAGGAATATGCAAAACAGCAAACACTGCTCTTTGTCCTCAGATAAGTTATCTTGTGGGAAATACTCTGGAAGTCGTTTAATGTAGTGTACAGGGTTGAAAATGGCAAGAAGAGATTTAAGTGGGTGTTTTCCGGGCGAGACTGGTTCAGGCAAATACAGCCCGGGTCCCACAGGCGGCATCGTGTGGGAAGGCAGAACGTGGGTGAAATTGAACCAAATAGGCTGGCGTCTGGTTTCAACCACAGTTCAATATTGTTCCAGTGCTGGGCTTTTTGTCTGTTTGGTTTAAGGTTTGTAAAAGCCAAGTTCAGTATCTAACAACAGAAATCGTAGTTCTTCATTTCATGGTGCTTGGCTCAGACTTGCTGATGTTCCTTCTCATTTGGGAGTGCGGAAGGGGAACAGCAGCACAGATTTGAGAGCCAAGTTGTGAGAAACTGAGTTCTAAGAAATTGTCACCTTGGCTGACCCATCATCTAAACAGTGACAGGTGATTTGCAGTGAATCGAAATGTCAGACGAGTCTGTTTATGCACATCTAGAACCAGTGGTAGGTGCATGGGTGGCAGCCCACCTGAAGAGCTTCGTTGCCAGTGGTCCGTACCTACAGCTGAAGGTAATGCACTTGGCTGTTATTTTTCATGCTTTACAGTTCTACCTTCCCATTTCACTTAGCTGGAGACGTGGAGAACATCTCGCAGAGTCTGAAAATAATGAGAAGTTTAGGTAGCCATCAATTGATTGGATCCTCTCAGGGAAATACTTTCTTGGCCCCTGAAAAGGCTGCTGGTCAAGTACCCCTGTACACTCTCTCTATGGTTCTGTTTGTCAGTGGACCTCTGTTGGATGGAAGCAGACTGTCCCCACACGCTTATAAGTACTTTATTCTTTCTACCTGGCTAGTAACTCACTTACGACTGAAGTCCTTGAAGTCCTTGTCTCATGCTAAATGTCACAGCATTCTCTGAGAAATGAGGCAGCTGTGACCTTAAAGTAGTACCCTCAGCTGAATTCCTGAGTTTTCAATAATCAGTTCTCCAAAGCTCAGTTCTAATTCTGAACTTGACAGCCCATTCAAAACCCATTTTTTTTTTCAATGTCTCTCATCATCTGAATGCTGCAACTTTCAAGAACAAAGTTTTACAACTTCTAGCCCTTTGCTAGTAATGAGTTTTACACCTTAATAAAAGCTCCAGCAAAGCAGGAATTATCTGCAGGTTCTTTAAAGCCACTGAAGAGTCACTGATTTCATTCAGGTATTGTCAGCAGTACAAAAGCAGCTTCTCAACAGTCTTCTGTAAGTGAACTGTTACCTTAAGAAACAGCTTCCCGTTCCTTGTTCTTATGTGGTGACTTTTTCTATCCATATTGCGTAGTTTGAACTGGAATCTTGTTCACTTTGTTGTAAAAATCTTTCAATACCAATTCTACAGAAATTAGCAGTGGGGAGGTTTTCAGAGCTGCCCCGAAAACACCTGGTCTGTGCAGAAGGGACTGTTGGTGAAGAGTCTTCCAAACCCTCCTGTTGTTCACAGCACAGAGGCCAGGACTGCGAAGGATCTGCCACTAAATAAAAACAACGTGCCAGCCACAAGGGCTTTTCTCCACCTTCTTAGAGGGGTATTTCAGCACAGAGCTGGACTCACCGCAAGGCATTTCAGGTGATCGCTCCTGTCAAATCACACTGGGCTGGGTGGCTCTTTGCTGGTGTGCAGCTGTGCTCCGAGTTACACATGTGGGTTTGTCAGGCATGGCTTCAGAGGGCGGCAGGAAAAGAGGGAAGAGTTCCATAGTTAACAGTCAAAGCAGTATGAAAATAAGGGTTAAGAAGTGCAGGCTGGGGACAGGACAGGGCTCGGGAGAAGAGGAACACCGGCTGCTCTCCTGCTGGTGAGATGCATCATCCGACACAGTGACGCTGGCTGAGCCCGTGTGCTGCTTCACACTGGCACTAAGTTCTTGTATGACTGATGGGACAAATAACCTCATGACCGTGTGGAGAAAGGAGTGCTGTCAACAAAAAGATTGAGGAGACTTTAATTGTTTTAAGCGGGGAGGGGGAGGCACGGGTTGGGTCTTAAAACGCTTAAGCCTGGTTGGAACGTGTGACCGTAGTCGGAGCTCTCTGGAACCCCGGGTTTATGAAGGAAATGAAACGCCGTCATCACAATGTAAAAATGTTCCTTTCAAACTGTAAATGGGGAGGAAGTCAGCCCCGTGAACGACAAATCAAACCAAATGGTTTTTATTCTGCCAGCTGTCGGTGTCACGAAATAACAAGGAAAGATGCTGTAAACAGTCCTGTGCTGAAATCACACTGACTCACCGAACCTAACTTTTCTTTTAATTGGGCTGTCTGGAGGATGAGCCTTTGCAGTGTCTAGGAGTGCTGATGAAAGCTCAAAAGGGAGAAAAGGGAAGTATTAAAGCGGCTAATTTGTAGCATGGTGCCCGTCTGCCCTTTCCTGTCTCCCTATCAACAGAAATCATAACAGGCTAATTCCCCGCTGCAAAACCTGCTTTGCTATTTGTACATCTGAAGCTGATGACACGCTGCACCGAGAGGGAAACAGGGCTGGTTCTATCACAGAAAAATATCCGTCTCATTCCCTTGGAGCAGCACTGAAAGCTGTTCTGCAAAAATGCTCACGCTCACCAAAGGCAGGGGAACAGCTCTCCACTGCCACATACAAAGTGGAGGAATTAGCTTTTTCTATTTAATATTTTAATTATGTGGCTCAGAATCTTGGTGACAAAATTTGGTAGGAAGGAGGAGATCACATTTTGCAACCTCTTGTTTTCCTTGTCAACCTGTGGTCACTGCAAAAATTCGGGAGCTTTGTTAGGGAGAGACCCCCAGGCAATGGAGTTAGAGCTCACGCGGGCTCAAGGCAGTTGGTTCTTCCCAAGGACTGGAGCTTCTCCTCCTTCCCAGCTGGTCAGGCTGTAGGTTGTGTGGTTGACTTGCACTGCCAAGTATCCAACTGTATCCTTCAACCTATGTCCTGCAACCACAATGATGAAAGAGGACCGTGAAAGGTCACAGAGTCACAGAACATTAGGGATTGGAAAGGACTTCAAAAGATCATCTAGTCCAATCCCCCTGCCAGAGCAGGATCACCTAGACCAAGTCGCACAGGAACATGTCCATGTTGGTTTTAAACGTCTCCAGAGAAGGAGTCTTGACTTGTTTTGGTAGGAAAGTGAGAAGAGTATCTGTGGACAGGGAGAAAAGGAGGCTGTGGGAAGTCAGCGTGCCGTTGCTGGAGCACAGCTCCAGGCTGCAAGGTTTGTGCTCTGTGGCCACAAGCAACAACAGAGTGTGGAAAAGCTAAGTGAAGGCACAAAGAAGTGGTGTTGGAGAAGTTCTTTTGCTCTGGTGTTGGGTACTGAAACATTTTGAAGTGTTTCGGGTTTTGAGGTAAAGAAAATAACAGCAAAGCAAACCCTCCACTAGCCAAGTGTCACCTGAACAGTGCCGGCAGCACACGCCTCCACATCCCCAAAACACTGCTGCTCGGAGAACTCTGCCTGTAGGAATCGTAGCTTCAGTCTTCATTTGTAGTCATTACAATTGTTATCCATGAGCAATTTAACCCCGCATCGTGGCTGTTATTAGCTGCTGGCTTTAATTGTCAGGATTTGTACAAAAACGTTGCTGTTCGACTAATTGAAGTCTGGCCAAGTGCACAACACGGAGCCTCAGGCTCTTCTGCTAATTGCGCTGAGCTTTCTACCTGTTAATTTATTTGGATGAGTATTATCAAAAGGCTTCAATAACTACCAACTCTTCGGGAATTGTGCCTATCACATGTCGCCATCCTCTCAGATCATGTTTCCACCCCTGTAACAGCACAGAAATGTGTTTGGAAGAGGAGAAAAACTTAAGCTGGAGATTTTGTCTTTGTAGAAGTAAGGCAGAACCGTGGTGTGGTCAGAGCAGGAGCGTGTGGGGCTCCCTCTTGTAGATGACTCAAGATCTAGGTGAGAAAAATCGAGGCAATTTCAGTTCTTTGCTTTGCTCAGTGGTGTGCAAACCCAGGCTTGAGGGCAGTGTGTTGTTTCTGAGACCTTTGAGCATAGCTCAGAGGTGACAAGAAAGAAAAACTTAAACTGAGCCCAAGAGGGAGAACCGAGTGTGATGCTGGGATTGCACTGAGTGACTGACAACCCTTGCTCTCGACTCTGAGCCCTGGGTATTTGTTGTACCGTACAACAAGGCTCAAACCTTCTGAAGGCTGTGCTGAGGTGCAGGTCCTAATCTAAACTGCATTCCCTCCCTCTTCTAGAGCTTGCTTGGTTTTCAGCTGCATCATAGCAGGAAAATTGGCTTCAGAGTTCATTTTGAGTAGATTCAATCCTTGGCTCTTGGAATCTTAACAGTAACTGCACATACTCATAGAGTCACAGGCTTGGAAGGACCCCCAAAGGTCATCTAGCCCAATCCTTCCTACACCAAGCAGAAACATCTATAACGAGAAGAGATTGCCCAGAGCCTCATCTGGCCTGACCTTGAAGGTCTCCAGGGATGGGGCCTCCACCACCACTTCTCTGGGCAGCCTGTTCCAGGGATCCACCACCCTCAGATTCAAGAACTTTTCCTTCCTGTCCAGCCTCAATCTGCCCTTTCCCAGCTTCAATCCATGGCCCTTCATCCTATTTTTCTCCGCTTTTGGGAACAGTCTTCCCCTGCCTTCCAACAGGCCACTTTCAAGGATTTGAAGGTCACTATAAGGTCCCCCCAGGGTCTTCTCCTCTTCCAGCTGAACAACCTCAATGTCTCAGCCTCTCTCCATAAGAGAAGTGCTCCAGCACTCTGAGTACTTTCATGGCCTCATCTGGACACTCTCCAACAGGTCCACATCCTTCTTGTTTTGGGGGCTCCTGAGCTGGACACAGGACTCCAGGTGAGGTCACACCAGAGCAGAGAGGCAGAATCGCCTCTCTCAGTCTGCTGGCCACACTTCTCCCTGATGCAGCCCAGGATGCGGCTGGCCTTCTGGGCAGCAACAGCACATTGGTGGCTAGCACAGCAGTTGTCTTTGGCTTTGCAACTTAGATGCTTTTAGGTACAGGCACTAGTTTGTGATTTTGTTTAAGAAAGCAAGCTTGGTGATGATGTATGAGGAAACGTCCCTGGCCTGGTTCCTCCTGACGTGTGTGCTTACTCTTCTTTCCAGCAGCAAGAGCACTGAAGGCTTCCTTGACAGACGGGTTCATTGAGGACATCTCAGATGTAGGTAGGGAAGATGACTATTGACTTAACAGATGATCGTGGTTGATATGAACCAAAAAGATGAATGCAGAGCTAAAAATGACATCTCAGATCTTGAAACATGGAGTTTTCTGGGCTGCAAATAGTCTCTGTTTAATACCAAGAAAAAGCGAAGCTGAGCCTTAGCAATAATTTTTTCTTCAGCAGCAATCAGTCTGTGCTGGGATATTTTTATAATCCTGGCTATTGATCTTCTGAAGAGCTGTTGTGTTTGAAATAATTATTTCAAAGGAAGATTGAAGAAAAAGCAAGATCATCTTCGCAACAGAGTTTTTTCATCACTTGAATATATTTATTGTAGAAATATCTCCCTCAAAGGAGGTGAAGATCAGTCTCAGCATCCAGGGCTGCTTTTTTTCCCTGCTCCATCTGGCAGAAGTTTTGCAGCTGGTACAATTCATTAATTCTGTTCAATCTGTGTTCTCTTAAACCAGCAATGAATTTGATAATCAGCACACTGGGTCTTGAACATACGGTTTCCTTTTTAATCTCTGCTACTCATTGAGTAGTCCCATGCAACACAACGCTTGCTCTGGAGAGGCAGAATGGAAACAGCAGCAAATGGATGTCATCTCCATCTCCTTCGTAGGAAGCTGGTTAGTGCTGGTGATGGAGTTCGTTTGATCTGGTGCCACGTTCAGCCACTGTTAGTAACATCAGCACAAACCCTCTGCTTATCCTCCAAACTGCAAGTCCACCAGGTAAGCTGGCACGAGCAATGGTGATCTGGTTTTGCAGGCTCTGGACTCATGAGAAGCCTGTTAGCATCCAGAGAGCCAACACTGGATGGTACTGGCCCTAAGCAGGGGCACAAGGAGGTGGTGCCCGAGACACTTGTTGGTGAATGAACATGAGTGATCCAGGTCTAGTTTTGGCTGCTGGGTTGGGTCTTTGTGATCAAAGAGCATTAGGAAGGGACATCTCCTGCCACCTGCCTGAAGTCCTACACTTGCCAAGTCAGACCAGAGCAGACTGGAAGACAGAATGAGAGAAGGATTTGTGACAGGGCAGATGGGGAGACCAGAGAACATGGATGGGGTGCAAGGATGAGGAGCAGTTACAGGGGCAGTGGGAATGAGTAGGCATAGAGAAAACTGAGAGGTCTGAGGAGAGAAAAGGGCATGGCAGAGAGAAGCCTGTACAAGCTTTGCATAGATGCAGTCGTGGATAGATGTGAACAGGGGAACGCAGGTGGTTGTGACCAACCCCAGAACACGTTGTGCCATCGTTACACCTTCAAAAGCATTCTGCCTACCCCTTCTTGTTCTTCTGAAAATTACTGTTTCCTGACACAGCCCCAGCCCTACAAAAGCTTCTGATACATAATTCATGCAAGTACAGGATTCTGTGCTTTGTTTTCCCTTACAGATCTTCCTGGAGTACTCTGGGGAGATCCATTTATCAGGTCCAAAGCAAAGCTTTGTTTTTCCCTCTCCTCCTCCTCCTCCTCGACAAAACACTATCAGCAGGTGCTGCTGTTCAGAGCAGTGATGCAGCCAGAGTGTGTGCAGGACTGCCACACTCCTGCCAGCTCTCCTGTGAGTGACAACCCGCAGCCACCTTCTGACCCTGGAGCGACACACGTGATTCCTGGAGAAGTAACAGACAGGTGGGCTAGTGGAGAAATCCACCCCCTCCTTTGAGTGCCCCACACAAATATTTCCGCAGCTTGTCGTGAATTCACATGGGCTAATGAATGGATGGGAACCTGATCCTGAAATCTTTGGCAGACCAGGGCTTCCTGCAGGATGCTGTGTCTGGGGGTGATGAGGACTGCGAAGATGAAGCTGTTGGTGCGTCACCGCTCACCAGCTCCATGTCCTAATTCCAGCCTCCTCTGATGGCAGCTTACTGCCCTTCATGCAGCTCACTCTGCCAGTAAGGGTAACAATGACCAGTGGTGGTTGTTTCAGAAGCCAGCCCTACCGAGTTCAGTTTGCAGCCAGTGGGTGCCATTCTGTTGCCTTTGCTGTCATTTCAGTTACTCTTCAGCAGCTGGTTAAAGCCACGTGCTGTTGGTGATGGGCTTGTTGCTGCAGAAAGTCTGGAATAATTTCTGAGCTTCCACCTCTGTAGATCTCCCAAGTGTCTTGGGCAGAGCAACCTCTTCGCCCAGTCCCTGCTTGCAAACAGGAGGACAGACAAGTAGAGACTCCTGTCCCACGGCCTTGGCTGGGAGAACCATGGTGAGGTCACCCTGGCCAGCAGCTCAGCCCCCACCAGCCCCTTTTTTTTTTTCTGTTTTTTTTACACGCACAACGGTGCAGTGGCCCATTCTTCATCACTTTAACCCTTCTGATCTCAAGGCATTGCCACTGGGCAGCTCTCAGCTGCCGGCTGTTCAACAGCGGGTCATGTCTGTACTTTAAAATGCCAGGTCATTAGCTAAATGTACCCGAGGAAATCCTAATGCACACAGGGTTCCTGAATAACTGTCACACTCGTTTAAAGGTAGCTAGAGCGGAGCATTTTCTGTTCTGCCTTTGCTGATACCCTCTGGAAATGGCGGGGATCTGCTGCTTGCTGGAGACAAGGTCCTCTGAGACAGGTAAAACATGACCTTTCTACTGCTGGGACATGTCCTGTCACCTCAACACACCAGCAGTACCTGCGCAGGAGGGAAGGGAGAGGGGATGGAATAGGGAAAGGTTTTGGTCATATAATTGACTCCCTCACCCTCCCCTCATGCACTGAAACACCTGTAAGGGTGTCTACTTTCTGCTAAAAATAAGTGAGCGGACACCCAATTGTCCCAGTCTAGGAGAAACAGTCGCGATTCAAGGTTTTAAGGCAGCCTTCAAACAGGCACCTGCAAATACACCCAGTCTGCAAGCGCTGGCAGATGTAGGGTAGAAGGGAACGCAGACAGCAGTCACTGACAGCAGAGTTGCAGGGGCAATAGAGGAGGTGTTTGCAGATGGGAGGTAAGAGCCAGGGGTGTGGGAAGAGGAAAGTCTGGGAAGTAGCTGTTGATGGATGAGGAAAAGTTGGAAGCAGTGCTTGGATGGAGACGTCTGAGGAGTGGTCCAAGGTTGATTGAGCCAAACGGGCATAGCTGGCTGTAAGAGCTGGTTTGCCCTCTCTTGGGGAGGGAGAGCAGGAAACAGGGTGGCTGAAGAGATGTTTAATGGAGACAATTCTGAGTTTTCCAAATGTGTTTTTGTTTCCCTCTAGAGCAAAACCAAACCCTTTCTTGCAGCCTCTGTGTGGTTCTGTCACAGCAGCAGCCCCACAGCCTTCTGCCCTGGCTGCAGCAGCCAGGGCTAGAGCCCTGAGGCTTGGACTACTCTGGGTAGTCAATGTGCATCTCATCAGGGAAAGGCTGACAGTGTCTTGGTGGTGAAGCTGTTAATCTGATGGGCAATGAACCGAACCTGAGCAGAATAGGGGCCTTGAGCACCCACCTCCTCCCCCGCTGCCATCCCCTCCTGCAGCACCCCATGTGCAGAGCTGCCAGGGCAGAATGGTTTGGGTTGGTCCAGACTGTCTCAGGCAGCCCATGCTGTACTGTAGCAACACTGTGTGCTGAGCTCTGAACCCAAACCCGGGTCTTTCATTAGCTGCTCTGCACATTGCTCAATTCCGATGCACTCCAGGGGGTGGGCTGAAGGTGCTGGAGGTTTTCCCCAGCCTGGTCCTGCCACAAGTGTCCCCAAGACATCCATCACAGGGACAGTGACTGCTGGTGCTGCCATTTCCCTGCAGGGATGAGTACTGGTCTTGGCCGAAGCTGTGGGCTGAGGGTTGGTGAGAAATGCACCCTTCTGCGTTCCAACAGTCCTTTCTGCAAAGCGCCCTGAAGCCCCGAGTCTGTGTTAATCCAAGAGCCATCAACTACCTTATTATTTCATCAGAAACCCCACCGCTGCCTCGGTGCCAATTTGCTCTGTTCTAAGCCTTCTCCAAGCAACTCTCACAGCTTCTCAGAGGCTGAGCAGGAGCAACTGAACCAGTGTCCCTCTCGAGGCTTGCTGTGACCTGACAGACCTGATCCATTCCCAGCTGCTAGAGGCAACCAGAGCAGCTCGAGTGCCTTTTTATGATGCTTGTTTTCCTTTCAAAGGAAATGACATCTAGCTCTTTCTCAGTAACCAACCCCCTCTAGAACTCAAGGGATTCTCTGAAATTGCCAACACACTTTTGTTGAGAACCGAGACACTGTGGGGCGGGAGCTGGGCAGCAGAATGGCCACCGTCCCCACTGGGCTCCTAGTGGTTGCTCCGCACTAACATCCATCATGACTACGTGTCAGCTCCAGGGACAGCTGCCGAGCAAGGGCAGGGAGGGAGCCCAGATCCCAGCTCGGCTCCTGCAGCTATTTTGCAGCTGGAAGAACACAGGTTTGTGTTATCAGCGGTTGGATGTGTAGGAGAGACCCCGCTGAGGCAGGACGATGCCCGTGCCAGCTACCAAAGACGAGTTAGAGGACAGGGTGCAGAGAGGGGGCGAGGAGATGGAGCCGATGTGCAATCTAACCCAATATCTCAAAAGCTTTGGTGGTGCTTAATGGAGTGTCCCTTGGAAAGGCAGCGTTTGCCCCTGGGAATGACGCGCTCGGCCAGCCGAGCCGGCAGTGCTTGAAGTGAATTAGGCTGTATAATTTCAGGTTGCCTTTGAGTCAAAGAAAGTTTTTGGAGGTTCATTCTTTATTTATTGATGTGTTTGCTTTTGCTTCAGAGAAAGAAAAGGAAATTTACCACGAGATGAAAAAAAACCCAACAAACCAACAAAGCATTTTCCATCTTGCCCGTAAAAAGCGCCTCAGGATTTTTATGACTTCCTTGTTACAAATTGCCAGCAAAGTTAATTGGGAGACTGGACAAAACCCCAGATTACGGGGATTTTTTTGCTTTATATGAATTCTTGCCTTTGCTTTGCCTAAGTGCACTCGGTGCCTGAGATATTGAATGTGTCCATGTGCAGAATAAAAACAGATTGCTTCTGGAAAGTTTGGGGTTTGTTGGTTGTGGGTTTGTTTTTTTTAAAGAAAAGCAATGTAAACCAGCCCTGAATTGCTCAAAATAATTCTTGCATTATATCTTGTTGGCTTTAGGCTGACAGTACCTCAAAGGAACAGAAAACACGAAGCAGATCTCATTTCTCTAATAAAGAAAATTGGAGCAATAAGGAAGAACAAGCTTTTGTTATGTCCTCAGCCCCAGCTGCCAGCTGGGACCAGAAGCACCTAACGGTTCATGTTTCCCTTTCGCTGCTTGGGGTGGCTGTTCCCAGGGGTTAGGGAAGCCCTGGTGCCTCTCAGAGCCCCCCGCACCCATGTGTGTCTCCATCTCCTCACAAATGTGTGATAAATCCGTTCAACACTGCTGCTGGGAGGGCACTGGGTTTTCTTCTTGGTGTGGCTCTTGCGGTGGTGGAAGGAGCAATTATCCATGCTGAGAATAAACAGGAGCTAACAGGTTCCAAGGAGCTTTACTGCATGGGAATTACAACAGCACGGCAGCTACAGCCATTCATTTGGGGGCACTGGGGCTGGCTCAGTGCAAGTAAAGCCACCACGGTGAGATCTGCTCCGTTATTTTCAGTAAGAGCTGTGCAGAGCATAACCAGCCGGTATCGCAAACATGATCGGCAGAACAGCATCGGATTAACTGCCTGGTTTTATTTACAAGGGCTCTGGATGTGACTCGTGTAACAAGCATCCCCACGCGTGACAAATGTCCTCCCCTGCAGCCAGGCTGGTGGCCCCAAGCCGCTCTCTCAGCACAGCTTTAGGGCTGTGGGTAGGGCAGCAGATGGGTTACCCCTCAGCTCCTTTCTGGGCTTTGCCCAAGGTTTGTGCAACCACGCTGATAAACTGCAGCAAAAACATCTCCTCTCTCCTTCCTGATGCCTGATAAGGCTTCTAGGTTACTTTTTAGGGTACTTTCTTGGTACCTGTGTCCTGCAGCTGCTGTGGTGTGGTCTGGTCTCAGTCAAGCCTGTCCAGAGCTGTTTTTATCCCAGTAAATACAATCACAAGCAGGTGGGTTTGGGGCTGGATGTTGCTCTTACATCCCAGTGGTATTCCTGAATGGCAGCCAAGGTTCCCTGACTGGTGAAGGAAATACACAGCAGCAAGTTTTATGACTTAATGATCACTGAGTACGGCAGAGCACGTGAGGTGGGAGGTTCGTCTTAGGACATGTTCATGCTCATGTGGGTGCACTGCATTTTAAAATACAAAGGTTTACCCATTTTCCTATAAGCCCAAAAGCTTATAGGGTGTGTTTTAATGCAAGGGACTCTGCTGCTGTGAACTTCACTGGCTGCACTGACAGCTCACTTGGACCTGCAGCTCAGCAGCCAGACCCTGCTAATGCGTGCAACTCACCCCGAGGCTCTGTGCTGCCTCCTCAGCTGAGATGCTGGTAGTAGGTGCTGGATGGGAGCCCGGCACCCCCCTAGAAAAATGCATTTGGAGTGAGAGGGAAAAGAGCAGGAGGTTGTGTGGGTGGTGCTGGGCCAGGTACCACAGTTCAGTGGCCACAGGATTAATGCTCAGCTGCTTTTTTTCTCTTGCATGAAATACTCCAGAGATGAGGAGTTAAAGGAACCGAGAGGTGAGGTACAAGGCTGTGCAGCACCAGCAGAGCGGAGTCTATCGTGTCAATGGGTTTTGACTGAGCATGACCAGAGCTGTCAGCCAAGCACGTGTGAAGGGGAAGAAATGTGGGTTCTGCCTCTCGAGATGCTGCCCTGAGCCTCAGGGAGAGGGAGGTGGGTACAGTCTTCCATTTTAAACAATTTGCTGGTTTCCTCTGCACTTGGACCTGGTGGGGAAGTAAAAACAGCAGCACTCAGTGCATCTCCTCTCTGCCATCTGCTGGACTGGGCAGCTCTGTTGTGTGTGCTCTTTGGGAAGAGAAATTGTTCACTGTCTCTGATCACACTGATAGTATCGATGTGGCCTTTGTTATGGACCTGCTGGCTGGTGTTTCCAGGATGCTTGGCCAGAACTGGACACACCACGAGAGCTGAAGAACCTTGTTTGACAGCAGCACAGTTGTTCCGGTGCAACTTCTGCCAGGCCTTTGCCATCTGCAGGCTGGTGACTGGCATTCACCTCCTTTACACCCAAGCGAGGTGCAAGAGCTCTGTAATCCATTTCTCTCAGCACATTAGTGTAAAGCCTCATGAATCTCTATTAAATCTGAGAGAGAACATGAAGATAGTTTGCAGCTGCCTTGTTGATTTCATATTTCCTCTCATTGTAGTGCCTTGCCATGAAGCCTAGAATTAAATGGCTAATAAGGCATCTGCTCCAAGCAGGAGGCTCAAGACTGTGACAGAAACAGCTTACACCAGGGTTTGGTTTATTGGCTTTTGTTGCCATCATATAATCATGTTATTAAAACCTTTAGGGACACCTGATTAGAAGTAGTGACTGTCAAAGCCAGCTTAGCTGGCACAGAACATGAGTAAGCAGCAAGTGAGATATTGGAGGCATCTCCATAGCTCGGCTGGATGGTGCAGCTCTGCCTGCAGAGCGGCTGGAGCTGTGGGGCTGGTAATACACGAAGGAGAAGACGGCTCTTCTAGCTCCAACGTGTTCCAGTTACCGCATCACTGAAAAACCAGGATGGGTTTCCTACTGTGTCTTGAAGATCATCTTTTCCAAAACCTCAAGCTAATGAGAGCTTAAAAGCATGACTGACATTCCTGGATATATGTATGACCCTATGTGAGAGTCATTCAACACATCTGGGGGTGGAGCAGGGGTGGATGCTGCTCTCTGCACCACTTCCGACTGATAAGCTGAAATCCAGTAGGAGATGGACACTGCAAGAAACACGGGAGCACTCTGCTTTGGGGTGGCAGCTGGAAAAGACATTTAAAACCCTGACCAGCTGTCTAGAAAAGAGCCCAAAGGGAAAGGAACTGTCACTGGAAGCAGAAGGTAGGCAGTGGCAGGGCCAAGGTCAGACATGGCCACCATCAAACGATGAGGTAGCTGTGGGCCTGGGAAGTGACAGCAGTGCTCTGGCAGACCGCACACTCGAGTAGGGACATCCAGCAAGGACCCCACAGCTGTGCACATGCACAAACTATGAGGGGGAAGATGGGGCTCGGTGAGGTGAGCTGAGAGCAGAGAGCAGAGAGTCACTGGTGTGAAAAGGAGATGATGGTGTTGTTCTGAGCCCTGAGTGCATGGGGACATCAGTGGGAGTGGGACAGGTCTGTCTCAGTAGGAAACCCGATGGGTATCGTGGAGAACAGAAGAGGGACTGCCTTGTTCTGACTTGGCTGCAGATAATTGGTACTATTTTTTGATAATTTAAAAAAATATTAAAAATATAATGTCAGACCTGTCTTCTTCCTGCTAACTTGAACTCCAAGTTCATACCAAATCAATTAATTAAAGCTTTAGCCTGATAGAATAGGTCTTATCCACTGTGACTCTGGCCTTCATTGCTGTGATTAGCAATGCCTTGAAGATAAATTGTTTTTCAAATGTGCTGAGCATTGCTTCTGTTGCTTCCATTTACAAAGTGCTGCTTGTTGCAGGGGTCATAAAACCATTGTGGCTGCTACAGAGATGTGCCTAGGAAAAAGCCAATATTTTTCTTATTAATGAAATTGCATCCACTTCCATTAAGAAATCTCTGTCCTGCACTGTTAGGGCATTTTCATGTGTTTTGTTTCCTCACTGAGAACTAGCTGTAGGCCAGTAACACACAGCTTTTCAGAGGAGGTGTAGGTACTAATGCACTCAACTGCCATCACAGGTAAAACCAAGCTCAGCTCATCACTTCCCGAATGAGGCCACTTTGGCTTTCCAGGTTGAAAAAACGTTGGCAGCAGAGTAATGGTCATCCCGTGTGTGAAACAGTCTGGTTCCATTCTGTGCTGTTGACAGCTTTGTACAAAAACCTCGTCTGCTGGGGACTCCTGAATCTGGATGTTCTTTGTAGCACTCAGCTCTTCCTTCTTGATGTCGTGGGTACCGGGAGCAGCGAAGCCACCGCAGCTCCGTGCTGCCGCAGGGGACATGCCAACCCGAGTGTGTCATGGTCATTCTAGTGATTAAACCTTCATTAAAGTTCACCTTTACCATCCTCACCCCCTAAATTTTTCAGCACAGTTCTAATTAACTTCTAAATGAAGACTAATACCTACTAAGCAACTGGGTTTGCTGGATCTTTGGCTGCACTGAAATCAAATCAAAGCATATGGGGATTTTTATTCTCTTCTTCCCCACCTCCTCGGGCTTAATGGGCAGCCTCACCCCGAGTGCAGCGTCACCCATTTCAGGGATTAATTGGACCCACATTTTGCAGTACAGGTAAAACACCTCCCAAATAACTCTGAAAGAGACTCTCTGCTTTCCCTAGATCCCCAGCCCTGTGCAAATGAGAAAGACCCCCTTCTGCACCAGCAGAACCGGTCCTGAGAGTTCCTGATGATTTGGCACTTTCTTCTTTCCTATTTTCTTTTCCCTGCAGACGAAATTCACTGTTAAACTTGGAATTTGCTGTGTAAGAAATCATCCCAATGCATAACCTTAGAGCCTGCTTTTGAATGTCGCACACAGGCTCAGAGGAGGGGGCTGGTGTGGACTGATGGTTGGGAGTCTTGGCTGCTTCCTGAGTCCTGCAGAAGGGATCAATCCCTTCTGCTCTGTAGCTTCCTACTTTTCCCACTCTCCTCCAGGAGCTACCAAGATGCCATCAGAATGGTTTAAGCACAGTCAGGCCCTGGATGGGTTATACAGGAACGTGTGTCTTTTCCATCTCAGGATGGGAAGAACAGAGTGCTTGTCCTCTCCCCTCTCTCTGCTGGCCAGACATTCCTGCCTCTGCCTGTCGTGAGCTATAACTCCTTCTCTAGGCTTTCCTTCTCCCTCTTAGTGGAAAGGAAGAGCTACCAAAGCTTTCAGGAGACTGCAGGATCATTTCCAGCCCCCTTCAGAGTGGGCTTCAATGAGTTTGTTTTGCCAAGCACCATAGACACTGGCACAGGGCTGGTCAACCCTTCATCTTTGCATGATACAGTCCTGCCGTGAGCTTCCCATTATACAGACGATCGTTTGCATCGCTCACTGCTGTTGATGAGTAGTAACCTGACCACAGCAAGTCAGTGCTTAGGGGAACTCATTGCTAACCTAAACCCAGTTTATCAAAAATACCTGTGTTCCCTCCACCTCGGACTTAGCAAGGGTCTAATTTAAAGGGAAAGGTTGCTGTGTTAAAAAAAATGCCTCAAAATATTCTCTGAGCATCTGTTGTCTTGGCTCATGGTTTTCAAAGTGGCTACAGAATGTTTCCCAGTGTTCTCACAGCACGAGTGCTCTGCAAACACTATGAAGATGCTTTTGCTGGTTTCTTACTTTGGATCCTCCAGTTTGAAGCAGGTGAACAGGTATCTCTCTTTCTCACACTGCTGTTAACTCCACAAGACGGTTGGTTCTCTGTCTCTTCTCAGCCCAGAGTCTTTGTGCCGCAGCTGTGTCCCCAGAGATGGAGCTAGGTACCGCAAGTCCAAGATGAATCATCACTTCACTTCCATTTTAAACATCTAATTCTGCCTTCAACAAGATTGGTCTTCACCCCTTCCCCTCTGCTCCCATCATGTTAGCGTTAACCACCTTCCACCTCTTGTCCCTTTGGGTTTGAACATGCTCAGGTTAGCAATGACTGCACTCGGTGAGGAGGAACGAATACGTGTGTTCCACCTGACTTTGCTGGTGCTGCTCAGGTCAGTGGGAAGAAATCCTTCCAGTGATGAAAGGAAAGGCCATTTAAAAATGAAGCTGTGACAGCCCATGCTGCTAACACCTGAACTGAAGAGATGAGTTCACTTGGGGAGCATTAATTCCACTCCTAAAACACCTCACCCTCTGTCTCTAACCACAACAGGGACCTGTTTGGCCCCAGCAGCTCCAAGAGCAGAGTGGTGATGGTGACTAAGATGAAGACTGATAGACAGGCTGATGGCTGGTTGGCTCAGGAGAAGCCAGTTCCAACTCTGTCACTGAACAGCCAGCTGATGCCTCAGTTTGGGGGAGTCTTTTCCCATAATATAGCATCAAAGAGAGTTCCAATTATAATTAAATATGTTAAATACGAAGTCCTAAACAAATGAGCAAATAGCCTCATGCTGAGCACGGTGTGGACAGTCTCACCCACTCCAGCGGGTTAGCCAAGGCGAGTTAGCAGAGTGCAGACTATAAGCGAGAACTCTGCCTTTGGTAGAGCTTTAGGGGAAGATTAATCAGACTTTGCAGTGAATCACAGCCTCCACCCCAGGCTCAGAGGAGCACAGAGCCAACCTGGCTTCGAAGCTGGTTGAGGGGCTACAAAGGGAACAGGACACTGTGAGGGAGCAGAGAGCTGGGCAGCTTCACCTTGGTAAAGGTCTAGCTTGTTCTTTCAGCAACACAAAGGCAAGTGACAGATGATCTCCTCCCAGACTTTGGGATCCCTCCCTTGCTGCTTTTAGTAGCCATTTTTCCTTCCTCTCCCCCTCCCCACGCTTTCATTTCCATGTCATGAGATGTTCAATTATGCGTTAGGAAACCATGAGCTGGCTGTGCCAGGGCAGCGGTTCCAGGACAAGGCTCCCACGAAGGGCTGAAACTCTGCAGTGCAAGAGGATGAGGCCACTCTGACTGTGTCAGGTGAGGGGGCACAGGGAGTGGGACATCAAATCCATGTCAGGCACGGCCAAGAGCCAGTGACGAGCCTGGCCTGAGATGGGACAAACTGCTCTGGAACTGTCTGTGGGGTAATCAGGAGCCCTGCTGCTCAGCACTGGGAAAACCCCCACAAGCCCAGCCATCTGTGGTCTGCCTTCAGGTGTGCTGGGAGAGGGAGGGGAGAGACAAGCACAGAGGAACTTCCCCTCCTCTTGCAGGAACAGCTGTTGGTAGCTGGTCTCTGTGATGCCAGGCTCAGCAGAGCAGCTGAGCGCTGCTGTCTGCCCCAGCACTGACCCACCTGCTTCTGTCCACTGGCTGCAACCTGTTTGCTCAGGCTCTGCCAGATGGTGACTGCGGGAGCTCTGGGGTGCTGCAGCAGCTAGTAAAGGTCAGAACAAAACCTCTCAGCTCAGTGTCTGGTTTGGTGATCACGACATGGGGCCATCATGTGGTCACCATATCTCTGCCAAGGTGATGTCCTAGCTGTGTGCAGGAGCGGCGCTGCCTTCAGGCATAGGCTGAGACACTTCTTTAGGAGATACAAACCACAGTTCTTAAAACACTCACCAAATCCCTGCAGAGCCCATATAGCAAGGGACTAGAAGAACCTCCAGCACAGTGACCTGTATAGCTAAACTCTGCTTGGGCCTCACCATCAGTGCTGAGATTTATCATAGAATCATAGAGTCATCAAGGTTGGAAAAGACCTTCAAGATCGTCAAGTCCCAGCCTGTCTGCCCTACAACCCCCAACCACTAAACCATCTCCTGAAACACTCTGCCTGTGTTCTCTGGGTGCAAGCTGGAACACAGCAGGTTCCATATAGATACCAGAAAGGAACGTCTTCACAGTGAGGGTGATGGAGCACTGGAACAGGCTGCCCAAGGGGGTTGTGGAGTCTCCTGCTCTGGACAGGTTTCAAACCCTCCTGCATGTGTTCCTGTGTGACTTGGTCTAGGTGATCCTGTTGTGGCAGGGGGATTGGACTAGATGATCTTTCGAGGTCCCTTCCAGTCCCTAATGTTCTGTGATTCTGTGAAGTCTCTGAGCTTAGCCCTTAAACTCTTGGGTCTCAGGCCATTGTACCCAGTCTGAGGGCGCCTCGGTGACACATTACATGCCAGCTTGTCTCTCGCTCTGTACAACGGCACTCGATGGGATTTAAATTAGCTTTAGCATCCTAATCATGTTGCTTTTGTAACAGCAGCGAGATAACTCCCAGGCGTTGGTTTGGAACCTCTGAGGGAAGGAGATTTCAGATGTGTTCAGCAGACAAGCGCTGCCATGGCTCTAATTTCATTAACAGGATGCTACTCGGCTCCTGCTGGGAGCCAGGGTGATGCCATGTCACCCTCTGTAGGAGATTGGCATTATAATGGAGATCAAGTGCCTTTCCTTGCATTCCTATTCCTCTGCAGCCTGTGGGAGAATGAGCTGTGGGATTTGCAGACCTCTTAGCCTAGTATTTGAACAACACAAGAGGTTTCTTGGACACAGCTGAGTTCTGTACGGCCTCTGCGGGGATGCAGTGCAGCCATCAGCTGGGTTTGGGACATTCTGCTGTACTACACATGGGACCATGGGACCTGCTGGGCTCAGTGGAGGGATGGACCCATCCTGACCAGTCTCTGGCAGCAAGCCCAGACCCACAATGATGGTCAGACACCATGGGGCACCCATGGGATGCTGTGTGGTTGGTGGGGAGCCAAGTACTACCATGATGTGCCTCTTGCCCCTTGCAGTCTCACTTGCATCACTGGAAATGGCTGCCCCATGGTTGGAGTTTGCTCTGCAGTGCCTGGCAAAGGAAGGACAAACCTTCGCTGAGCACTCAGACGTGTCCTCCCAGGCTTGGGCTTCTCACAAAGCCAAGAAGCCTGGATGTACTCTCAGGGTTCCCTCAGCATCCTGCAAACATTCAGGTCCCCTCCAGGCACCATTTCCCCAAGCATGGGGGCTGCTGCAGAGTGTGGCTCATGGGATGGAGGTAAGTGTCCTGGGTTGAGAGTCCATGTGGTGAAAGCCCTGGATGCTCACCAGAGATGACTCACAAGTGCTGACATTTAACTCCCTGCCTGCTCTGCATGCAGGGAACTGCAGCCCCAGTGCGTAGAGTTGTACAAGGATGACATTTCCAAGAGCCCTGGACACTTCTTGCTCAGATGGTTGTGTTATCCCTGGCCATGAGCACTCACAGGGTGCATCCTGTGGGAAAACCCAAATCTGCACGCACTTCACTGACTGTCTGTATGGCAAAGATGTGCCAAGCCCAAGCTCAGCCAGCAGGAGAGCTGAGATAGCCCAGCTGGGATGGCCACAGCTTCCCAGAAGACAGCCAGTGCTGATGGCCAGATCCCAGCCCTGCCACCAGCATTTTCATTGCCTCCTCTGGACATTTCTCCGGGAGATCACAGCAGCCTAGTCCTTGCACAGCCTGTGCCCACACTTGCGTGGCCCTAACCCCTGCAATGGGACAGGGACCCACATGGGTGACAGCAGCCACCGAAGGCACAAAGCTCTTGGTGCCACTTTCCTTCTAGGTTCTTCAAGCACTTGAAGTTTAAACACTCCTGGAACATCACTGCTTCTCCATCGATAAGGCACCATTTCAAGCCTTTTCATGTGCAGGGTGCCCCAAGGCAGTTGGTTTTACTGAGCTGATTTCTCACCTTATCATTTGCTCCCATGGTTCATTTTCTGCAGCTCATTTTATGCATTTTAACTCGACACACAAGATTTCACCAAGCCCGGAAGCACCAGGATCCAACCCAGCTTCACCCCACACTGGGACTCTCACTGGGGGCTATTTCCCGAGGAAAAAGCTGCCCCCAGCCCTGCATAGACCTTTTTGGTAGAAAACTCCAGTTAGTTTGAAGCCTTTCTTTTAAATGAACAGCTCTTTGAAAAGCAGAAGGAAAGAAATTGCAGCCATTTTACACCTACATAAAAACTTCTGCAAGTCTCAAGTGCAGCACCAGTCTCCAGGTGCCGTAGGTGAGGGCTGTGCCTCACCCTAGGATCCTTCTGCAGCTACACCTCCTGGTTCGCATAGCTGAGGTCTGTAAGGTCCAATTGCTTGATATGGAAGAGCTGGGGCTGGGAGGCAGCTGAGGCTCAGCGGGGCCCAGGTGCTCAAGGGTGGAGGAGGAAGCCCCCAGGAGTTGATCATAAATGGCTCACAGCGGGCTGGAATGGTTTCTGCATAATCTCTGCTTTGGCTGGCTGAATCCTCCTCTGCAGGAGAGGGGAGATGTGGGAGACTGTGTCTGAGGGAACTGGTGCAGGTAAGACAAGTCTGTGTGTTGAGTGATTCCTATGGGTGAGGGCAGGGGTGAGAGTGAGGTGGGAAAGTCCAGTTAGAGAGGGACCAGAAAGTCAAGCATCTCTGCTTTTTCAGGGTGACTTCTTTTTTTCTTGAAGTGTAGAGTCTTCCTTTAAATAAAAGTTTAGTTTTCTTAAAATAAAAAACCTTTTTGTTTTTCCTTCTTGCAGATGTTGTTCCTTAAGTACATAACTCTTGCAGATAAGAGAAAACCTTGAGTAACCGACCTCTTAACACTCTAGGTACTTCTTTTGCTGTGAGCTCCAGACTGGGTTTCTTGCTGTATTTGTCACTCAGTTATTTCTGGGATTTAGTGGTCACTGGCTGCTGTAGTGGGGTCAGATCTGACTGCTGCTCCCTCCTTTGAGTGCTCCAGAGCGGTGAAGCCTCATCCCACTTCTGAGATGAAGTGAGATGTACCTTGATTTGGAACAGGGTAGAAATGTGCTCTGACCTGGGATGACCCAAGCCAAGGGGTACCTGTGTGTTGAGAAGCTGCAGAAACCCCCATATTTCCCCACCATCTACTAGTCCATCCTAATAAACTAGGAAAAAAAACCTTGTGAGGGCAACTTTATCTCCCACCCTGGGTGACTGGGATACTGCTGCAGTGGGGTCAGCCTGGGCTGTGGAACACAATTCCTCCCTTAAGCTATGCTGGAGCACCGGGTGCTGTGTACTGGCCTGGAGTAATTCCCAGCACCTTGGCTGCCTCAGGGTGGCAAAGCTCCATCAGGCTGCTGGAAGATGCTGTGGAGGGAAAGTCTGGGGCTGGACTGACATGCTGCTGATTCTGGGAGAGTCAGGCTGGGACCTGTGGAGCAGAGCAAGAGGGTTCTCCGGGTTTGTTCACTGCATGGTACCCAAGAAGGGCTCAGTGAGGCTCTTGCTGTGTCTGTGTGTGGTTTATGTGAATAAACCTTCCAAAAAGGCTTGTTCCCTTCCCTTGATTACAGGGTGTTGATGCAAAGAGATTTTTGCTCTGCTGCTTTTGAGTTTTCAGCTCTTACATGATGGCAAAAATTTTCTGTCCTCTTGGTTGTGGCTGTAAAAGGAAAAACTCTGTGAGGGTGGAAATGGAGGGTTAAAAAACTGGAAGAAGGTCTGCAGTTCCAGGTAAAGAAGGACCTTGGCATGGCTGAGCCTGCTCTGGGGTGGGGGATGCCCTGGCTGTGTTGATGATGAGGAGCAGTGCCCTGAATTTCCCAAAGGGACTGTCTGGCTGAGACAGTGGAAGGTGCTGTAAATCTGTGAGCAAGGAGCTGCTGTTTGGCTCCTGACTCTTGTAAAACACACTTGGCTGGCTTGGAGCTTCACTTGCTGAGTTAAACACTGTCAGCTCACAGCAGGCACTGTGATGAGCTAGTCCAGTCACCTCTGTCTGTGGCTTGCGAGAGCATTGAGGATGCATCTCCCTTTCCTTCTGGTCTCTGGGTTGAGGCTCTGGTTTTCTTCAGGCTCCATCTCCCCCCATGTGAACAGCCCCTGCCCTGGGCATGTCCACAGCCATGAGTGAGAACCTCAAAGCGCTCAGACTCTTCTGACACTGCTTCCACTTCCCCAGCAGCAGCTGCCTGTGCTGTCACTTGTTCCCTGGGATGTGGCTGCCTACCAAACCCACCTCCTTCCTTCCTTCCTTCCCACCCACTCAGATTTATTGGGGCCCAGTATCCAGTGATAGAAAATACCTGGATTTGAGAGAGTTCTGAGCAGGGACCTGATTTCTCATCGATGCTCACCAGTTTCTAACAAAGCCTGGCACAACGGAAACACACTTGTTGCTTGTGTTAAGCATGAGGAGGAGCAGTGTGTGAACCACTGGGGCACCTGCCTCACTCCTAAATGATTTGTTAATGCTGGAAAAAAGCTCAATCTTTTAATTTGGATTTTTTTGTGGCATAAATCTGTTCCCTGAGACCCCAGAGCTGCTCTCATCACCAGGTGCCCTGATCAACAAAACGTATCTTCTCAGCTGCAAGTGGAAGAGCAGCAGCCCCTCTCTGGCATGGTGGTAGGCTCCCATGGGGCAGCATTTTCTGCCTTATGCTGCCAAGGAGCCCTCCCTGCTGGGTCTGTTGTCTCCACCTCTCCCCTTCTGGTGCAAAAGTTTGAGAAGAGAGAGTTTCTTGTGTTTGGTGGGGATTTGGTGTTGGCACCAACACCAAACCGCCAGGCTGTCCCCGAGCAGAACAGAGGTGTGCTGGAAATTGTTTCCTGTCCCCAAAGCACAGAAGACCTGCCTCAGGGACTTCACCTGATGAACTTCAGCCCTGTGGAGTTTGGGAAGGCACAAAACCTCTACTCAAAGTGCCTGTGAGTGCCCAGTTCTAACCCAGCCCCACTTCCATCACTAGGACAGGCTGTCCTGTCACTGTCCTAAAGAAGGTTGCCCATCCTGCCCTCTGGTCACCCCTTGGTACGTGGTGGTCAGTGGCACAGCACTAAGGTTAGGGCATGATGAGGCTTCTGCTTGGGGTTACTCAGTGTAAGCTCTTTCTGTTTTCCTCACTGTCCAGCTGGGGACAAGGCTGCTGAGACAGAGCCGGGTCCCTGGGAGCTCATGGGCTAGAGCAGGCACCAGGAAACCTGCAAATTGGCTACCCTGCAGTATCCAGAGATCCCATGTTTGCTATGTTTTCTGTGAGGAACAAGGTGAAAATTACTCGCAGTGGCTAATAACTGGGCAAGCTGTGGGGCTTTCAATGCTGGAGATTGCAATTTAGCAGCACAGCACTACCTGAGAGGGCCAAGGCTTGCGCTGGCTTCAGCTCCTGGCATGGGGCTAATCGCTGCCTGTGGTGTGTGAGAGCTGCATCACTCCCTGTGCACAGCAGCACTGCTTCAGCCCTGCTCCTTCAGAGCACCCTTGGGGCTCCAGCAAGGCTTCTGCTTGGTACTGTGATACACAATGGAAATATTCTCACTTTTTATTTGGCTGCACTCAACCGTTTATGTTTACAGCCCATCCGGGACGGCAAATGTCTTCTCCCAGCTCCCCTCTTTAACCTCTCCTCAGTCTCTGCGGATGGCACGTTCTGCAGCTCCTTCCACTGCCCACAGGCAATTGCTGCTAAAAATGTCTATCTCCTTCTACAGCCCTTTGAAATAAATGGGGCTACTCTAACAGCTAAATCTTTGTGGCTGTCCTTAAGGCATCAGAATGAAGGGAGATTGTTTTTTTCAGCTAGATTATTTAAAAGAGAGCAAGCATCAGGCGTTATCTTAATTTCTCTGGTTATTGTGAGCAGTGGGTTGTCTTGAGCTCTATTGCTTCTTCCTACAAATAAAACACTTAATCTGCCTAATTCCCAGTTGATGCAGTGCTGTGCCTTTCTCCCTGTAAGGGACCCTTTGCCTCTCCTGGCACCAAAGGGGGCTTTTCTACCTTTAAAGTCACAGCAGCCCCTGCGATGTGATGTTCTTGGAGCAAATATCAGAGAAAAACAGGCAGGCAGGACACGGCTAAGTTTAAAAATAGTTCCATGTGTTGTGAAGTGCCTGTCCTCAGGCGTGTCTGCGGAGCAGGGGGCACGGCGGTGTGATGAATTTCAAATCAGACCTCCGCAGGTCTCTTATCTTCCAGACGGGGGGTGGGGGTTTCTGAGGGCTAAGGAAACAGGTTTTTTACTTCTTCTTTAGTAGGAGAATGTTGTCAGAGAGATAGAACAGCTTTCACACATCTGTGTGCAGGTGTGGAAGAGATGTCAGGAGATAGCTTAGTTAGTCAAGAGCTCTCATCCTCCCACAGTGCCCAGGATGCCACAAGAAACACACAAAGATCAGCAAAACAACGTAAGTGCCAGCGAATGCTGTTCTTGCTTTAACCGTGCTCTGATTTCTGCTCCATGGGTGTTTTCCTTGCTTTCTCTCAGCGAAGCATGGTGTCATCTAGAGTTGGCTGGTTGTCACGGTGAAGCTTCCTGTTTCTGTTGCCGCTCACCTTACCCATCCCTTGTCTCTCTTGCACCAAGGGCAACTAGAGTTGAGAGGGCTCCTGACAGGTGACCTCTGCTTCTGTGCAGGGTGATGGCAGGGCTGGTTTGTTCCAAGTGTCCTGCCCTGACCTGTTAACCTGAGCAGGTTTGCCCTCAAGGGCTAATGCTGGGCATGTCCCTGTGCCGGTTCCACCAGCCCTGAACCCTCTGAGCATCATTTCAGGAGAGATCAGCCCAAGCCCTATCACAGCCACTGTCTGAGTGACTCCAAAGTGCCACTAACTCAAGGACCCACAAATGCTCACACATTCCTGTGCTGAACCAGCACTCCAGCATAAATTAAATCACAAGCAGGAATAAACCTAATTGTGCCAGACAGCAATTAGCATGGCATTGCCATCAAGAGAAAGCCGGCTCGTGTTGGCCAGAGGAAAGTTGCTTCCGTCTGCTGGGAGGGGACTTGTACGCACTGAAAGCTCTTGGGAAAGGTTCTGGTGGGTTTTGTGGTGCGTTTGGGGACAAGGAGCACTGCTGAGAGGGAGGAGGTGGGTACTTAAGGTGCAATGAAGCAGCACACCCATCACAAAACCCCTGTATCCATGTCCCTGCACGTCTCTGACACAGCTGAGCAGACCTGAGATCAGACACCGGTGTGAGTCAGGACCAGGATGTTTATTAGAACCCAGTGGATCTGGGATCTCAAACCTTTGCTGTAGCAGCTTAATCTTTTTGTACTCTGCCTTGGTGTGACCACACCTGGAATACTGTGAACAGTTCTGGGTTTTCCAGTTCAAGAGAGACAGGAATCTGCTGGAAAGAGTTCAACAGAGAGCTATGAGGATGATTAAGAGACTTGAGCAGCCCTCCTATGAAGAAGTGCTAAGAGAAATGGGGCTGTTTAGTCTGGAGAAGAGAAGGCTCAGAGGGGATCTTATTTGTGTCTATAAATATCTGAGGGGTGGGTGCCAAGTCTCTTTTCTGTGGTGCTTAATAAGAGGACAAAGATTAATAGGGATAAGCTAGAACATAGGAAGTTCCACCTCAACATGAGGAGCAATTTTCTTGCTGTGAGCGTGACGAAGCACTGGTGCAGGCTGCCTGGAGAGATTATGGAGTCGTCTGCTCTGGAGACTTTCTAAGCCACCCTGAATGCAGCCCTGTGTGGCCTGTCCTAGGTGATCCTGCTTTGGCAGAGGGGTTGGACTAGATAATCTCTAGAGGTCCCTTCCAACCCCTAACATTCTATGATAGTACCACATTAATGGAACATTGCATCCTTTGTCCTGTATCTTCCTCAGGAAGCCTCTGAGTTATGTGATGCTGCTGTCAGATCTGAGGACTACTGGTTGTGCTCAATCTCACACATCATCTCCAGGCAAAAGCATCCCCTGCTTGCCCACGTTTTCCATCCTGCTCCCAAGAAATGTATCTGCCCAATCAGGACAGAACAGGGTCAATAATGAGGGGAGCTGGATCGTTTTGATCCTCCTATCCCTTGACAGCTGTCTCTCTTGGATGCAACAAGTTCAGGTCTGAATCGCCCAGCTCTGAGGCTTTAGAAACCCCAAACTCAATTGAGTGAGGATTTGCAAGAGCTAGACTCTAGTCTCCTCGCTCAAGCTTTAATAACATAGGGAATTAGTGGTAAAGTATTAGACAATTTAAAAATAATAAAACATTTCTCTAGCGAAGCTTGAAGGGGGGGGGAAAAAAAAGGCGTTTGATTGTACTTTGATTAAGCGCAGAGAGAAGTTGTGTATAAAACATCCCCTTGGACATCTTGCTGCTATAACCACCATAATAAAAGTTTGGTTTATGTAACAGCTTGCAATCTATGTAATGCACTTCAGCCTGCCGTGTGGCCATACAGCTGAGCTGCGCTGTGCCTGCCAGAACCTGTGGTAATCTGTTATTCTGAGGACACAAAGGGTAAATAAGAGCTTTTCTGTAAAGCAGGGAGACTTTTCAGTAAGACCTTTAATAGAGCAGTGAGACTTTTTGCCATATATACCTGGGCATCGTATCAAACGGGAAGATTTACTGGTAGCTTCAAGCCAGAAGGTTCATAAGCAATTTATTTCCAAAGCCCTGTGCTACTGCATATGTTTGTTCTTGGTAAAGGGAAAACCATTCAGGGGCTTTTTCCTTTCTATTTTTTTCAAGGTTTATGCTGTTCTGCCTGCTGCAGCTTCAGCTTCTAATGCAGCATGACATAACTGGCTGTATAGGGTCCGGGGAGTAGAAGGGAGTCATTAAAGTTGTATCCTGAGAAATAATTAAGTTCCCAAAGTTGCTTCACAAATTATGCCACTGCTTACTTCACATGCCTTTGCCATACAGACACATAATCCCTTCAGTCTGAGTGGGGCTTTTGTTGTTTACCCTTCATCAGCCCAGGGGGAAAGATAAGGTTGTTCCTCCTGGGTGTCTCTCTTGTTTCCAGTAGCAAAGCTGCCTTCTTCCAGTAGAACCTACTTGATTTTGACCATGATGGAAACTACCATGGATTTAAAAGACACAGGGAACTACTGGAGTGTCCAGTGGAGGGCAGTGAAAATGATTTGAGACCTGGAGCATCTCAATTACAAGGAAAGGCTAAGGGAGCTGGAAGAGTGTAGCCCTGAGAAAAGAAGACTGAGAGGAGATCTTATCCATGTCTACTGATACCTGAAGAGGTGGTATGGGGATGATGGACCCAGACCATTCTCAGTAGTTCCCAGTGACAGGATAAGAGGCAATGGACACAAGCTGAAACACAGGAAATCTCATTTGGACATGAGGATGAACTTCTTTGTTTTGCGGGTGACAGAGCACTGGAACAGGCTGCCCAGAGGGGTTGCGGAGACTCCTTCTCTGGAGACTTTCGAATCCCACCTGGATGCAGCCCTGCGCAATGTGCTTTAGGCAGCCCTGCTTTGATGGGAGGGTTGGACTAGATGGTCTCTGAAGTCCATTCCAGTTCCAACAACTGTGTTTCTGGGAGTGAGAAAGGACACAAAAGCAAATTATGAGGTTTTTCCACCACAAACAGATTTTACTGTAAACATTTGCTTTATTTAACTGACAATCTCCCTGCAGACTTCAAGCAGGGAGGACTGATCAAGCAGGTTGAAGTTGCCTTTGGCTCTAGTTTTGCTGAGAAAGTCTACAGAAGGTTTGGAGAAAGAAGTCTTGCAAGGATGGATTTGTCTGGATTTGATGCACTGGAACAGATCTGCTGAAGAGTCACGGGGTTTTCCCATTAGGGCATTGACATAGAAACTGAGCAGCACTGGCAGCAGTCCTCAGGTTGTGCTGAGCTCTGCTAAGAGCCAGCTTAGCTTTGTGGCAGTGTATTTCCAAGAGATTAATTGCTTATAGCAAGAAAAAGCTCTGAATTTGCAATGCTGGCTCCAGAATATCCTTGGGTTTTGATGACCCCTTGGGTTTTAATTTTCAAAGGAGGTTCCATGGTTGTCAGTTGGGCTCTGTAACAGGCCAGGCCAGGGAGAACTCCTGGACGTGCCATTCAGTAATGTGCAGCTCCGAATCCAAACATGTGACTTGAAACACATCTTTCACTGAAGAAAAAGCTGAATTGGAACATTCAGGCTCCTTAACGCCACTATGTTGGGTAAGCAGCTGGGACTATGGCTGTATGAATGCAGCAGTGGCTGATTCTCCTCAGCTCTTGAACCTCATGAAAATCTTATGGGCAAGAAAGTACAGGTGAGGAGCGGAAGAAAAATGATGTAGGACAAGATTAGCAAGACTATCAGGAGACTGTTCTTCATCCTTCTGCTCAAAGCATGCATGAGCTGGTCCTGAAAGCCTCAGTCTGGTGGTGGGAAGGAAATACTACTCTCTTCTTACGGCTTTCCACAATGTCCATCTTGCATCTTCTGCTTTCATTTCCATCCTGGTTTTCCCATCCTCACAAATGTTTTCTTTCTTGCCTCTTCTTTTCTTGCAAGCTGAAAAGGTAAGAATGATCACTAAGTCCTTTTCTGCGAAATATGAGTGCTTTCTGTTGCCCTCTTAGGTGAAACAATCCAAACCTCTTGAGAAGTGAAGATCCCAGAACTAGACGGTGAAGAACGCCAGGATTTACTCCGAGTTCAATCTCAGGACTCTCAGCACTTCAAATAAACATTGCTCTCCATGAGGAGGAGCCAAGGCCCAGCTGAGAAAACTGAACTCAGTGAAGAGTGGGGAACAGCACCTCAGTCAACCCCCATTTATTAAGGCCTTCAAGGAGCTGCCAGGATGTGTGCAAGAAGGATTGGGCAGAGGAAGAATTTTGGGGCAAACCAGGAAGAGAAACAGTGTAGGGAGCAAAGCAAGGACCTGAGACCAGGGCAAGCATCCGTGATGCAGCCTATGCTTGTGGTAGGTGGAGGCTCTGAGCTCTGTAAGTGAGCTCTGTAAGTTGTCTCTGTGACAGACAGCATTGCATTAAAAGCTGTACTGACTCTGCCAGCAAAATCCCCCTGACGTCTGTGCCAGGCATCTAGAAGGGTTGCCAATCAACATGTTGTATGTTGAAAAAAGTTATATGGCTAGATTTAATTGATGAGATGTTCTGGCATTACTGAAGTGCCTGTCTGCCTTTTCAGGGTACAGTGTACGTGTGCACACGCAAGCAAAGCAAAACAAGGAATTCATTCACCACTTCTCATGGGCAGGCAGGTGTTCAGCATCTCCAGGAAAGCCAGGCTCTGTCACACGGAACAGTTACTTGCAAAGACAAACACCACCACTCTGAACATCCCTCCCTTCCTTCTTCCCCAGCTTTACAAGCTGAGCATGATGTCATGTGGCCAGGAACATCTCTTTGGTCAGTCAGGGTCAGCTGTCCCAGCTGTGACCCCTTCCAGCTTCTTGTGCACCCCCAATATACTCATTGGCGGGGTGGTGTGAGGAGCAGGAAAGGTCTTGACACTGTGTTAGATCTGCTCAGCAGTAACTAAAACATCCTCGTGTTACCACCACTGATCAGCCCAAATCCAAAATAGAGCCATATGGATTGATGGTTCTTAATGTGACGACAATTAACCCTACCCCAGCCTAAGCCAGCGTGATGCCCCAATGTGCCATGTTCCTGACTGGCAGAGCACAGTTACTAACATGTTATAAAAGCAGGTGAGATGTGCCAGGGTTTTGCTAAGTCAAATGACAGTGTTGTGTTTAAATAGTGTTAAAATTAGATATTTCTTTCCCACTGGAAAGCTCCACCAAAAGCTAGCTTGTAGCTTTTAATGGGTTTGGGTGTTTTGCTTTTTTGCTTTTATTCAACATCTTTGTTTTTTGAGTGAAGTGACTGTGTTCTGTTTCTCATTAATTAACCTTTAGACTTCAGTGCCTAAACAAGACAGTGCATGAAAGGATGTCGTTAAAAAGCAGTGGGAACAAGGATGTGGGGATGCTGTTAGTGAAGGGACAATTACATTTCAGTTTGCTCTAACATGGCAGTCTGGCCCATTTCTCTGACCACATCACAAGACCTTGATGGAACCTTAATTGTAGTGAGGAAACTCTCAGCAGAGCTGAATCTGGAGAACATGTGCCTCTTTGTACTGCTTTATAATTCATGGGTGTTAATGGCTTAAACACTGTTCTGTGAGAAGTATACGACATGGCAGGGAGGTAGAAGTGGACAGGGTTGTGTGATTCAGTGTGTCCTTGCATCTGCTTGGTGGCAATGCGGCTGTTTGATGAGCAATTAGATGATGCAGCCACCACTGATGATACTACAGCACCAGGGGACTCCAGATGTAGATTAAGACGACACTGTGTTTGCTGTCTCCCAAACTTTGAGAAAACAGCTCTCTGACCCAGGAGATGCAAAACAAGGGATGACTCCGAGCACGGGGCATGAAGGAAACTACAAAATAGCATTGCTCAGCCTGTAGGAGCATAGCTCCATTGGAAAAACACAACTAGAGAGGGTTATGATCTTATAGGGTATATTCAAAGGCAAGCGGAGGATCCCATGGGTTGGCTTCGAAGGAAGAATCCAAGTGAGGAGATGTGGGAGTGACTGAGAGCCGAGCAGTTGGTTTCTTAGCTGGCTGGAGGAGGGGGCTGGTTTCTTGGTGCTAAACGAATAATGAGAGACGAAGCGGAGTTGTCTGTGAAAGCCTTTAAAGCAGAGATGAGCAGTTTATGTTTGATGTGATAGACAGGATTCAGCAGAGAGCTGCTCACAGAGGAGCACAGCAAGGTGGTCAAAGCAATAGGCTTGGGAAAAGACCTCTGAAACAGCATTTGATACCGGGACCTGCAGGAGCAGGATTGGCAGGGCGACATAAAAGGGCTTTGCAGCAGGCTGGGGAGAGCTGCGGCTGCATGGGAAGACGGGGGAAGCTGCATTTTTCATAGAATGTTACAGGTTGAAAGGGACCTCAAAAGATCATTTAAGTCCAACCCCCTCTGCTAGAGCAGGGTAAGCCTACAACACCTGGTGTACCCAGACTGTCTCCCATCCAAGTACAAACCAGGCCTGACCCTGCTTAGCTAATCCAACATTTCACCTCTGTCTCTTCACCCACTCCTCAGGGGACCTTTCTGGTGTTATGTGGGAGAGATCGGCAAGACTTAGACCTCCGAGTCAGGGAAGTCTAAGCTGTGCTGTTAGTGGACTCAAATGGGATGAGCTCTGAGAGGAGGTCCTTAGTGGAGCCTGTGGGGCTGGAGCTAGCAGACAGGTGTCCATGACATGCTGGAGATCTTTTCTGCCGGTGTGTGATCATGCAGAGAACAAGACTCTTGTGTCCAAGAGCACCTCAAGCATCTCTGCAGCATCCCTCTACTCCAGAGCCCTGGCCTGCAGGAAAATGCTGGATTTGCCATCCTGACTTTGACTTTTCTCCTTTCATATCAGGTATTGCAGAAATGTCAGTAGGTTAGCTTCTCAGTGAGAGAACAAAAAGCTGTTTAGTCCTGAGCCATCTGTAAACACCCTGTTCCACTTCATGGAAAAGAAAACTGTCTAAACGTCCCACAAATAATACTTATACGTAATGGGGCATCTACTAGTGCTCTTGGGAAACTATTTCATTTACTTTTTCATTCTCATTGGTCAACCGTCAGTCCTAGATGTAGGCAAACAAGTACCTTCTGGGTGATAGGAATTACAAGCAAATTAGATTCCAGTAACTTATTTTCCCATGGCTACCAAAGCTTCTAGGAGAACAGCAGGATAATATCACAAATATCCTCATTGTCACACTTGGCAGCATAAACTGATTCACCACTCGGGCTCAGCAAGAAGCCTGTGCTATGTGGCAGCCCCTCAGGAGCACTGTGCGTGCCCTCGGAGCAGGCACTCCCAGAGAGGGTTCTCCACAGCAGCCTGGGTCCCTTCTCCATCCCTGAGGCACCACAGTTTTTGTCTCCCTGGTTGATAGGGCAGAAAATTATCATTTCTCAACTTGCCAAACCATGAGCATCTGCAGTGATGGAACAGGGCTGAAGACGATGTAGCATATCTCCTGATAGGAATTGCTGCACTCAATGCAAAGGATATTTTGAGTATAGCTGTGTAATTGGGAAATTAAATCGTCTGAATGTTGTCACACATGCTAATTATACTAAAGACAGCGAGAAGAAGAAACCTCATCTTGCCTGGAGCATCTATAGCTAGAAGATAATGTCATTGTACATCCTTGCTCACCATCTCGGTCCACAGAGGTGAAGATATTTGGAGCACATGTGTTTTGGTGGAAAGAAAACAAATGCAGGGTATTTTATACAGACTATTTGTTCACAGGTGGTTTTTTCCAAACATTAACAGACCGATCAGGGAGATGTGAACTTGCAAATCAGCTTTACTAACGTTTCTTGTTTTGCATAAAAGTTTTGTGCTAAGGAGGACTACAGAGATGACAACAAAGAGCTGTCTGTGGTGTCTGCCAGTTTGCTTGTTCTTACTTACCGCTGATTGCAGTTATCTGTATTTGGTTGTTGGGCAAAGCCAATATTTTGGCTAAAATGTGTTGAAATGCTCTTTTAACTGAGTCATTCATTTGCAACAAATGAAGCATAAAGAATGCATTTTGGAAGCTACACTTAGCAGAATTAAAATCACCACGCTGTTCCTTCCTTAAATAAATCCTGTTCAGCAATTTGCCTGGGTAATGAATGGCGTGAAAACTGTCTGCCCCCACACTGTTCTCACGACACGAGTGTGGCGTGAAACCTGTGCCAGCGAGGTGGTGGTGGGTTTTTTTAGAGAGAAAAATATTCACAGTTCAGTTTGTTCTAACTAGTTCCTCATATTGCCCAGCCCTGCTGTCTGTAGCTGGAAGGAGCTGACGGCAGCCGCCCAAGCTGCCTTAAGATGTTGTGCACCGCTTCCACCTTCCCAGAAACGGACTCTTACTACATTCATCTGGTTAAAGCGATGTCAGCGTGATTACTCACACACTTAAAGCTGACTCTATATCCTACAACAGTCTGAAGGTTTAGAGCCTCTCCAATATTTCTTTGGGCCTTGATGATGAAGCGGTGTTTTGTCAGTGGAGGAATTTTCACGTAATGAGATTAAACTATTCAGGAATCATTCCCCGGTGTTTGCACATGGCACAGTTGTAGAAATTGTTGGTACTGTAATTTGTGACAGCTTTTGATTAATGTGTAGAAATCTTCCATCTTGACTCATGTAAGTGCTTGCTAAAGACGTTTACACATACGTTGGGAATTCCTTTGGACGGCTTCAGGGTAAGGACACAGCATCTGCTTAGCCAGTGTATGTAATTATTCACGTTGCAGGTTCTTGTGGAGCTAGGCTGGTTCCGAGGTGCTGTCACAACACCCATGGTAGCAGCTAATACCAGGGCAGATGGTGAATCAGAGCCAGTATCAGCAACTGCACAAGTCAGAGGTTGGAAAATTCAGTGGGATTTGGCCATGTAAAAACTCTGTGGGTTTTGTGGGTTTGTTTGC
Organism: Phoeniculus purpureus; assembly: GCA_028565055.1. Classification (NCBI taxonomy): domain Eukaryota; kingdom Metazoa; phylum Chordata; class Aves; order Bucerotiformes; family Phoeniculidae; genus Phoeniculus; species Phoeniculus purpureus. The sequence goes on along the minus strand of JAOXOE010000776.1, from coordinate 3,568,030 downwards.
TTTGAAAATCTCAGACAGACCTGCAAAACTATTCAATTCCTGCCCTGCATGTGGCTCTGTTCCAGTTTCAGAGGGAAGAAGGTGCATGGATCATAGCCCTGGGCTTGAGCCTACTCCAAAGCAGTTGGCTCAGGATCCCACTTGCATCCTGTGAGCTGGGGGACTTCTCTGAGCAGGAGGACCAAGGGTGCTTCCCACCCCACCTAACTTCTGCTAGCTGAAATGATGTCCCCTGAAGCCGATTTCTCAGGTCCCTGTGTCAGCAAGGGAGAGCATCCTCGGTGGGAGGCTGGAGCTGGCAGCTTGGGTTGAATCTGCTGCAGCCAATGTTCTCCTAACAGCCAGACCTGTGTGATTAGAGCCAGAGCCCGTATGAAACACATGCAAGTGAGAAACAGCTGGGGAAAGGTGTTCTCTTGCATTAGGCAAGTTTTAGTATTTCCTGCATTTTCTAAAAGTGGGTACAGTTGTTAAATTTAATGCCACCAGAAAGACTCTGAAAGGATTAAAGTACATTCTACAGGTAGCATCACCTTCCACGTGCTCTGCTGTCAATCTGCTTAAAACACATGGTCTGATGGAAACTGTAAAGATTTTTGTCTTTGATGTGCTGCTGGGAGAGGATGACCTAAGAAGTGGAGATAAAATGGTGGCATGTGCCCTAAAATCTTGACCCCTTGAAGTTAAGAGCAAAACTCTTCCAGGTGGAGTGGCCTCAGCCTTTATCTTTGGTCTAACAGCTCACAGGCTGCCCATGATGAACCTTTTATCCTTCACTGCCCTCATCAGCAAAACAGGGTTGAAGGTCAGGGTGGAGCATGCAGCATCTTCCAGAACCACGAGGAAGGTAGCTGAGGTAACCTTGCTGCTGCAGAATGATGTAGTCAGTGCAGGAGAGGTGTCACTGTGGATGTGGTGTAGGACCAAGCCCTGGAGCCACAGGCTTGCCCAGCAGAGGGACTGTGCCATGTAGAGTAACAGAGCTTTTTGTGCTGAGCTGTCATTAGAGAGCCCAAACCCCCTAGAAAGCATTCCCAAACACTGAAGTATTTGTCAGTGACAACCACAAACCCATTTCATAGCCTTTACCGAGGTTAGTGGACTTGTGCTGACAGTTTTCACCCTGTCAGTGCTGTCATCACAGAAGCTACTCACCCCAGGACTGTAGGCTTGTCCTAAACTCCAGGATCTTGCGTCACTGCTGCACACTCCTCCCAGCCCTTCATGGCAGTGCCTCCCCTGCCTTCCTTCAGAGGATCATTTGGATCTGCCCACAGTCATGTCAACTGCCAAGAGAAATGACCCCTAATAAGAAGAGATTCTTGAGCTGCTTAGCAGGAAATTGCTACGTGTGATGTTGCTAAGCAATGTCAGGCTGGCCTGGCTGCCCAGGATAAGGCTTCTCCGCTGGAAAACCTGGGAAAGGTTGAGGGGTGTTGGGTAGCTGCTGTTTTCTGCTCAAAAAAGGACTCTGGTACAGAGCAAATAATAATCCTCATCTCACCAGGGCTGGTGACAGTTATCAGAAGTGAGGAGGAGGTCTCCCCTGAGAGTAGCAGCAGCTGCAGGATGGACAAGATGAAGCAGGGGCAGCAGATGTACAAGGGAGTGTGTCCTGCAAAAGGAAGAAGGATGTACAGAGCAGGGGAACCACCCTGTAGAGACCCGGGCTTTACAGCCAGGTGGCCATGGGCGCCTTTCCAAAGCAAAATTAAACGGTGAGAGCTGCCAGCCCCATCATTCAGTGCCTGGGCACAGGTAGCTCTTGCCTTTTGCAAATCCTCTCCCTGAACCTGCGCAACCAGAGGCTGAGCTTTGCTGGGCTTTTTAAGAAGGTAAACTTTGTTTGAGTGAGGAACATGCTCTGGAGACAACAGCTCTTGAGCTACAACAGGTTGAGGCTCTGAGCACCATAACCCAGGAGTATTCTCTGGCATCAGAACAGTAGTTTCAGCCCAGCTCAGGGGACACAGGGTAGTGCAAACTTGCCTGCAGGAAGTGAGGTCTCGCTGTCAATTCTCTTCAACCAGTATCTTCTAGACTATGATTTCATCTTTCTTCCTCCATTGCTTTGCTCTAGTCCTGTCTGATATTAAATATCTCCAGACGCAGCTACAGTTCATTGCTGAATTAATCTATTTGCGCAGAAGGTGTCACATGAATATCCAGTACAATTTTGCCCCAGCAGCATGTAGAAACAACTTTTCATCCCTGCCAGTTCTTCATTATTTCGAATTATTTATTTATTTTGTCAAAAAGAGTTTATTTACTGTTTCTATTTCAAATCAACTTTAAAGATAATTTCCAAAGCTGTTGACTGTATTAATGTGCATTAATGTATTAAGGTGAATGCAGATGCTAAATCTGAAGTACGTTTTGATACTGAACCGGCAGGAGCTGGAGATGTCAGGGTGTCCCCTGCCATCTGGCCTGTCAGAGCAAGTGGCAGATTCACAGCTCTCGGGGGAGGACTCACTGCAGAGGCCACAGGATCCCATTAAGCTGTTTATGGGGACAAGCCAGACATTTGTCTCGCTTGAGACCCGCTGTCAGTCGGGGATGCGCCAACCACCCAGGTCTTTTCCACAGCACCGTAAAACCCTCGGAGGATGAATCTGGCCGTTGCAGAAATGCCGATGCTTAGGAAGAAGCGCATCGGGAACCCGGGGCGGTTCACTCAGGCGCAGAGTCAAAGCTGAGAGGGGACACAATCAGCCCTGGGGGACCGGCTCCGCCGCGGACGCGCGGGGAGCGGCCAAACCGCGCTCAGCCCCGCCATCGCAGCGCCTGGCACCGCCTCCCTCATTAGCATCCCCCCACCGCTCCTCCTCCTCCGGTGCTGCTGGCTGGGCGCACAGGGGTGCATGGCAGGAGCGGCGGAGCCCCGGGCAGCGGCAGCAGCTCCGCGGCAGCGCCCGAAGCAACTTTCTCGCTCCGCGGGGTGCGGGATCGGCGGGATGTGAGTGCGCGCGGCCGGCCCGCAGGAGCAGCGCCGAGCGGACCCTTCCAGCGGAGCAGTGCGGAGCGGACCGGAGAGGAGAGGAGAGGAGAGGAGAGGAGAGGAGAGGAGAGGAGAGGAGAGGAGATGAGAGGAGAGGATAGGAGAGGAGATG
>JAOXOE010000776.1:3489448-3564817 GCA_028565055.1 Phoeniculus purpureus | reverse complement strand
AGCCCGGCGGCCCCGCGGAGCCCAGCGCGGGGCCGGGCTCTGCCGGGGCGGGCGGCGGGTCGCAAGGGGATGCTGAGCCCCGGCCCCGCCGCCCGGCCCCGCGCCCGCTCGCGGGAGATGCTCCTCGTGCTCGCCCTGTGGCTCGCGTGGCAAGAAGCGCCCGCGGCGCCGACCCCTGCGGCGGACGACATCACTCGCGGAGTTGTGAGTTACCCACGACCCTCCGGACCCTCCCTGCCATCCTCCTTCCTGCCAGCCTCAGCAACCCCCGCCATTCCTCCCACCTCCAGGCATCGCCGGTCCCCGCGGCGCTGGGCAAACTGCGGGGCTGGTAATGCTCCCTGCTGCCACCTCCCCCTCCCCGTTGCACTCGGTGCCCACCAGCCTGCAGCCACCACTCGCTGCCCCTTTGCAGCCAGTTCCCCTCGCCCCAGCACTCTCTACGTGATGCCTCTTATTGCACCTGGTGTTCCCACGCACCCAAGAAAGGGTCCGTTTACCACCCCACTCCGCCCCCTACCCACCGCACGAAGCTCCTTTAGAAGCCGCTGTCCCCCTCCCTTGTACCCGGTGCACGATGTGTCTGTCCCTTGCACCTCCCGCACCCCCTACACCCAGGGGCTCTCTGCCTGCGGTGGAGCCACACGATCTCCTGGGTAAAATGTCACGTAAGTGGGAGAAGCGCTCCCCGAGGGCTGGGAAGCGCTGGGGCCCGCCCTGTGCCGGCTGGAGGCGGGTTGGTCCATTGCGGGGTCTGCACAGCCAGGAGGGCATCCTTGAGGGGCTACTCCTCCGCTCACCCGCTTGTTGTGCGGGGAGGTGACGGGTTTTAGCAGACAGCCGGGACTCGGGTCGTGTCCCTGCCAGGTCACAGTGCTGTCGGGTCTGTGCGTCTTCATACTGACCCCTTTGAGAGGGGAGCGATGGGTGGTTTTCTTCTGTAGGAGGAAAAGTTTGTTGTAGCGGATAGAAGCTGTAGCACAGAAAACGCTGCAATCACATCAAACCCGAGTGTGGGAGAGCCGGCTGTGGCTGGACATGGGGGAGTTGGACTGGGGCTGGACCCGCCAGTTTGGAGAAATTCCCTAAAATTCAGTGAATTTCAAAATGCCGCCCGAGTGCAGCTGTGCAGGAGGGAGGAGGACAGGCAGCGCAGCAGGGATATTGCACCGAGCTGTGTGCCAGGACGCTGCCGCCAGTGCAGGCTCGGCTCGCAGGCACCTGTCGGGAAGGACAAAGCGTATCGTTTCCCATCGCTTCTGAGCGGAATAGAAGACGTGGAGACGATGGGGCACATCTGCCTCGTTACGGTGCATCTGCTTTCCTCTATAACCAAATGTTAAAGCTGGAATTAATATTTCATGCAAACAGCACTCGGGTTGATGCATTCTGCCCCAGTCAATTTGACTCAAACTTTGGCTTTGACCTGCTTTTACCCTTGCTAACATACACGCCGCTCGCGTCTTTTACAGGTTAAATGTTAATTAATCAGCCCCCTAGAGTATTAGCACTGATGACTTTCAGGTATTAGGGTACCTCTGTATTGCCCTGGGCTGGGTTTGAGCAGTACCTCCTATCCACACGACGAGGTGTGCCAGACTGGCAAAGCAAAAGGTGTCAGGGATGGTGTGAACGGCACAGAAGTGAACTGCGGGAGGTTACTGAGTCCTACGCTAAGACCCTGTAGAGGCTGGGAAGTGTGAGTGGGTGGTGTCAAATGGGTGTGTGGGTGATGTCTTTTGCTGGGGCAAATAACAGTTCTCTTGGCTTGAGATGGGACTGGTGGGATCACAACGGGGTTGGTTTGTGAAGCAGGTTGGTGCTTCTGCCCTCTAATGAGCAGTGGGGAGCAGAAAATGCCAGGTATTTTCAGAGGTGTTTGTTGGGCAAATACCACTGAGTGGGAAGTGAGAGCTTCAGGAAGAATTATTTGACATCCACTTTATGAAGCAACTAAGAAATTAAAGGTCTGTGATGCATTTCAACCAAATATTTGAAAACTAGGAAGCATGAAACCATGGCAATATAAAGCACTGCTAACCTTTGACAATTATATCCAGCAAGTCCCTGCAGTAAATAGAGCACAGAGTCAACAGTGTTTGCATCCTGAATCCCCACTTCTTGCAGCCAAGGTGTTTGCAGCTCGGAGCTGGGCTGCACCTCCAAGCTGTGTCCTCTGCTCCAGTCCTGCGATAGTTTTAAATGAGACAGTGATGCTGGGCCAAATTAAAGTTCAGCAAAAGGAAAGAGGGCTATAATTCAAAGGCAGGTCTTGTTAGAGTGCTGCCCAAAGCAATATAGTATTGAATGATTCTCCAGATTTCATTACTAGTGGAACATCCTGCCCAGTTTATAAATCTAACTTGATTATTAATGTTTTTGTTGTTCTCCATTAGCTGCCCTAACAAAGAGCATAAAATAGCAGATGGAACGGAGCTTGACATGAGCGTTTCACTTGAATTTTACTACTTTCTATTTTCCACTGCTGCCTTTACAGTAAACCCCCAGCCTCTCCTCCCCACAGCACCCAACATTCGCAAATTGCATCTTTTCATGGCTGTTGGGCTTGAGTGTCTCAGGGGCACAAGAGTAAAAACTTTCTATGTGTTAGTAGTAACTGGGTAATAAGAGCTCTCACTTGGCTGGGCTTTGAAGCAGGTCAGAAGGGAGGTCTACCTTCAAGTTTGATTTTTCAGAAGAGCTGGCACAGTGGAGTCTGTACGCTGGAGGTGTTGACCCAGGGACCTGCTGGTTTGTGAAGGAACTGGGTGTGAAGCTCCTGGCCATGTTACTGCTGGTTCTGCCTTTGATGGGACACTGAGCACTGGGCAAATGCAGTGGCTTGGGGGCGGACTGATGTCCAGCACTGGGTAAGGTTCTCCTCAAGGGAGATGCTTTGCCCTAAGGAGATGCTTTCTGGGCTTGCAAAATGGGAGTTGGCCATGGAATGGTGGTGGCATTGCTGAGATCATCTCTTGTGGGCATAGGCCCTGGTGTCAGTGGCCCAGAGATGCAGCAATGCCAAGGAAGTTTTAGTCTGGTGCAAAAAAAGAAGGCCATGAGCTGCTTTTTCCTGACTGTGTGGTCAGGGGTGATGTGGAAGGTCTGTGCATGCCCCCCAGGCGTTTCTCCAGCTGGGTTTTGCTGGGGATTCCTGGGGGTTTGCGTATGAGCCATGCCTCTCTCAGCCTCCTGCTCACAAAGCCTGTCTGTTATTCCCAGAGAAGTTGTTCCCAGGGGATGGAGGCATTTGCATTCATCTGTGGAGCCCACAGACCCGCATCCCCCTCTGCGCCATCCCAAGTGGCTCTTTGTTTAGGGCAGGGCCCTGCCTTTGTGGCAGCTTCTCATTTGAATGACAAGGGTGCGCTTGTGGGGAGAGCTTGGGTGGCACAGAGCCCTGTGATGCTGTGCCACCGCCCCCCGGCTGGTGTGGTGGGCTGGGGGCACAAACAGAGGTTCCTCTGTGTCCCCATATTAGGGAGTGCAGGGGTGAGTCTGTGCCCCAAGTCTCCCAAGGGCTGAATTTCAAAGCAGAAGCTGGCCCATGCCTGGGGAATGGGCTCCTTCTTGCTATTCCTGGGGGTCTTTTCCTGCCCACAGGAATGCCGGAGCATCGTGCTGTGGTTACTGCCAGATGCCCATGTGCAGCTGCAGGTCCTGGTCAGGCCACTCTCCTGCTTCCACCTGCCCTGGGATAAGCTGTGAATTCTCTTAAATTGCTTCATTTAAGAACCTGTGGTTGGGCACAGTGTCCCTCAGGCATGAACTTATCGCCTGGATCGAGGCTCGAGGTAATTAGCCCTCTTCTAGTAAAATCCTGGTATGGAAATTGGCTGTTCCCTCTGTCAGGAGAAACCACCAGACTTGTAACCTTCTGTTTCTGCTAATGGGGAAATTAAAAATTGATAATCCCAGTCGGAGCTTCATTCAGCCTTCTAAAATGGCAAGTCTTTCAGAGCAAAATGCTCAATAGATTCCCTAAACAATGATCCATTCAGGCTGGCAGTGCTAGAGAGAGGAGCTTTGCTGGCCCCTCTGCTACTACAGCACTTTGTTCCCTTCCTGCATGGAGCAGTGGCCATCCCAGGCCCATGAATTCCATCCAAGAAAGTTAAGCTGCCGTGCTAAAAAAATAAAATAAAGTGCTGCTCGTTACATTTCAAGGTACCTCTTGAAGCCAAAGTACAATGCAAACTAAACTGGCTTGACAAAAGGCTGGCTGGAAGCTTTCAAACAGGCTCCTGTGAAAGCATTTAATCTGGAATTAAAGCCCTGGCTGGTTTGAGCCCACTTCCCTTTCAGATTTGAGCACCCCAGATCTCCAGATACAGGAATGCAATTTTCTCCTGGCATGGCTGCTATTGTGGGCCCAGCCATGTGAACTACCCAGGGTGGTTAAGCTAAATTACCCCATTTCATGAGGTTTTGATTTCTGGAAGAGCCAGGAGTAGGTGGGTGCAGTCCTGCTGTTAGGGTTGGTGCTATGGATGGAGCAGATGAGCTCCCACCTTGACCTCACTCCTCATCCCTGAGCGCTGCAACCAGGTTTTGTGCGGTAGAAGCGGCTCTCGGCTGGCAAGACCCTCCCAGATTGACCTCTCTCCATCCCTGGTGCAGTGTGTGGTGAAGCTGTACCTAACTCAACCTGGGATGTTTTGTTATTCTCCCTCATTAAATTAAACTTGCAAAGAGGTTGTGGAAAACCACAGCACTTGAGGCTCTCCCAGTTTGGTGCCTATGTGTGTGGTTCACCAGTGGGACCATGCACCTCAGCCCCACTGAGGGCACGAGGATGACATGGTTGTAACACTGGCGATGTTATGAAACTAGGGGGGCTGAATGTCTCCAACACCAAGTTTTGTCCCTGCAGATTCATTAGCGGCAGCGGTGGCTTGTCTGACTCATGGCTGGGGCCACGCACTAATGTCTCATTATTTACTCATTGGCAAAAGTGCTGCAGCAATGGGCTGTGTGGCTCTGCAAAAGGTCATGCTGCAGCTGAGGGAACCTTTATTTCTGGATGCTGCGGAAGCAGGCCTGTCCCTGTGTGGGTCTTGGGTCCCAGCTTGCCTCGTGTTGATGACAATGTGGGAGGGAAAAGCTCTTGTGTCTTGGGTGCAAATTGCTGGCTGATGGTAAACATGGGACACCACATCGTTGCTCTTTAAAGTGTCTTGTTCTGAGCAGAGCTGCACATGAAAGCCAAGGTTTTGCTTTCAAAATAACCTGAGATCTGACAGCAGCACTTCTCAAAATGCTTTCTTTAATCAAAATCACTCTAAATGGGTAGATTTGGGAGTTTGGGAAGCTCTTGCTGCTGTGCACGTGCAGCTACGTCTTCTTTGTCCCAGATTTTTATGAGGATTGTCTCCAATTTCTGGGTCAGAGAATTAAGAGATTTGATGTTATATTAAAAAAACCCACACCAAGCCACATATGCAGAATTAAATCCAGTGCAAAACAAAGCAGATGCGCGGGGGCGAGGGGAAGAAGCTGATGAAGGACTGGACAGTTTTAGAAGAGCAGAATGAGAAACTGCCTTTGACAGCGGATTTATTCAGAAGAAAGTCCTGCCATGACTGACACAGAGTAAATGCCAACATTCACTGAGGAGTGTGGTCTTCAAATGGGGCTCCAGCAGTTTGATTAACCATGATGATACAACAGAAAAGAACCCAATTAAATCTGAGGAATCTCCTGCATCAGAATGATCTGTTCTTCCAGAACAGAAGATTGTTCTTCCAAGAAATCTGGAGATGATGTACAGCTCCTAGTGAGGACAGTCTGGATACGGTGATGTGGCAAGCGGCAGTATATTCAGAATTTGTTTTTCAAGAGGGAGTTTCTGCCTGTTGACCGTCGGTGGCCAGGAGGAGTTCTTCACACTGGCTGACATGTTATTTCATCCTGACAATATTGATCTGTTGGGTGAACAAAAGCAATTTTACCTATGTCACAAGGTCCTTGCTCGTAGATGATGGACATGTTTGGATTATATCATCTTGTCATTTAACAAACGCCAGCTGGCACCTCCTGTGGTTCAGCTCCTGACTGCTGAGGATCACCCCAAGCCTAGGAGCTGCTGTTATATCCTGATTTTCTCTGTAGTACAAGTGTGTCCTACATGGGCTGCTACACACATCCCTCTGGGAGGATGCAGGACAAAAAGTTCCCTCATCCAAAACACAAATAGAAGATAAGAGTTCTGGACTGCTTCATCCATGTGTTTGTCTTCATTTGCAAAGGCTGCCTGCCCTACACCGTGGTTGGGGCATTGAATAGCTTCCTTAGATATCCCATCCTAAATCACCTGGCTCTGCATTTTTCCACTCCCCAGCAGTGCCCCATGCTGGACATGACAGACTACCAAGGAATCAAAAGGAAACTTCATGGGCTGTTGCTGAACTCTAGGGATCTCTGTCTGAAGCTTTTTTGAGGCTGAGGAAGCAGATCTGAGAACAGTTGTGGGACCGAGTGAGCAGTCAAACCCTGGATGTGACCTGAATAGAATAAAAAGATGGAAAGGGTTCCCATGAGATCTCTTTTGAGAGGAAAGCCTGGGAACACTCATCTGAGGAAGCATGCACATGATTGTCAGCTGTAGACTTTCCAAAATACTGTGAGTTATAGGCTGTACTGCTTGTTCTCAGGCTTTGATTGTCTACCTATCGGTCAGCCCCTCATGAAGGTTTGCTTTTCTCAGTGAGATGTTGCCAAGTGCAGAAGCAATACTGCTGAGACTGTGTCTGAAGTACCTCTCGGGAGATGGATTTTCATGTTTCCCCTCAAAGTCGAAGCTGTGACTCCCAGAGCCCTGAGCTGCTGGGTGGCTCTGCTGGACTTGTCCACAGCCACCCTGCAGGCTGTTGCCTTCTCAAAGGTCTCTAACTATCAAAACCTTGGCTTCTCAGCTTGGCTGCAGGGTGTAACAACAGAATGTGTTCCTTTGGTCTTATTGTAGTCCCTGGGAAGTTTAGTTATAGCAACCCAAGGAAAGCACAAGGAACAAAATGCTACCATGACTGCTAGAGACAATCCCACCATCACTCCAGATCTAATTACCTGTAAGCTCTAGAGTTTATGTATTTGGCCTTTGGGAAAGGCTGTCAGGTCTCATTTATCACTGAGCAAGAGAAAAACAAAGCAGCCTCTCCTGTTTTTCTTGAGCCCCCCATGTGGGATTTCCTCTGGAAATGCTGCATCCACTCAACATTAGTTATGTCCTCACTGGTTCTTGGTCAAGGCTGTGCCTTTGACAAGGCACATGGTGGGGAGTTTGAGAAGCTCCTACCCGCCTGTAGGCTTGTTCTCACCTTGTTATTCTGTTTACTTTGTCATTTGCTGTTTCTTTTTCATGCTAATAGTGTCCCTCTGGCACTTCTGCCAACAGAAGGACAGTCAGTGATGCTGCTTGAGGAGCATCTTTGCTCTTTTGATAAATTCTCTGCATTAAATTTGCTTTATTTTTCCTGTTCTCCAGTTCATTGCTGCTCAGCAAAATCCCCGTTGCTCTGTACCAAGCCATGCTGTCTACCTCTGCATCTCTCATGTCAAGAGATGCACTTTTGCTCAAAAGTGGGAGGAAATTGGGTTCACAGAAAGGAAATCCCTCGCAGACGTGCCAATGAAGTGGCTCCGTGTCTCATACAGAGGCGCAGCTTCAGAGTGGTAGGTGGTTTGGGACTCTTGCCACATTTCGTTTATGCTACAGAAATGTGTCCTTCAGCTCTGATGAATGAGACTCCAAAATGAGGAATAATCCTGCATGGCCTCTGCTGGCACTGAAGTGCACAGCAGTCCCATTCTTCCTCTGGAGCTGCACGCATGTCATATTTCATGACAGAATGACAGTCCCATCAGACAATCTGTTGCTGTTTTGGCATTTCTAATACACCTCTTGCTTTGGTACACACTCACTTGGTGTCCAGCAAGATCAAGATAATCTAGAGGAAATCAGCTGTCATGCTCCAGGGTCCTGGATGGGCAGTGAACAGGGGAACAGTGATTTGATAGTTCCTACAAGCTCACCTGGGTTAAGAACCTCGCCCAGTAAAATACCAAACTTCTCTTTCTCTGTTTCAGAATTGGGCACTAAGTGCCTAATCTGCCAGGCTCTGAGGCACAAGATGGAGTTAGTCTAAAGAACCACACTGCTCCCTGAAAGCTGAGCTGAGCTCTGAGCACCAGGTCTCTAATAGCCAAAAGCTTCTCTTCCTGAAGTATGTCCAGTTTGGAGCTGGGTGGCTTTTATGGGGTCTCACCTTCCCCTTAGACCATTACTGCAGCTCCCTGGAGTCAGTTACAGCTCAAGTTGCTCCACGAGAGATGGTTGCTGGACCAACACTTGGCAGCATTTGGTTGTTAAGAGCCACTTTGTGCCCCATCAAACCACAGCAGTGCAGAGGGTCATGTAGTGGGAGAAGCAGCACTTGATGTCTTTGCTCAGCGTTGCAGTAGGAATGTGAACGCTGCCGTGTAGGCTCTGGTGGTGGTTTGTGTGTGGTTTGGCTGCATCTCAGCAGGGTCCTGGCAGCAGTGAGTCTTATTGCCACTTGTTATACTGCTGGGAGCCAGAGGCACTGAGAAAGAGGAGAAATTCTGGGAGCTGGGCCTGCCTTGGCTGCAGCCGTGGGATGCAGCTCTTTCAGATGATGTCTTGGAGTGACTTTTACCTTCTGGACAACTGGCAGGTCCCCACGCTGGGTGGGGATAGGTGTGTGTGACCTGTGGATGTGCTCTGCAAAGCCCATCTGCTGAGCTGGGCCAGCTCTTTTCACCCACTCAGCTCTTACTGGGGGATCTGCTTTCACTGGTTTCTCTCTTTCCATCTGGGGGTTTCTCTGCATCAAGGTCTGCCAGGAGCCCAGCAGGATCCTGTGCATGAAGCTGTTTCCCCAGAGGAGCAGCTCTTGAGGGATCGCACTCACTGCCTGTGCTGTGCTGGGGATGCAGAGTGGGGGATGTGGGTGCTGATGGGTGGGTGCTGCTCTGCACCCATCGGTGTTTTTCCCGGTGTCAGCTATGCTGGAAAATCACCTTTTGGAGAGAAAATAGCAATAGATTCTGCAATAGCAAATGTCTCTGTGAGCCAGGGCTCCAGGACCAAGAACTCCCCGCTCCCAGCCTTTGCAGGAGCTCTCCTGGTTGCTGCTCTTCAGCCGCTTCGCTCCTGCAGACGAGACCCCCGGAGGGAGCCGGGAGGGCTGGGCCGGGCCAGGCCAGGCCAGGCCGGGCGCTCCTCGGGGGCTCCGGTCGGTCCCGTCGGTGTCGTTCCGGTGCCCTCTGGTGGAAACTGGGGAAATGTGCCAGGAAAAACTGTGATGGGTCTGGGCTGGATGCAGAGGCCCCAGATCCCTCTGTGGGAGGTGGAGCGGTGCTGGGGGGCGCCGGGCCTAGCCCCCGGGCTGCTGCCCAGGACCCTTCTAATCGCTGTTTGCATTAGCAGAGGGAAGTGGTGATGGTTTGTTCAGGGCTCCCCGCATTCAGATCCTGTCATGTGGGGCAGACCTTTGCTCCCCAAATCCCAGAGTGGCCACAGAGGTCCAGGCCTCAAGCAGATACAGTTTGCCAAGTGCTTCCCGCCCTCCCTCACTCTCTCCTCGCAGCCAGGGCCTCTGCCAACAATTGCACAGCCTTTGGTTTCTTCTTGGGATCCTGTTCTCTGGCACTGAGCCCACCGGTGCATCCCGTGGGCACAGACCCACTGTCACCCACCCATCTGCGGGAGCTCAGCCACTGTCCTTGGGCAGGCACAGAATCACGGAGTCATCAAGGTTGGAAAAGACCTTCAAGATCGTCAAGTCCCAACCTGTCCGCCCTACAACGTCCAACCACTAAAACATCTCCTGAAACACTCTGTCTGCCTGGTTTTTGAGCCCCTCCAGGGAGGGTGCCTCCACCTCCTCCCTGGGTAGCCTGTTCTTCTCTACTCTTTCTGGGAAGAAGTTTTTCCTAAGATCCAATCTGAACCTCCCCTGGCATAACCTGACCCCTTTTCCTCTTGTCCTATTGCTACTCACTGGGGAGAAGAGGCCAACATCCACCTCACTCCAACCTCCGCCTCACTCCAACCTCCCTTCAGGTACTTGTAGAGAGCAGCAAGGTCTCCCCTCAGCCTTCTCTTCTCCAGGCTGAACAACTCCAGCTCCATTAGCCTCTCCTCATTAGCCCTGTTGCCCTTCTCTGTCCCCTCTCCATCATACCGCTGCAGACACCTCTGGAAAATGTCCCCCATTGGGTAAAACTTGCCAAGTGCTGGCTCATGCCTTCCCAGCTCTGTCTCGCTTGGGCAGCTCCAGCCATGGAGGCTGATGATTAATCACTGCCCCAGAGCAATTGAGCTGGCACCCAGCACCTCCTGACCCCGCCAGCCGTCTGGCTTCTAGGCCCTTTGTAGTAGCTGGCAGACGTTGCACTGTGTTGTAGGAAGTGCCAGCCAGGCACAGCCAGACTGTTTTCCCTTCTCTGCTCTGGTGTTCCAGCTCTGTGGGACCCCAGGAAATCATATGCCTATCTCCCATGTCCCCTGCAGGGACAGCTCAGGCAGTGGATGTCACCCAGCTGCACAAGAAGCCCCAGTCCCACAGCTTCCCTCAGATAAAGTTCTCCTTATCTTCTTCATGTTTGTCTTCTGTATCATTTATTAATGTAATCTTCTGGGGAAAAAAAAAGCTTTGGTTTTACACTTTTGAAGTGTAACTATCAAAACCAACTTATCTGTGTTTCCCAGGCTTGGTAGCTCCTCTTTCCTAGAAAGCAGCCTCTATAAGAGCCCACAGCAGCGCAGGAGGTCACCTCCATGGTGGTGGAGGCCATCAATGCCAGCCCAAGGCAGAGGCTGTACATTGTAGAAAGGAAAACGAGCTGTAGCTGTGGGGCCTTTGTGTGGAATTTGTCTGGAGTCCCTGGGGGTGACCCACTGCATCAAGTCTATCTGAGTTCAGGTACTCATTTTTGCTTGTCTGTTTGGAGCAATTGCTTCTCTGGGCAAGGGCATCTGCTTTTCTTTGTAGCTTTGGGACCATCTCTCAGCCTTTAGGTTATCTAGACCCATACTTCAGACACTGAAGCCTGAGAGCCCTGCATTCAGCTCCTTCTGCTGAGGCACAGTATTTTCTTTCTCATACTGCATCCAGGGAATTTGGTCTTGGGAGCCAGACTTGTTTGGAGCCAGGTTTGAAAGAGGACAAGGAGCTGAGCCCAGCTTCACGTGCTCAGAGAGGCTCATAACTTATTCAGAGCCAAGAGGTACAACTGCAGAAATTTAATTAACGTTGCAAAACCCTTTAAAGCAGAATTTCTGGCTAAATTGCCAGCTCAAGCAGAGGGGATGCCTGTGCAGCCTCCACAGGGATCTCTCATGAAATAACAAGCACGTCTTTGCACGGATGCTTGTGAGGACAATAGGGGAAAATCGATATGGCATGGTCTTCTTTTGCTGGGACAGCCCTGAATCCTAAAGCGAAGGCTAACTGGCAGCCAGCTCCCCAGCTTCTCACCATGGGATGCTCTGAAGATCTGGAAGTTGCTGTTGGAGTGGGGAGTTGTGCCAGCTTGGACCCCTTAGGGCAGGGCACAGGGTCTGGCTGTAGTCTGTGGGGAATGAAGCAGGGCAGTTGTGGAACCCTGAGCAGAAGCTGGCACTGAGGAGGTCAGTCCAGCTTGCAAACTGGCCATATATTGCTTAAAGCAAAAAAATAGTGACACCTTGTAGCCATGACTGAGAAGGAAGAGGAAGCAGGAGGAAAATCTGCACCTGATTGGTTCCTCCATGAAGATGAGAGGGGCAGATTGCTCTCTTGAGATAACCTCAATGCCTACCTTTGCTCAGGGTTTATAGGTCTCTATTTGTATCATCCTGGAGAAGGAAGGTGCTTATTCCTGGAGGGTCCCACATGCTGTGGGATTGTATTGTGTTGGATTTAATTGTCTCAAAGTCCAGATGGAACATGCTCAAGCCATCTGAAAAGGAGGTGACTGGTGACTGTGCTAAAGTAGGGATGCTCAGCTGAGGAATCACTGCTGGCTCCCAGCTTGCCTCACCTTCACTGGGTATAAGGGCCTATTAGCCAGAAGAAAGGGGTGACTTTTCTCCTCATTAAGAAGCATAAAGGGAATTGGTTTTCTCCACAGCATCAAAACAGCGAAGGAAGCTGGTGGTCTCCAGTCTACTCGGACCTAACTTGCTGGCACATGGCAGGGCAGGAGGTCACCTCAGCAAGAGCAACAATCAAAGCAGCTGCAAACAAATCCTTTAAGGACTCTCCTGACATAAATAAACACGGAAAATAAATGATGTCCTCGGCACTCTGCCCTCAACTGATGGGAAACAAGCTGCATTAACATAGCAGTTCAATAACCTGGAAGAGCTTCAAAAGACACCTGCTTGCCAGTCCCAACAGAAGGGGAGTGCTGCCTGCAAAACTGGGTTATGAACTGTTGCAGAGCATGAAACGATGGGGTGAGAAAGTCCCCAAAAATGGTATTATGAATGATAGGAAGAGCAGAAAGGAGAGGAGGGTTCTGTAGCTTGTGGTGCATGTGCAAGGTGAGGGTGCTGGGTGAGGGTCACTGCACTTTGGAGCCATGACCTGGGAGAGCTGCCTGGGTTTGCAGTCCATCACACAAGCGGTGATCATGCTTTCTGCAGGAGAACATGCTGATAGTTAAGATGAGGGCACATAGAGCCTTCTAGGGACTAACTGATGTCAAAACCCCTTCACCAAAGGTGCAGAAATAGGTGCCAAGGAAGCAGAGGGGCTGCTGGGGTGGCTGCTCCCACTGTCACGGGGTGACTGCCCCTGCTTGGTGTGGTGGCAGAGAAAAGATTGAACCTCACCCCTAGCCCACCCTGCTCCTTCCTGCTTCCCACGGCTTCAGCCCTTCTCTTGCTTCATGCTTTAATTAGATGGGACGAGGCATTACCCCGGTATTCAGCACTCCCTGAAAGCTCCTCTCTGCTGGGCGGATCAGAGGGGTTACTGCTGCTTCTGTTCACACTGTTGCATTTCTCCAGCTTCTCTAGAAAATTCCCTTTGTTCATGAAATGACCTGTCTGCTAAGGCCCAGATGGCTGCTTTTCTCTGAGCTTTAGAAATCGCCTGCTTAATTTCCCTGGTGCCCTGCCAGCCCTGCGCCGGGGAGGGGCAAGGAGAGACGAGAGACAGACGAACGTGCTGTGGCTGAGATGCTCCTGCAGGGCTTTCCCAGTGCTGTCCGAGCCCACCAGAACAGCTCTGGGCAGAACAGGATGGACCAAGAACTGCTTGGTCCACTGATCTGGTGGAATGATGGGTCCCACCTGCTCAGGGTCTAATAGTGATCCTGTTTTTCCCCACTGCCCTACAAAACCAGCACCAGGAGATGCTCTGTTCTGGTGTTCAGATCTCCAACAACCTTTTTCTAGTCTAGTGCTGTTTCCTTGTGTTTTTAATTTAACTCTTTATGTTAACTCTTGATCTTAGTGTGCTGTGCTTGTAGTGCCAGTAATCTGTCTGGGCATCCCTTGGCCACACTGGGGTCTGAATTAATCTCCATCTTTCTCTCTACCCTTGTCAGCTGGTCTGAAAACCCATACTGTTTTCCCCAGGAGAGAAGAGCAGGCTTCACCATCTTCCCCAGAAGGACCCTCAACAGTAATGTTTCATTGCTGGGTGCTGGGTGGATTTGGGGGAATCCCTCACCCTCTTATTCTGAGACAATGGCAGAGCAAAAGCCTCTCGTGAGCATTTGCTCTTAATTTGAGTATTTGTATAAATCTAACTGTAAGATTTGCATAAGTCTCACTTGTCCCCATCCCCATGCTTATGGGGGGAAAAGGATGCTTTTCACCTGTTGATTTCTCAGCCTGTGTTTTTGCTGAGCAGCTTCACCCTTATAAAACCAAACACTGGGCTGGGACAGCAGTGCCTGTGTGGGAAGGTGGCCAGCAGCTCTGTATTTGGTGGTAGGAGAGATTCAACCCCTGCACAAACTACACCTGCTTGTTCTTTCCTTCAGATATAAGGCTGGTGTCTGGTGGCTTGTTCCTGCTCTGCTGTGTGCATGGGAGGGAAGCAGCTTTCCTCAGAGCATGCTTGTGCTCAATACAGTTCAGCCTAACATTCCCTGAAGCCACCCAAAAGAATGGGTTGTAGGGTTTGTGTTGACCTTTCACAGATTTTAGGAAGTCCTTTAGCCGCTCAGGTCTTTGGCTTCCAACCTGTTGCCATAGGCTTGCGGTAGTCTTCCACTTTAGCGAAAGGCTTTGGAATGTTCTAGGTTTATAGAAAAATGAGCACTGAAGGTTGGATCAGAAGGAATGCCAGAAGCCAGGCAGGATTCTTTGGCACAGCTGTGTTTGTGGTGCCCATCAGCAAGGCAGTAGAGCTGGGAGTGTCCAGACCAGTGACTGTGCCTATGTAGGGCAAACCTGGTAGTTGCCACCCAAAGCAGGGAGCTGACCTCTGCTCAGGCGGCAAGAGCTCTGTCAGGTCAGCAGTAACCAGCCATCTCCAGTGATGTGATGTTCTGATATGTGAGCGGTGAAACAGCTAATGACTTCTGCCATTTGACAAATGTTTCCTGACACTGCCAGGGAGGGCAGCGCATTTCCCTCAGAGACATTTGTCTTCGTGTTTGCATTCAGACCCCATCCTGTCTTCCCTGCCTTTGCAGCTGGTGCCAGGGAGATGCCACCTGCCCTGGAGTGTCAGGGAGATTCCCCCTATCCTGGGGTGCTGAAAATCCCCTTTGAGTGCAGGAGCTGAGCAAAGGTGTCCTTGGGAGTGATGCTGCTGCCTGCATCTGCAGAAACAAGTGTTGGATGGTGGGGTTCAAGAAGAACCCACCCTGGATCACGCCACAGTCCCCTTGTTGCCCTCCTGCCATCCCTGGAAACCTCCACCCTCTTTTCTGAGTTGCTCCATGCATCCAGCATCCTGCGTGCTGCTGCCTATCCATTCCTGGAGGTTGTTGGAGGGTAGCAGCTGAAGGAATTTGTACAGAGGCAAAAATCCAGCTGAAGTGAATAACTCCCTCACTAAGATCAGCATAGCATGGGTTTGCTCTGCTGATGTCCCCTGGCCTGAGCCACTGACCTGCAATGGAAGGAGCACTGGGTGTATGATGCTGTGTCCTTGCACAGTGCTGTGTTCCACATCACACGTGTCTTTAGCAAAAGAGGAAAGCAGCCAGCTCCAGGCTGTTCTAGCCTGGGAATCAATATTTTTGGCCTCATTCTCAGTTAAAACACTAACTTCAACCGTTTAAAACAATAGGAAAATAAGGCAATAAACAAAAGTCTCCAAGCAACTGAGTAGCAAGACCTTGCAAATGAGATCAAGAAGACAGAGAAGTCTGGAATTTTAATGTTGAAGGAAATGCCTTTTCCTGGATCTGTTTCTCCTTGAAAGGGTAAAGCTGCTTCCAGCCAGCCTGGGCACTGCTCTCCTGGGGAGGGGACCCTGTAGTTGCTGAGGGCAGAGGAGAAAGAGAGGAAGTAGCAAAAGCATCAGGAAGAGAGGAAGAAGGGTGGGATCCACCCCACTGCAGAAGCAGCAGCACTGGATGGGTGCAAAGCCCAAAGGCATCGCTCTTGGTTTCCCTGGGCTTTGCTTCCGAAGGAGTGGGGCGATGCCAAAAGGCAATTCAAGATAGAAGTCTCGCAAGACAAAAACGCACTGCCAGGGAGAGCATCACCGCTCGGGAAGCCAGTGTGTGCTGGAAACCAGTCTCTTTATTATTATTTTTTTCTCTCTTCACTGTGCCGTGAGGCGCTTGGGCTCTTTCCAAATGGCTCCCATGCGGGTGAAGAGTTGGGGGACTGTGTTTCACGTTTCATAATCTGTGCGACTTGATTAATTCAGCCGTATGTTAAAGCCTCATGAAATTGGCCAATTTTGCTGAGGTTTAAAATAGATTATATCCATCTCCTAACGTCAGTTTTGCAAATACCCATTTGGCAGCTTCTTAAAATGTTAAAGATAGGGGAATGGCTGCACACCGCCAAGGAGAAGGCATATTTAAAAGAGATAATATGTCTTCTGTGTGAGCTCAAATGAGGAAATAGATGTTTGTGAAGCTCTTTAAAGCATGGTTATGTCAAGAGTAAGAAGATCACATTTGTTTTTCATTTGTATGCAAGGTGAAGGAAGGACAGGCCATTTTTTCTCTCCTCCTCTGAACCCTTAACAATCTTGCAGCATAGAAACTGGTGATAATCACTGCAAATGGACCTAAGCAGGTCAAGGTGTAATTTTGAACCTTTAGTGTCTTTCACTGGGTGAGAAATCCAAATACTTTGACACCTTGTCAACCCATCACTGGAACAAATGGAACTATGGAGAGCAGATGCCAGATGCAGAACAGCATCAATCTGGGCTGAGCATGGTCCTGGGAAAGGCCAGCCACTGCCTTTTCTGACACCCACGAACCTTTTCTATCAATTCACCTGTGTTGGGTAATTGACTTTTGGATATCAGACTGGGAAATGTTTTAGAAGCTTTTTTTGCCTTTTTTGCTTTTTTTTTCCCCTCTTTCTGGAAGATTTTCTTTGTTTTGAACAAAAAGAGGCTAAGGTTTGAATTGTAGGGTGATCATGAACTTGGGAGAGCAGAGTAAGAGTCCTCAGGATTCACTTGTACTTGAGAGCTGGCCATGCTGTAGCAGCCCGGTGACTGTGGGTGAGTTTTTTGCCTTGTGCATGTGCAGTCCTTCATGCAGGACGTAATCTCACATCTCCATTCACAAATACTGCTCTGCTGACCACCTCCCTGGGACAGAGGAAACTCCTGTTTAGTTACTACCACTTTGATTTTTACAGCACAAATTTCCCTTGATGCCTTCTGAAACTTCAAAGTTTCCTGCCAGCAAAGATAAAGCCACTGTGCAAAGGCTGTTTGCTCATGAGAGGGTCCCAGTGCCCCCATGCTGGATGAAAGCAGGGAGAGAAGTTGGGGGGGTAATGTGTGCCAAGGCCATGGCACCTTCATTTGACAAGCTCAGAGGGCTTAAAAAATGGGCATTGATCCAGCATGCAGCAACTCTTCATAGTTGTGTGAACCAGGCTGGAGAACAAGGGCTCTGGTTTGGAATGTGCTTGTCAAGCAGCCAAACCTTTAGTTTTGGGAATGGGGGCTGGAAGGAGGCAGCAGGTTGGGGCAAAGCCTACCCAGCCTTGCCTGCGGCAGCTGTGAACACAGCACTGGAGCCTACCTGAGGGTGGGTTGGACTCTTCCCACCAGTGTGCCCCAAGATGATCCAGAGCAAACCCCTTCCTAACATCAGCAGATGCTCTGGGTTTGTCTGTAGAAGGGATTTGAAGGCAACTCTTCCAGGGGATCATCTAGAGGAAGCCCTGCCTGCACTTAATTTAGCAGCTACTCTAACCCTCACTGGAGCTGAAGAATCTATCCATGGGAAGGGTTGGGGGAATACAAGGGCTCAGGGAAGCTCCCTGCATCTCTCCCTTTTTACCAAGGAAATCAAACATAATCAGTTTAGGAAGATCTTGCCTCAGTGGTGGGGAAGCAAAAGGCTACCCTGTGATGGCAATCAGGCTGATACCATTTGATAGCTTAAAAGCCCTGATTCAGCGATCAGTTGAACATGCACATGTGTGCTCTCTTCAGTAATGGGCAATTTATTCACAAGCCTCAAACTTAAGTACCCGCTTATTTGCTATTGACCTCATTGGGTCCTGAACACAAATGCTCACTGTAGCAGAACCAAGAGAGAGCAGGTAGAAGGTGCTTTCATTTTCAGGTATCTCTTGTTTTAACTTATATATATTTTAATATGACAGAGGGGATGCATGTGATAAAAAAGCATAAGGTAAAAAGCTGGCTGTGCAATAGCCTTTGGTGAATGTTGTCTTAGTTCCACGGGTGTGGCAATTGCATAGGTGGATTTACCTTTAATTCTGTGGTATTGGAAGGGAAAAGGGATGAAGGTACATGGAAAAATTAAGATGTTGTGCTGCATATCTTGTGTAATTAGAAAAACTGACAAACATCATTATAAAAGCCCATTTGTTAAGCAGACACTAATTGTGGATAAGTATAGACCAGGACAAGTAGCAGCATTTTCCCCTGGTACAGCTGGGAGATGAGGGTCTTGCTTTGGCTCTTCTGGGTTTATTTTTGCAGAGATGCTGGTGCACAGCAGCTGTGATCTGTGCTTGAGACCTCCAGGTGCTTTAACACACTATAATGACTCTTCTGCACCCTAAACTTGGTGGTGTGGTGCCAAGACACTGGGAAGGGAATGTTCTTGCCCAGCCCAATCTGTGTAGCTGGCTATGGGTCTCCACGGCAGAGGGGACCATGTAGTTGAAGGTTGCTCTCTGTGCAGCTGTGTTGCAGACTTGCTGGCAGGTTCTCCTGCCTCGGGGTGTGCCAAAGATCTCTCCTGTGTGTTGATGGTCACTGAGAGATGCTCTTCTCACACAGGCTTCTTCTAAAATGAGCATGTGTTGCTTGGAGGAGTTGTGTATGGCTACCTTCTGGGTGCTCTGGCACACCATTAAATTGTCAGATGCTGAGAGAGTTTCCAGTAGTCTCATTCCATGGCTGCTGTTTTTGGAGGAATGGGTGCCTTGTTGTGTATTAAATTATTTATAGTAAGTTTTGCTGGTGGCTGGATTTGAGAATTAAAAATGTATATGTGAAATAAAGGGGTTTAATAATGGAGCAAGGTAACAAAAAGATAATGCTATTATGTGTGTAATTAAAATGATCCATAACTATATGTTCTTTATGTAGCTGCTTCAATGCCTCAACTAGCTTATTAGGCTGAGTGATCAGCCCCTGAAGCCTCTCCGAGGCCAGGTTTGCCTCCTGCTCTCACTAAAGATGCAGAGCTGCTTGGAGCAGGGCCCTGGCCTGTCCCTCAGGGACAGTGATTCCTCCTCCCTCATTCTCCCCTGATTTCAGAGCTTGGAGAATGGGACATTGTATAACAAGGCAGAAAGGTGAAGTCTTAAAATGGCAATAATCTTTATTATCCTGTCTCTCTGTTAGCATATTCGTGATTGCCAAGTGCTTGCAGCCTTCTGATGCATCCCCTTATGAGAAGCAGTAAATATCTCCTCCTTGTCTATGAACTGCTCTAGTTCTTGGCGTGGTGCATCAGATCCAGTACTGCAGCTGTTCAGACTGAGAAGGCTTCTTTAATGCTCTCCTTGCAGCACATAGTGCAGGGTGTGCTGGTGGGTAGAGATGGAGTTGGAGCTTTGGTTCAGCTTCTCTCAATGCCTTAAATATTATCCTAGGGCATCCTGTGTCTGATGGAAAATGCAGTGTCCTGCTCTGGTGGCGCAGGGCTCCTGGGAGGTGTATGGGGTCATGGCCTCACTTGTGCCTTCTTTTGAGAGTCTCAAGGCTATGTTTGACCTGCTCAGTCCCTCTGAGTAACCAACAGGTCAAGGAATGGCAGCATCTGAACTGCTTTGGTTTTCCCTGGAGAATCCTGATCCAAAAAGCCACAAAATGAACTTGGATAAAGGCAAACCCAGCCAGCCCTGTAATTAAAAAAGAGTGGTTTTCACCACTTCTCTGGCTAGTCCCAGCTGGAGTCTGCACTGTGCTGAGTGCACACATTGAAAGATACAATCCTGCAAATTCCTTGTTTTCCCTTGAAGCCCAAAGACCTTGCAGCCACCAGACCCCGTGTGGGGCTGCACTTTGTTTCCAGTATTGTGAGCATTGTGAAAGATAGCACTTCTGAGCCTCCAGGTTCAGAGAGAGTAACTTAAGCTTCTTTAACTTTTCCTTACAAGGAACCTTGCAGTGGATCTACCTGTGTGTAACATTAAAATGCACTTAGGCTTTTGGGTTCCCATTCCCAGCTGCTCCCTGCTTACTCACCACCACTTACTCCCCACTGGCTTCTTCTGCTGAAGCAGCAGGGGATGTTGGCTTTGCCTGTGCCACCCTCATGTCTCTGGTGTTGGGATGCTGCTTTTCCACATGCCAGGCTGACCTGGTGGAGCCGCCTACCCCAGCACCCCAAACATTTTTATCTGTCCTTTAACCAGGAAGCTGCTTTAACGCCCTCTGTAGAAGGGCACATCAGCATACAATGCACTTAAAAAACACAGAGCGAACAGAAAGCCCATTAAAACAGGCCCTGGTGGGCTGGGGTTACTACCGGCATCTACCTTCTGCTGCCTTTGTGGTCATGGCTTTTAGACAGATTAAATTGTGTCGGAGCAATCTGAATGGATTTTCTCCTGTTCCTCCCTCACCATCCATCCATCGCAGGATGCCTTGTGCTGACATGTTTATACTCCCACCAGTGCAAAGCATGTCCGTGGTCAAGGCTGGGTCACACTGGGGCAATGGGTAATGGAAGAGGAAAGTGGCTTCTCCTTGCCTGGGTGATCAGCTGCAAGGGAGAAATCCCAGCTCCTTTTGAGCTGGGGCAGTCTTGCTGTGGTTTCAGAGGAGCTGACATTTTGCTCTTCCTTTGCCTGCCCTCCCCAAACCTGCCAGCCCATGAAGTGGCAAACCAGGAGAAAACAGAGGTAAGATTTGGCAGTAGTGAAGTGCTGGATTGCAGTCAGTGCTGGCCATCCAGAGAAAGGCACTTCACAGCCCTGGATCTGAGAGAACAATACAATGTTAACTCCTCACCACGAAGAGGGACAGATGGGGAATTGCACCCGGCTACTGCCCATCAGCGCCAACCCCTCTGGCTGTAGTGTTCCTTCCCATCCATCCAGCAACATCAGTTAAACTGTTTGACTCCTGTTTCATTCTTTAGCCTCTCCGCTCTATTAGTTAGGGGAAGAAAGTAATTAAAAAATGGCTGAGTTAGCCATAAAGAAACTGTCCCCTATGTTTCCTCATTGTGTTTTTATCCCCACTTTCCTCTGGAACTCTAGTGAAGCTCCTGGCCAGTTGCTTGTTTGGGGAGAGAAATGTCTTTCTTTTCACTTCGTGCACAGCTGGACTGATGCATTCAGTGTATTGGCAAGGTGTGTGAGAGAAGGGTTGATCTATTGGTGAAGGACATGAGGTCAGGCCGGCCAGGGTCCTGGTGTGCTGGTGGGAACATCAGATCTCCCTGATCTACCTCTAAGCTCATCCCGTGAAGGGTAAATGTGCTGTCAGCTCCCACTAGCCCTGTCTTTAATAGTGTATGAAATGCTGCTTCTGAAAGGAAGAAGTCCTTGCTGGCTGTTGTCAGTCAGTAATTAAAGCTGATATATACAAATTGATCCAATTTCTTTATTTTTTTACCTCCCCCCATGCCGTTATCTGGCTTTGTATAGCTTGACATACACCTGATGGTCATAAAATTATCTTGGTCTTTTTAAGTCAATACTTGCTACTTAGTGAAACTGTGAGCCTACAGGCTGGAAAAGATTCAAGTCCTACTCTCTCAGCTAAAAGGCATTAATTCACATAATATATACATAACAATGCTGCCCTGGCCTGCGATGTGTCCTGCCCGCAGGATTTCTTCCCTTGTCTGCAGAATGGAGTTGAGACATCATCTTTCATTGCTTTGAAAGCTCACCCTGATGGATACATTGGCCAAAGCCAAATGAGGGCTTTGTATTAAAGGAAGACAAGAGAGATCAAAATTAATTGTTGGGATGGCTAAGATCAGTATGGGCTGGGGGAAGCTGTCTGTGGATGAGTTGCCTGAAGAGCAGCGTCAGAACAAGGAGTTCCGATGCCTGATTTTGGCTGCTTTGGAGTAACTTTACTCTTGCAGCAGCTCAGTTGTTCTCCCTGTTTGTTTCATTCCTGCTGTACCTGGGTAGCTAAGGAGCCTCGTGCTGTCCATTGCAGGGCTACCCCAAAGGAGGAAGGAGAAGCTGGAGGTACAGCAGATACCCTCTTACATTGTATGTGCAGGTGATGAACAGTCATGCATCACCTGAATGTCTTTGCAACAGCAAGCGAAGCTCATTCTGCCAAGCACCACCACTCCTGAGCACCCCACAGTTCTGTGTGAAATGCAGCACAGCCTGTGATGATAAACTCACCTGGTGTCTGCAGTGGTGCTGCACTGCCCTGTCAGCCAGGAATGGCTCAGGGATTTCCTGCTTGAGCTCAAGGCTTGCCCTGACCCGATGCAGCCCAGCAGCTGGGATTTCTGTCTGGAGGGTGGCTGAGCCTTAAGCATTGAGGAAATAAAAGACAGTGTCTGGGCATGAGCAGACAGCTGTGCCGGGGCCAGGCATTTTGTCATGCTTGAGTACCTCCGAACTGTGTAGTGAAGGTTTCCATAGGGCTTGCCCACTACTTGTTGGGACAGGCTGGTGTTGGTCCCACCAAGCTGGCTGTGATATCCCCACATCTGTAGGGAACCTGGCAACATAACCCTCAATGGCAAAATCCAATTGATTTTCCCACCCTACACTTTCATTCTATCAGGAGCACAAATGGTTTTGTTTGGGAATCCCCAGGAAGCCCATGTGCCTCAGTTTCTCTGTTTGCAGTCACTCGCCACGTGGAGCCACATGAGCAGGTAGTTTGCAGAGCAGAAAGGAAAGGGAAAAGGCATTCACATAAGGAATAAAGGAGAGAAGGAAAAAAGGAAAGATTCTTGCAAACTGCCTGCTCTTTCCATACAGCCCGCTGTGACAGAACATCGTTTAGCAGGAGCTCAGTTCATCCGTGCTCACAGAACCATGATTTTTTGAGGAAAATTCACAGGATACTCACGTGCAAACCCATCACTTTTCCCAACAGCCTTGTAAGTGATGCTGTTAGATATAGAAAATAGAGCTAAACTAATACTAGAGGGAGGAGGCTGAGGGGAGACCTTAATGCTCTCTATAGCTACTTGGCAGGAGGTTGGAGCGAGGAGGGGCTCAGCCTCTTCTCCCTGGTGGAAAGCAGTGGGACCAGAAGAGATGGTTGCAAGGTTTAGGCTAATGTTAGGAAGAATTTTTTCACCAAAAGGTTAATGAAACACTGGAACAGGCTGCCCAGGACAGTGCTGGGGTCACCATTCCTGAAGGTATTTAAAAGGAAAATAGACTTAGTGCTTAGGGACATGGTTTAGGAGTGACCTGGCGGTGGTGGGTTGAAGGTTGGACTTGATGATCTGAAAGGTCTCTTCCAACCAAAGATACTCGATGACTACAGATGGATTTGTAAGCCATTACAGCTTGATGTGTGCTGCGATGGAGGCAGCTGACAGCATCACTGCCTCCCTAGCAATGCTTCATTGGTTTCAGACACTTCTCAAAAGCTAACAAATAAAATACCCAAAAAACCATTAACAAGTTATATTTTCAACAAAAACATATTTCACTTTTAAACCTGAGGCTGTAACCCTGTAAAAGACTGGACAATAATGAATAATGTGAAGTGGTACCATGAAGGATTGCTGGGAGGTGCTGAGGTGTGTGACTTGGGTAACTGCCCAGGACATGGGGGACATGCTGGTCCAGGACATGGTGTGACTCCTAGCCAATGCCCCCTCATCCTCCCTGTTTCCCTTGCCATTTCTCTTGCTGACATGGGGGGGATCTCTCTGGGGGAAGATGGGCTCAGCCTATCTGTGCGTGGGTTGTGTGCACCCTTGCACCCTGCCTCAGCCAGAGAAACTGTCGCTCAATGGAAGGCTCTGAGGATTATCATCAGTACTGTTCATAGAATCATTAGGAATCAGAAGAGACCTCGAAAGATCATCTAATCCAATCCCTTTGCCACAGCAGGATCACCTACTGTTGCTAGAAGAATGTAAATTCGAGTGCTGCTCAATTAAGCAATGACATAAATATGTGATGGGCAATCAATGCAAAGGCTTAAATTTGCATTAACTTAAGGGTTTACATTTTGATTTCTCTGGTTGTTTGACCAAGAACAAGATTAACTCAGTTTAACAGCTTGATTGCTGCTGCAACTGGCCTCACCATACTGTAAAGGTCTCGTGTCTTTGAGGAAGGGGCTGTGTCCTACCTCTGAAGACACTGTTGGGTTTTATCGAGCTCTCTGCTAAAATGGGTTATTCTGCAGAAGCAGATCCGCTTGCACCGATATGGCTGTGTCCTTGCTGTGGAAGAAAATAAAGGTTAATGTCTGCACAGGTAGCTGTGACAGGTAGAAAGAAGAAAAAAAGAATTAAAAAATGGAAGTGAGCAAAGCTAGTTTATTATCACAGCTAGACAGGTCTCAGCATCTAACCTGCTTGAAGTGATTTGAAAGCTGTCTGTGCTACCTCTGTGTTCTGCTAGCTAGATGTACCCCAAAACATCTTTTAAAAGCAGGGCTGGAGCTGTGGGAAGCTGCAGGTGTCTGGAAAGGTCAGATTGTCTCATTCCCTGTATTAAAGAGAGAATAACACTTATTTACTGGTATTTTTATAGCTCTCCGGTGCTCCCTGCCATTTGAGCACAGCAGCATCCTTCCTTTCCCAAGCAAAGGAGGAAGAATGTTGATGAGGAGGAACAAGGATTCACCATGCTTTTGTGAAGAAGAAACTCCTTATCTGCATATCTGAGGCAGCTCATTGCACGGTCACAGCAAACCCTAAGCAATGCAGTCTGCAGAAACTAGTTCTTTGCCTTAGTCCCTCCAAGGACAGACATATCCTGTCTTCTTCAGCCTTTCTAGTAGGTTTTGTTGATCTTTCTCTGTAACAGTGTTGTAGCATTGCCGCTGTGACTCCTTGAGCACCAGGTGCTATAGGTGTGGGCACAGGCAGCTCCTCGTCCCAGTGGGAAGGCATTTAGCTCCTTCTGGGGTGTTGCCCAGTTTTGTGAGCTTTGGTAATAGATGTGTCAGCAAATTGAGGGCTGTTCGTCTTGTCCAACTCTGCAGCTGCAAGATGATGCCAATTGGCTTTCTGCATGGGATTCAGCAGGAGATGAGACTTCTCGTGGTGTTTAGGGCAGGAGATGGCAGAGCTGGATGGTTCCATAGGGTTAACAACCGGTACTTGGTCTATATGGCTGAAGAGACTGGCAGCCCGCTCAGCGTGCTGGGGCATGTCTCTGCTCCTGATGAAGAACAGTCCTGGTGTTGCAAGGAGAGCAATTCTGCTCGTGACGTGATACAGATGGTCACTTTGACATTTTCAATCAAACGTGTTGACAGGACTTGTGTCATGAAGCTGAAGGAGTCAAAATATATGGGCTTGGCGGGGGGGGAAAAAAGGCAAAACAAACCTGGTGTGATTACATGCATTCAATTTACCAGACGGATTTCTGCTCTGCTGTGCCGGATGGGCTGTTCCAGGAGTTTCTCTGCATTTCATATTCTGCTTATGAAGGAAGGTGAGACCTCTCCATTTAATGAGTTTGATTGGTATCAAAAGTTGGTCTGCGTCATTCCTGCTGGAATAGGTCTCAGCAATGGGCAAGGGAGCTATTTTCTGCATAAATCTCGTGAGCACAGAGCAGCAGTTGCCTGATACAGGTGCCATCTCCTCATCCTGCTAACAGCACTGATACCCATAGCCCTCTCGGAGGAGAATCATACTTTTACAGCATTACATACAGCCCTTACTGCTGATGTTATAGGGGTGGTGATGCCAGCGGCAGATCACACCTTGAGGGTGGGGAAGTGCGGCAGAGGGATAAGACCAGCAGTAGCTGGGGTGGGAAATGAGATCCTTTTACGTGGCTGGGAAGCTGAAACTGCTTAATTTCACTGCTTGCACTGCAAATAGATGGGATAGGGATAGAATGTCTGGCTGTAAATGTCTGGAAAGGTGAAAGATGTCTCCAGCTGTGTGAGCACCGTAGAGAGGCCACAGAGGATTTGGGTTATTTTCCCATTAGAGCATTTTCAAATATGTGCATTTTATAATCCTTTTATTTCGTCATTTGCCACCCAGTGGGGGAGAGATGATCTTTGTGCATAAATGTGTCTGTAGCCAGCTGTGCTGGGGAGGAGGGGGGCTTTTCTTGTGTGAAATCGTAGGAGCTGGATTTAATTTGCACATCTCATGTTGGTGCCATCAGGAGCCCAGTGAGTGCAGGGACGTGGCTGTAATTAAGATCAGAGTTGGATCTGAGATGCCCCCTGTGGCTGCAGTCACGCAGGTGGCCATTGCTCATCCCTCCCTATTGGCTTTGGGGTGCTGCTGCCCCCCACCCAGCCAACCCCACGTGAAAGATAATGCAGGGTTTTGGGGTCTGCAGACTTGCGAGAAGACGACAAATGCAAGAGGGTAACCCTATGGCCACAGGTACAAAGCACTGAGCCACTCAACAGTAATTCAGTGCTGAGGTGCCCCAGAGATACCAGTACCCTGTGGAACTAGCCTTCTGAAAGGGCTGTTTGAAGTTGCAAAGGGGTACCTCAGGACAGTTCATCCTTCAGCACATAGTACCCAGCCCCTGCTCCTTCCAGAGAGGCGTGAGTCACCACAGCAGTGCTTTGAACTGGTGTTCTTCAAATGAGTGTTAAAGCTACCCCAGTGTTATTTATTATCTGCAGCTTGTGCCTTGCCTCTGACTGAATGGCTGCTGTGGCTGGTGCCATCAGTCATGGCAGGAACCTCTGATGCTTCTTGCTGCTCTCAGTCAGAGATGGGAATAAGGATTAATTGGGGGCATGGTCATTCACAGGTGATGCTCAGTCAACCCGTGGTTTTAGGGACACTGCAGAACAAGGAGCCCCACTCCCTGGCACCTCTGCAGACTTCAACCCCACTGGCAGGCTTGGAAGTGATCCTGTCCTTAATGAAGGACCCTTGCTGCAGCCAGCCAGGTCACTGTGCAGCCCGTGGCTGGCATATGGCTTCCCTCTCCCTCCCTGTTCATGAACTGCCCTGAACACAGCAGGATGTAGAAAAGTGGAAGATTTGAACAAAAAGGACAAATTGTTGGTAACGTTTCAGCCAGGGACACTTCCACACTTGGTTTGGGTCCAGCTGGCTGACCCCTTCTTGTGAAATGCTCCAAAGCTAGTGGGACCTTCTGGGAATGTTTCCAAAGCCACCCTACAATCAGTGCTGCCTAGACAGAATTTCTCATTGCCGCAAGCAAGCTGTGGGGTTTTGATCTTGCTTTCCTCTGAACTACCTGGGTAGGACCTAGACAGTCCTCTCACCTTTCCTTCCATCTATGGGGTGCTTATGACCCAGGGATGGGCAGTGTGGGAGCAGCAGCTAGAAGCACCTTACAATGTGCAGGCAGCAGTGCGGTGACATATTGCAGCCAGTGACCCAGCATTCATCTCCCTTAGTTGCTCCTGCCCTTTCTGCCCCACTGGTGGAGCAGGAGCTGTGTGAGGTCCTTGTGCTGTGAAAAATGCTCCTGATGGCAGTGATGTAGTAACAGGGATGTTCTTCTGGATATGTTGTCCCTGTGTTGTGCCCCGTGAGTGAGAGCAGTTGTGTACTGACTGCTGGCTCCTGATGTCTTGCTCTGCCCCACAGCTCCTGGGCTCTGGAGGGAGTGATGTATCTCCCGTGCGGAACAGGGGTCCTGGCAAGGCAGGAGAGGCAGTTCTCCCTCCCTGCAGAGCTACACAAACAGTAACCTGTCTCATAGCAAGGGATTGAAACAACCTCTGCTTTTCCAATATCCCATCAGTTTGCACTTGACTGGGATGAAGCTATGACTGACCGGACCAGGGTAAAGCCTGGAAGCAGCTGCGAGGGGTGAGCAGGGGCAAACAAAACTGGGAGCACGTCCACAAACCACAGCCTGTACCCGGACTTCTGCTGGATGGAACAGTGCAAAACCCCTGCTCTCAGCTTGTCCTCTTGTTACTATTGCAATTTGCATTTGGAGGGGGGTGCTGCTGGTGAAAGCAAACTCTGCTTTGCTGGATAACTTGAACCCCTCTGGGGAGAAGAACCTATCTGTGGTTTGGTTTGTTGTCTGCTTTGTTCTGGTTGTTTTCTGCAAAAGCACTTTGATCCTGGTTCATGATTAACATGGTTCTCCGCAAAAGCAGACTCATCCTGGTAGCCACAGGAAAATGCACTGGACTACTCAGAGCCGGTTCAATTATTCATTCCTGTTAGTTTGTTTTGATAATTAAGGAATTGTGGTCATGTTTTGCAAGTTGCTCAACACCATGTGGTGATGCAGGGCTCTATTTTATCTGCCTGTGTTCAGTGGGTAATTTCTTGCAGCTCCTCCAGCCAGCGGGGTGCTCCTTCAGTACTTCTGGAGGGTTCCCATTGTTTGTGCTGGGGGCCGGGCACCTGCAAATTGCGATATTATTGCTCCCTCTGATTTAATAGCCTTGCTCGTGAACAGAAGGCTGCTTTTTTTTCCCATGTGCTAGCTGCCCACAGCATCAGTAATTGTTCAGGACACTTGTACAGCTAATAGAAGGAGCCTGTCAACAAGAGCAGCTCATTGTAATGGCACTGTTTGCAAGAGGCTGGGGGAAGTGGCAAAGCCAACCAGGTAGCAAATGTGTTGTTCCTGTAGTCACATAGATCCAGGGACAGGAGACATAAGTGGGACTTAATTCTCTCCCAAATGGCTGCTCTATTTCACACCCCAGCAGAGCTGCTGATTTATGGATTTCTTAACATCACAATATTTTCATTGCTAAAAAATAAATGGGAAGATGTATCTACGACCCATTCTAAGAGCTGACAAGGTAAATACAGGGACTGTGGCTAACATTAGCAGCCGCTGGACTAGTATAGCACATAACAGTGTTTGGACTCCTAGTTTGCAGTGGACTAGGGAATTTCTGCAGTCGCTTGGAAGGGATATTGAGCCACACTGTGAGCATATTTAAACAGGCAGTCTGTGTCCTGAGGTTATCTTGAAAACCAAGCCTGCCTAGCTGGAGGGAAGCAAGATGTGATGATGAGGAGGAGAAGGAAAGCCACTGATCTCCAAGCTAATGAGTGGAGCAGAATGTGCTGAGCTGATTTATCAAGGAAATAGTTGGCTGCTGTAGATAGGGAAGCAGTTAAGTTGTTCTAGAGGCTGAGATTTGTGAGTGAGCATGTGGGCAGGCCAAGGCAGTCTGGTGTTACCAGTCACACTGCAGAGAGTCCAACCTAGAGTCCATCCTGGAGAAGACACCGTCCTAATAAAAGCTCCAATACATGAAGTTAATGAAAGATTTGTTTTGATGTAGAGCAGTCTGTTCAGTTAGCTGCCAGACGCAGTTTGTTTAATGACTGAAACTGAGAGAATAGGAGCTCATCTTGATGAGACTGGGAGAGAATACAGATCAACTCCATCGTGTTCTCGATGCGGCACTGGCTTTCCCTGCGTACCATGAGCCAATGTGCTGGTCGGGTCTGATGAGACAGATAGGCTCATTAAGAAAAACCAAGACTTCTGAAGTCACACCCTACAAGAGCCTTGCTGTGTGTTCTTACTTTGCTAAAGAGCAATTTGTGCTTCTTTTAAAAGGATTCATCATCTTCTTGCTCATCTTGGTCCCAGTCCAGCTGGAAGACAGGAGTACTTGGAAGTTCTCTGTACAATCTGCTTGAATGATGTCAACAGCCCCTTGTCAGATACTCGGGAGGCTCAGAGACTTTAATTAAATGTCCAAACATCTGTGTGCTGAGATGAAGCAAACTCTCAGAAAACCCATCTTGCAGAGTGTCCCCACTGTGTGCAAGGCAGGCATCCCAGCTCCTGTGGTGGAGAGTGCTTGGAGAGCTGCCTGATGAGGGATTCCCCTTGGGCAAGGGAGAGCAGGTGCCCTCTCTGCCCACCCTGCTGCACTGCATGGATGAGACAAGGTGGAGGAGCATGAGGAGAGGAGGGTCAAGGCACGCTCTGTTCCCTCCACTGACCTCCAACAGATGTTTCCTGAGGATCACTGTCCAGCTGGCTCTGGACACAGCAGCCCCCGGCAGCTTTGGACTTTGAGCCTTGTGCAAAATGATCCAGGAAACCACAGACTTTCCCATGTCCCATGCCCAGAAAACCCTGAATTTGGGAAGTCTTGGCTTTGATTTTTCTTTATACAGACAGGATGTGATCTCAGGGATGAGGCAACCTCTCACGGTGATTTATTGCCCTATGTTGAGCAGGGAACCCTCTTCCCTGGCTACATGTGGCCAGGTGCACAGGAGCAGTGTTCTCCTGGGGTCACAAATGCTGTTAGAATTGTGCCTGCTGACATGCAATTTAACCCTGTCACACCAGATCTGAGGTTAACTTTGATCCAGCCATACCTGTGCGTGTGCTTGGGGCCCACCAGCATGTGGTGCTGGTGGGGAGGAGGGATGCTGGGGCCATGCTCCCAGCTCTGGGCACTTGCCCACTGCCAGACTCTGGCACAGAGGGGAGCCGGCATCCAGCCTGGCATTTCATGTGAGCTGTGAACGCTGCAGGTCATCAAAAGCAGTGCATGACAGGTCTTGTGGCTTCCAGTTGCTCCATCTGCTACTCTGGAGTCAGGCTTTTTTCCTCCACCCTGCTTGGCCACTGTCTGTCCTCTCTGGACACTGTTGTCCAGGCCACGCTCTGAGTGTGTGTCCCATGTAAATGGAGCTGGGGTGAGTTAACCCAACAGCCACCAAGCTTTATCATGTGGAAGGAGCCAGGCACAGCCTGGGAACCAGCAGCACAGATGCTCTAGAGTGGGTTTTTAAAGCACATCCAAACTCCGCTGCTGGTATTTATGGGCCATATGTTGCACCAGTAATTACTTACTGCTCTTCCCAATGAAGTAGAGTACTGGGGGTGCTTGGATCCCCTTGGTGATGTTATTGGCCTCTGTGTCCTCCAGAGGGCTAGAACTCAGTGCGTTTTTATTTGTAATGCAAACGTTGGCACTTTGTAATGAGTGGGGCTGGGGTATTTGGGGACAGCCAGAGTCCTAAGTCCTAAGCCACTAGGACATGGTGCTGCTGG
Source organism: Phoeniculus purpureus (assembly GCA_028565055.1). NCBI lineage: Eukaryota > Metazoa > Chordata > Aves > Bucerotiformes > Phoeniculidae > Phoeniculus > Phoeniculus purpureus. Next base: position 3,534,069 of record JAOXOE010000776.1, on the reverse strand, counting down.
GGCAGAGAACCTGCTGTGCCCAGCGCAAACAGCCTCCAACACACCTGCACAAAGGGGCCAGGGTTATCCCCATGAACCACATTAAGCAGTGAGTTACGTAGTTTGGAGCTATTTTTGCAGCAAGATAGATGAATTCTGATCTGGTCACTTGAGGAACTTTCCAGCACAGGTCAACAGACTGTTAACACACCAGGACTTTCTTCTTCTCCTCCCTAAATAACCCACTGATGCAAAAGGATGCTTCACCATGACAAGCAACTTTATGCATGGCTAGGGTTGATTTTGAAACAAAAAGTTGTTCCTTCGTGATGGCCACATGGAGTTCCAATTACACACCAAGCTGGGGGGGTTTTTTTAAGTGGAAATTTTCAGGATGTGCTGAAAAACCTCCCGTGATTGAAGGTTTCCCTAACACTCTGGTGTATTAGATCTCCACTAAGAGAAAGACACGTTCGTGTTGAAAAGACAGAATAAACTGTACCTTGCCTATGTGTTTTGTCACTTTTTCTTAGGAAAGAACCTAAACCAGCTGTAGGAAACATTGTTGAGCTGCTGCACTGTTCCTTCTGCCTTCTACGGGTGGGAATCGGTTCTTTGATCTTCAGTTCAAAGAGGTTGAAAAGGCTGTTTCTGTGGTCTGCAGAGAATTTCTTTCTGCATCTACAGCATCTCTTGATTAACTCTGTGTGTCTGGGAAGGCTCTTGGTACCCATCCAGACGAAGAGACGCTCACACCTTGTGTAAAATTTGCCACAGATGGGTAAGAATTGGCTTCCAAATCACAACAGCCTTGTTCTGGACCCACCTTGTACAGTGGAGGATATCAGCCCCCAATGCCCAGTTGGGCAGTAACTCAAGTAGAACCCTGCAAGCAAGTGTTTGAAGTTACAGGCACGTCCAAGCAAGACCTGCAGGCTGGAAAGTGAGCCATGCTGGAGCAGAAGTGCTCTATCCCCATGATCCTTACTGACCTTGATGTCCCAAGCACAGTGTCATCGAGTGGTGAGATCGGTCCATTGCCAAGGGACCTGCTGTCTTCAGGGCTCATAGGTTGTAGCCTTCCGCAACGCTGCTGTTGTTAACTAATGGAACGCTTAAAGCAAGAGGGAGGGAGAGGAAGTCATTAGCAGCTGCATTAACTTCCACCCTGGGTTCTGTGCAGAATTAAATAGCTGTTTGGATTCGAGCGACTCCTCCGGCGTGAGGTAATGAAACTCGTTCAGTGGTGGCATCAACCAAAGCCCTCATCGTAATCCAAGCTGCAGGTTTTTTCTCCTAATGAATTAATCAGCTGATTGCGTGCGTGCAGTAGCTCATTAGAGAGGTGCATGGCAACCTTTGCAAGGGAGTTATTGGCTTTGCACGGCCCGGAGGCCCTTGCATGGCAGGAGCCCTCCCGGGAGTATTGCAGCGCCATATGTGTTGCTCTAATTAATGGGTGTTGTTCCTGGGGTCCTTTGATCTCAGGAAAATGACTGTAAAAATTTGAATACTGGAAACCTTCGAAAACTTAGTAGAAAAAAAACTACAACAGCCAAAAGCAATTTCCTTTTAATCTAGTTTGTGGTGGTGATGAGGTTGGGTTTTTTTCTAGGGTTGTATTTTTTCTATTTTAAAAGCTTCCACCCTATTTAATGGTAGCTGCAGAGATAAAGTGAAATGTAATTTGGAAATTAGTTCCGGATGTTTGAGTTGTAGCTTTATTTTAGTAATCTGGGTCATTAATTTTGTTGAATAGTCTGTTTGGTTTTTCTTCCCCTGCATGTGCAAAGCACGACTGCACCCAGCGTATAAAGGGACCTCCAGCAGGAACAGGAGCTTTCAGAGTCCTCTCCCCCCTGGGTGACCCTATAACAACAAAACCCTTTTCTCTGTGCTTATCTGGTGTGGACAGCAGGAGACGAGTGGTGGAGATGAAAGCTGGGCTGGTTTGGGTGCTGGGCACGGTGGGGAGGGACCTCACTACTGTGAGCTGGGTTCAGGGCAGGGTAAGTGTTTAGGCTTTCAGCCATGACAGGAGCCCTTTTAAAAGAAGAGAAGCAACTTGTAGCCTGATTAATGGACAAAGGGGCCATTTGGTAGGGAAATTCAAGGTTTATTAACAGAAGGAGTATTTTGAATTAAAAACCATGGCTCTGCTCAAGCTTTGGGCTGCCCAGAAGACTTGGAAATTGGGACTGACCACTTTGAGCGGTGACTCAAACACGTGTAGAACATCCAGAGTCTTGAGGTGTGTTCGAGTCACTGCTGGTGCAGCCTCTTGCTGCAGAGAGGTCTCTGGAGCAATAGCAGTGACAAGGACCAGGGAGAGGTGCCTGTGAGTGCCACCCTGAGAGCACTCATGCAGAACCTTGTGGGTGCTGACTGCACCCCCAGAAACAGGAACATGAGTTTAACCCCAGTTTCCTCCTCTAGGGTTGCTAGGATGGGGATACGGAGACCCTCTGGAATGGTGGCACAAATCTCGGGGTCTGGTGTAGGACTGCAGAGGAGCCAGGGACTAGGGACAAAGCTCTGCTCGTCTCTGCTTGGCAAAGGGTCAAGTGAACTGAGAATAATGATCTGCATTCCTGAGCAAAGGGACTGGTACAACCTCTGCAGGATTAAGGCTGTTTTTTCCCCTCAATGTTTATGCAACATCAAGAAAAGAAAAAAAGACCCTGATGTTTTTTGTGCTAAGCTTTAGAAACACAGTCATTATAATAATAACAAGTGCAGGCAGAAGCACAGAACTGGCTGGGTAGATTTTTTTCTGCTTATCCTGATTTCTGTTTTGCTGTTTATCCTGTTTATCCTCTCCTTGTTATCCTGAACTAGTTTGTCTTCTTGTAAATGCCAACCTCTGACCCTTAAAAAGAAACCATCAGGAAGAAAACTCGCTGACTGAGTCTTTTTCCCCCTGTGGCAGTTGAATAAGCCCATCAGCTTATATAATATTAATATTTGTAAAAGCAAACCTACAGAGCTCATAAATCTTCCGTAAAAGGAGGACAGTATCTACATCTCTTTTAAAATGAAGCAGGTAAGTAGGTTCTAGGACAAAAGGGTATTGATACAAAGGAAGTGGGGAGATGAAAGAAGTGAAATTGCCGGGTTAATCTGAAAATTGGCTTTGCATAAGTGATACCAGAGGCTTCACTACTGCTGGAGCCAGTGTTTTGCTCCAGGTCATCACTTGGCCCTGGAAAAGCCCCAGTCCCAGGCTGCTGCCACAGTAGCTTCTCTCCCTGGCATTCCATTCAGCTGGGTTAAGGAGTAAAAAAAGCTGCACAGTGAAGCAGGGTTCCCTTGCAGAGGCGAGGACTCCATTACCCTTTTTCCTAACTTTGTGCCTTCTCCTAAAGGAAAAACCAAGTGCAAAAAAAATTCTGCAGGCTTGGGTCCTGTTAATGCAAGAAGCGGGCTTTTCCCTGTTACTCCAGCAGCGCAGGAACCCAGACAAGAACAGAAAGAACTCAACGTATTTTTAGTGAAGCGCATGAGCAGTGTGTCTCCAAACGCTCCGGCGGGCGGAGCAGCTCTGTGGGGGAGCGACAGTGCTGCATCACCATCAACAGACACTTCACTTTTCAAAGGAAAACTGGGCTTTGAAGCTCTTGAGTTAAGAAATCTCTTATTGGGTACCACCCATGGTGGGATGGGAAGGATAAAATCCAACCATTTAACAATTGCACAGCTATGTGCAGGGGAAAACTTGCTCCCCAGTTTTGATCCATTTCTGGAGTTGCGTTGTTTGTTGGTGGCTGCTCCCATGAGACGGCAGAGAACGGGACATGGGCAGCGTCCAGGGAGCCTCCATGCCTGGTACCTTGGTCTGGAGAGTTGAGTAGGTTGTGACAGCTTTTCCCTGTTCCCTAGGACACGGCACATGTCCCACCATCCAGAGTGGGGCATGGGATGTGCAGCCTCACACAGGGACAGTGTTTTGTCAATAAACAGCCTGGCTGTGGTTTTTAGGGTGTCTCTGTGCTTCTGCCCAGTGCTGAGCAGCATGAGGCTCTTGCTGGCAGCTGTGTTTATCGAGAGCAGTGGAGGGGAGATGCAGATGGATGGATGTCATTGGATGTTTTTGGCCAGGCGTGCGATTCCTTCTTTTATGCGTTCTTTTTCCCGGCACTGAGCACAATGGGAAGCCTTTAATTCTATGCTGCTGCGTGGTGGAACTGGATCAGAAGATTCATTGTGAACTTGGCTCAATCCCTCCAGCTTTCCCCAGCCTTATCTTTGTTAACCCCCAGCTCTAGAGGAGTCCACCATGTGGATCCATTTATGGCAATGGCCCAGCAGCCCCCTGCAGTTAGGATAAAGCAGAATGGGGTGGACTGCCCCAAAGAGTTTCCAGTGTGAGAGACAGGACTGGTAGACAGGAGACCAGGAAGTACCGATCCAGGTATTTTATAGATGAGGACATGGGAGCCAGAGACACGCAAAACTGAATCCCGTGAGTCCCCAGACTGAGGTATGTACCCCATGGCTTAAGTCCTGTCAGGCAGCCACATTTGTTCCCAGCTCATCCCAGAGCTGGAAGATGATCAGACATTGGCTCAATCTGAATTATTTTTGTGAAGCAGTTGGTTGGTTTTTTTTTTTAAAATAGGGCGTTGCTGAAGCTGAATCTTCTCATGGGATTAGGTCAGTTCATTTAGCGCAGCACAGTTCGTAAGGAAAAGTTTTTATCATGCCAATTCAGGCAAGAAATGCATTCAAAGAATTTTAGCATTCAGTTCAAATCACTGTTTCATTTTAACATTTTCACCTAATGAGAGTTGGCAAAAAAGCTTCTTCTATTAAAAAAGTGGAATTAAGAAGGGAACGTGCTGAGGTTATCTCAGTGGAAAATGTTTTCATATTTCTCATTGATGGAAGCTTATGGTTTAGATTCTGTTCTAACTAAGGACAAGCTGCAGGGCTTGCAGATAACTAAGCAGACAATTCCTGCTGGTCTTTCTCGTCTCCAAGTCCAGCTGCATTTCCCCCAGTGACATTTTCTGTCACAGCAAAGGTTGAATGTGAAAGTTCAATATTATGGATCAGCTTTGCTTACAAGGCGAGAGGAAACCAGCCGGAACCTGTATGCTGGGACAGATGAGTGAGAACGATGTCACAGAGGTCTAGAAAAGGCATAGACTGCCTGGCTAAGGTGTGAGAAATGTGATGGTCTGCATTGGAAAATCAGAGCTTGCAAGGTGGATTAGGGGAAGGGCTTGTGACACCTGCCCATTCCCTTCATCTTTTCTTTAGAGACCACTCCATCTGGTTTGGTATGTCCAGTTTTATTGCTGCTTTTTCTGTCCTCTTGGGTTGAGAGGAGAGATCTTGTGCTGGCTGCAGCCAGAGCAGCAGGACCTTTGCTGAACCTCACTGTTCCTTTTCTTTACCCAGCCTTTTGCTGCCACCTCCATCTCCAGGAGGACCTGAGCAAAGCCAAGTTGTGCACATCTCCAGCACAGCATCGGCTCCACTGTCATGAGATAATAAATGACACTGTCTCCATGGTTGGGGAGGAAACCAAATTAACCCCCCCATCCTGTGGGTGGTCTGCGGAGCTGTGTGTCACTGCTGATTCCTCCTGAGCAATCGAGGGACAATCGTATTTCTAATTCCTGCCGCAAGTGTTTTTGCTGTGTGGAGTCACAGAGGAGGAGAGGCGAGAGCTCCTGGCCTTGCCGTCAGTCTGATGGCAAGGGAAGGCTGCGGCAGCGCTGATGCTCTCTCAGCAAGGTGGTGGCTGATGGAGTTGCATTAAGCACCAACAGATGGCCAGAGAAGGTGGGTTCTGGCTGTAATCACACAGCACCCCCTGAAATAAGGCAACTGTGATGGAGGGTGAGGGCAAACCCAGCACAGGAGACCCTGTTCCCTGTGGAGAGCCACACCAAGTGTGAGGAGGTTGTGATAAAGCTCTGTATGTGTGAAGTTGTTTAACGAGTCTTGCTGGAGAGGGGCTGGAGAGCTGTGGCAGTGGGGTGGCTGCAGCAGGTGACACCAAGCTGTGAGACGCTCACATCGTAGCGATAAGCAGGTCCCAACATTTGCACTAATCTGACTACGATAAATTTGCGGTGTATTGACCGCGGTGGCAGTCTAGATCAATATCAGCCTTCAGAAGGCTCAACAGATCAATGTTTGTTTGATACAGATAAAGAAAATAGAAGGTGGATGTTTATGGGTTTCCCCTGCACCTGCTGTTGGTGTTTTTTGCTGATCCTTCTGCCGAGGTAGGGGGAAGGGGAAGGTAAGAAAGGATTTAGGAAGATAATTCACCAGACATTTAAGAAGCAGTTGTAAGAAGGAGATTTATGGCTGGGCTTTTTTTTTTTTGTTCCCATCAGCTTTAGGCTGAAAAGATAAAAAGATCTTAATAAAAATGTATTGTCCTTTGAGAGACAAATTCCTATCAAGTAGTGGTCTTAGTTTTAATGAGGTGCCTGTGACAGGGAATCACCAGCACGTGGCTGTGCTGCCTCGGGCTTTGGCAATGAGGGACACTCAGGTGCTTTACTGGTCCCTGCTGCTTTCTGCTGGTACAGATACCCACGCCTGGCTCCCAGTGCCTTCAGACACGTGGTGGGGAGATGGTTAAATCAGGGCATGTGGAAATGCCAGAGAGGAGGGCATAGAGAAGAGCCATTCATTTCTCTTCTTAAATAAATCAGTCAGGGGCTGGGCATGACTGAGGTTTCAGCTGTCACCAGTAAGCCAGTCCTGGCACTTGTGGTGCTGCTGGGGTGAGCGCGACTCTGCCAATTTTATCCCCTTGACCAAATTATCCGAAGCTGAGAAACCTGCTGCTGTCGTGAATAGGATTTTCTTTGTGTGCTTTTTAATCCGTTGGTGTTTGCACTGTGAGGGGCATCAAGCACTGGGAATGACTTTTTGGCATTGGCCAAACTTTAGGGGAAGGCTGTTGCAGGTTTCTCCTCTGCTCCCTGTCCCCACGCCCCTCCCCGTCACACTGGAGAGGTAACAGCAGCACTAGGAAACTGCTGGGTCTCGCTGAGGAGGTGTTTCGGTTCCTCAAAGCCAAGATTTTACAGCCGCAGTGCTTGTGTTGTCTTGGAAGGTGATGGGAAGGGACCAAGCCAAGATCCCACTGTGCATGGTGGCCCCTGTGGAAGCAGCCTGGCCTGTGGTCTCTGTGGTGGTTTCTTTCTGGACGACTCAGCTTTGGATCAACACATGTCAACTGTGGCTTAAAAATGGGTCAGAGACTTCATGGTTGATTTTTTCCAATCAAAGTTGTGGTGTTGTGAAGGTCAAGTTAGAACAAGGAACCCTCAGAACCACATTTCTAGTAAGAACTGCCAGTGTCTGGGGGAGAATCAAAGGCTCCCAGGTGACCCTTGGGTTGGGGCTGCTCTGCTGCTGCTATCAGAAGTCATCTGCAGCTGGGTGGCAATATTAGGTGTCACCCTTGGAAGCACATCCCACCAAATGGTGGGTACGTTACTGGACTGATGGGTACAAGTCTGTCCTGGTGCATCAGTGTGTTAGCAAGGACCAGGCAGTTCAAAGGGGAAGCTGGGTATAAACATGTGAATGGGAAAAGGATCTCAAAGCAGAGCAGGCAGGACCTTTCCCTCCTGTACAATTCCCTTCCTTCCCACTTGTCACCTCTCTATAATCCTGATTTCCACAGAGATAATCCCCTGAATCACAGAATGGTTTAGGTTGGGAGGGACCTCGAGGCTCATCTCTCCCTCGTCTCCTTGTTTCACAGAACTGGCTGATGAAATTTGGGTACCTGCCTCCTCCAGACCCCGTCACAGGACGCCTGCAGACGCAAGAGGAGCTCACCAAGGCCATCACTGCCATGCAGCACTTTGGGGGGCTCGAGGTGACGGGGGTCCTAGGTCAGTGACTCATGATCCCTCCTCTCTCCGGGGCAGAGGAATGCAGGAGAGCAGAGGCGACTTGGTGCTGGGTTGTGGGGTAGCAGCATCTCCAGGAAAAGCTCACGTGGGGGTAACACATGGCCCAGTTTGCAGTGGTAAGAGTAATTACATGGCTCAGGTGCTTTGTTGCCTTGTGCTTTCAAGAACCTGAGGCAAGCAATTATTTCACCAGACCCACACACCCTTGGGGTTCCTGTCGTGCTTAAAATAACTCTTGGTGTGTTCAGACAAAAAAAAGAGGAAGAAGAAAAGGCAAGGGGAGAAAAAAACCAAAGCAGAGAAACTAAGGCTGATGGGTGGTCTTGTTCAAAGCCTTCAGTGCAGCATCACGTGGAGTGGAACAAGAGTTCTGATTAAGCCTCCTAATTTGTATAAGTGGATACTCTGGTGTCTTTTGGAGGAAGGAAGATGGTGTCACAACACTCCAGTGCTGCTCCCTCCTGCTCGTGGCACACAGAACTGGGAGGTGCCTGTGGAGCTTGGGGGGGTCTTCTTGGCTCTCACTAGGCCAGAGTGGCTCTAGACACCTCCCCATCACCCCAGGCAGCTAAGAGCTGGTCACCCCCTCCCTGGCATCTCTGGTGGCCAGGGACAGGACAGTGGGTGGCTTCTGCATGATGTGGCAGCTGCACCTGGTTGGGAGGAACAGCCCAAGGCCAGGTGGGAGCGACTGGGTCTCATTCCTCTCAATGTCCTCATTGAGAGCAGGAGAAAGCCAGCTTTATTCCAGCCCTCTGAAGGGTTTCTGCCCACTCCCCTTCCCAGTGCCCAGCCATGACCTCCTGCTGCATGGCTGGCTTGCTTCCGCTGCTTGGGGCAGCACTGATGAAAAGCTGCTAATTAATGGGCTGGGCTCCTGTAGCAGGTGCGACCTGAGCAGCCCTGTCTGCATCCCACCGCCAGGACTTTCCCTCTCTGCTCTCCACTGAACACAGGCAGCTCTCTTCCCCTCTTCATGGGCTGCAGGAGGGCCAGGAGCAGGGATGAGCCCCCTCAAACCATTTGTCTCTTCGTTTCTGGTTCAGGGCTGCAGGGCTGCCCCGAGTAGGTTTGTGTGTGAAAACGAAGTGTTTAACCCAAGGGGTGAATCAGGAGGAGCGCAGACTGTTTCCAGATGAGCTCCTGGTGTCGTTCACATACCTGTGAGCATCTCTGCTTTGCCAGAGGAGTAGTGGGGAATTCAGCAAGAGAGAGCAAAGGAGAGTAATTGAAATCTGTATCTTACAGTGTCATCAGAGCTGGCCACAGGTGGTTCCCCATGCAGGTTTTCACTCTCTGTCACACAGAATGCAGGTCTGGGTGAGTCTCCTCTGTGTGCGCGCAGATCTCCTGGTCTGCTGCATTTTCTCCAGAAATCCCTAGAACCACCCGTTGGATGAACAGCAGAGCTAGCCCTAAGCTCCCCTCACCTCCTGGCAGCCCTGGCTGGTGACTCCTTTAAAGAAGTGGGCTTTCAGAAGGAATTGCTGCTGCTGGTAGGATCAGCCTAGTGCCCCATGGATGATGCTGGGGCCGAGACCAAGTCCCAGTAGCCCTCAGCCCTTTCACTTTGTTGCTGTGTCTGTGTCCCCCACATCCCCCCTGGAATTTCTGAACTTGCCATTCCCGTGATTTCTGTGACTTCCTTTTCCTAACCCTAGACGAAGCCACGCTGGAGCTGATGAAGACCCCTCGCTGCTCCCTGCCCGACCTCGCTGCCACTGAGACCAGGAGGAAGCGATTTGTTCAAGCTGTCACCAAGTGGAGCAAAAGGAACTTGTCCTGGAGGTAGGACTTCGCCCTCCCCTGCTGCAGTCCGTCAGTGAAGGGCTGATTGCACACAGACCTGGGCTAACCTTGGCTTCGTGATGAGTCTGGGGGGGGATGTGTTAATGTCTCGCTCTGTGCTCCCGGGACCCCACAGACTGTTCATCTAAACTCTTCTGCTGATCCCAGCCTTGACTTCTTGAACCCATTTGGCCAGTGGCTGGGAGCTGTGTGGGTTTGGCTGGTGGATTAGCTGGGAGCTCTCTGCTGGGTTGCAGTGCTTAGCCCATCCTTTCTCCTGAGTTCTCTGGGACTTGGTGCCTTCTCAAACAGCTGCCGTGGCCTTGGCTCAGCACAGATGGGCCCTCACCTGAGCATAAGGCTTAGGAACATCTTCTGTGTGATGGAGGTGCTTTTTTTTCTCCTAGTCTTTGCCACAGGGGAGTATTTTTCCCTTGACATGGGCACTCTGAACCTACTACAGACAGAAGTTCAGGTCCAACCTCCAGAGACCCTGCAGTCACACTGCAGATCAGGATTAGCAAACAAGCTCATCCCTGTCCCACCAAGACTTGTGCTTCTTGGGACTCAGTTTTCCTCCCTCAAAGACCATGTGCTACAGTCACTCTTTCTCCAAGAAAGGTGATCACCACGAGGTGCTTGTACCATCCTGAGAACATGGGGGGATGCTATGGGGACATCCATCTCCTCATTAATAACAGGTTTCCCCTGGATCCTGACACAGTCCTCAGGGTGACTCCACTTCCCTCTGCAGTAACAGGTCTCCACTTGGCTGTCGCTGTTGACATGTGTTGAAGCTGTGGCCTTGCCAGGGGTTTGGTCCATGTCCCAGCACGTCCCTCTGATACCTGATTTTCAGAGCAGACAAATGTAGTTAATTCAGTCTTGGTGTCATGGATGGCTCCTCACAGGGCAGTGATCCACAGTATAAAGCTCAGCTCATCCTCCTGATGGGGAAGAGGACTAAACTTCCCTTTAGTAAGGGAGTATTCCCTTCAGTATTTGCACCCTGTGGGTGAAATACTAAAGCCTGTCCTGATGTGCTGAGAGCTGAGGGTGGGACAGGACCCTGGCAATGCCAGTGCAGTGCCGGCACAGTGTCTGCAGTCCTGGGCTGGAGTGAGGTGTGGAGGGACCGTGGGATCAGTATGTTCTGGTGGGTACAGCCCAGGGATACCCCTTGCCTCCACCCCCTTGCAAACTGTGATGCTGCAGCAAAGATGGCCATAAAAAGGGGGTTAGGGCTGCAGTGATTTTATATGTCTGACACTAAAAAAAATCCATCTCCTGACAAACTAATTTCTGCTTTTTATTCTTTCATTCTTTCCAAGAGCTTGGCTTTGGTTCAGGAAAGGGCTGTGTTTTATAGCAGGAGGCTGTATAAGCCAGCAGAAGGCTGTAGCATTATAGAAACTCCAGCACAGTATTTACGTCCAACAGTTGAGATTAAAATACCTTTTCTGAAGCTGCCGTGAAAATCTGCCAATACGAACGTAAAGTTACACACACTTACCTCTTACAAACTGGTTGAGGGTTTGTTGTAAAAGAAAACAAACCCAGATTCTGCTCTGCCACACGTTTAAAAATCAAAATAAAAGCTGAACAGTCACAAGGCTGAAATAGATGGGTGAGCAAAGCTGTAGGAAAGGATGGTCCTGGGATAGCACTGGCACTGCTGGAGAGAGGGGTGTCTGGCAAACAGAATTTCATAGGTGTTCAGGTTGCTCAAATTTCTTCTATGAACTCTTGACTACAGCCAGCCTGTGGGACTGGAGGGCTCAGGGGGCAAAACAGCACAGGCTGGACCTTGCACTGCCAATGGTTCAGGCCCAGAGCATCCCGATAGAGCGTCAGACACACGTGCTCTTCTGTGACTCATCTCCATGGGAAGTTTCCAGGACATTGCAACATAGAAATCTTATTTTCATGGGATTTTTTTTTCCTGCATTGAACACAGGTAACCAGGGCACTGCGTGGGCTGATGAGGTGGCAGTGGGACGGGTCTGGGATGCAGCTGGAGCAGGGAGCAGTGTGCTTCGGATGCCCTCTGCTGGCATCAGTGCTGGGAGCTGCCCACAGCAGGTTCCCTCTCCTGTTTGCAGCCTGGTTTTTCTTTTGCTAACTTGCCTTATCGCTTCTGGTTATGCCCCACAGAAGGGGAATTCACAGCCAGCATCACCTTCTCTCCTCAGGCTCTCACTGGGTCCCTGCAGTCACAGGCAATGCAGCATCAGGGCTGTGCCCCCTCCACAAGCTCCCAGCTCCCCAGGGCAGGGGGAAGCTGCCCAAGTCCAGCTTGCTAAAGCTCCCATTTCTTTTTCTTGCTGAAATCTCAGCTCAGTGCAGAACTGAGCTGTCTCTCATCCATCTTTAGTTAAGGACGAGTCCCTCGTGCCGGTTCATCACAGCTGCCGTCTGAAATGGCATTGCTCAGGACAGAAAGTGCCAGAGCTGGAGCAAAGGCAGAAGCAGGGCAGCAGTAATGTCTGTCAGTCACTGCCCATCATCTCCCTGAGCTTCCTGAACACTGCCTGAGCTGAGCCAAGGATTTACAGTGCATGGAAAGGCAGCTGCTGGGCAGGTACAAGGAGTCAGGGTGTGCAGCCAGGGTAGCCCCAAGTGGAATTAAAGAATGTGTTGGGCTGGAAGGGACCTTTAAAGGTCATCTAGTCCAACCCCCCTGCAGTGAGCAGGGACATCTCTAAGTGGAAGAGATTGCCCTGAGCCCCATCAAGCCTGATTTTGAATGCCTCCAGGAGTGGAGCTTCTATGACCTCTCTGGGCAACCTGTCCAGTATCCACTACCCTCATTGTAAAGAACGTTTTTCTAATATCCCATCTAAATCTCCCGTGCTCTAGCTTAAAACCATTGCCCCTTGTCTTGTCTCCGGACATCCTTGTGAGCAGTTCCTTCCATCTTTCCTGTAGCCCCCTTCATGTACTAGAAGGATGCTATAAGGTCTGCCTGGAGCCTTCACTTCTCCAGGCAGAACAGCCCCAGCTCTCTCAGCCTGTTGTTTTTGTGGCTTTCTCTGGACCCTCTCTAACAGCTCAACATCATTCTTGTGTTGGGGGCTCCAGAGCTGGACACAGGACTCCAGGTGAGATCTCACCAGGGCTGAGTAGTGGGGAAGAATGACCTTTCAGGAAGCTGACCACGTTTCTTCTGATGCCCATGCCCACAACAGACCTGATCTTCCTGCTTTTCTCTGCTGATCACTGTCCTCCCACTGTGGGGACCTCCCAGCTCAACAACAGCTGGTCCAGGCAGCCAGTGCCCCTCATTGCCTGGGGGTGACAGAGGCTTGTGGGGTCAGGACTGTCTCTCCCTAGTGTAGAGCTGCTTTATGGCTGCAAAATGTCCATTGCAGGCACATGGGTCCCTTGTAGGAAAAGCATTAAAGGGCAGAGGAAGGATTATCCCCACAAAGTACTGAAAAGTGCAGTGGAAGTGTGAACAGCCCCACTGCTTTTCCCTTGTGGCATCAGGGTGCTGCAGCAGTGCCACGGTGGAACCAGCTCCAGGCTGTGGCTCTGGACAGCTGGGAAAGTGCCTTTGCCATGGCCATGCAGCAGGCATCCACCCTTCAACTGTCCCGTCTTGCCCCCTACGGAAAAATCAATGTGGAGTTATCAGGTGATCCCTGACCCGCTGCGTTTGGAAGTTATCAGCATTTATTTTATTTCTCTGCGCTTTCAGGGCTGCAGAAGGGGAAGGAGTGCTTTCATTAACCAATTGATTTCTCATACATCACTAATACCCTTCCACTTCTGTCTTTGGGAGGACAAGAACCAATGAGGAGCACAGAGATCAAAAGAACCACTGGATGGGTGCCCCTCCGCGGTGAACAGAGGCAGATAAGCCCTCTCTGTCCTCCAGTTATTGGACCCAAAATCTCTTTGGGATGGGACAAGTGAATGAGGGGACCTGGGGGACACATGAGGGACTGGCAGCAGCTGGGTGAAAGTCAACCTCCATTTTCCATGTGGCAGTGCTGCCACCTGGGTGAGTTCTAACAGCAGAGCGGAGATGTTCTCAGCACCCAGTTGTGCCACTGCAGCCACTCGCTGCTCGGCAGCTGCTCTGCTGTGTTGCAGCTGATGTTGCCTCATGCAGCCCCACTGCTGTGGGGACAGACAGTTCTTGGAGTGTCCCATCTTTGCAGAGGGAGGGATGCTGCAACCTCAGAGCTGTTGGTGGGGTGCCTGGAGGGGCTCTGAGCTGCCCAGTTCTCATCATCCTGCCCGGGGCTCAGCAGGGACTGTGTGGAGGAGAGACCTCTCTCACCAGTTACTCACATCAGACCAGTTACTCCCGAGATGGGAGCTCTGTAAGGGGAGTCCCAGGAGGGATTAACATCAGAGAAGAACTGCGGTCTGCTGCACCTAACCACCATTTACTGCAAATAATAATAATAATAATCAAGGTAGGAGGAAGTTTATTTAGTCCCTTCTGCATCTGCATGACGTTAAAGTGCCTCCTTTGCAGTGGAAAGGGGTAATGCAATGCCAGTGAACATCCTATCAGTATAATAGTCTTCTCCTAATCTCATTGAAAACAATTAGCAGGGCCCCGGCAATCAAATCAGATGCTGAATTGAAAAACCCTGATGGGATTCTCTTGAAAAATAACGGTGGTAATGAATAAAGGAGGGGGGGGTTTTCACTTACACCTGCAGCATGTTAATAAAATGTGGGTCATCTCAGAGGGGCAGGACCTTTTATAAGAAGTAAAAGAAGTATTGATGCGGTTTCAGCCTTAATCTAATGCTTCTGTAGTCAGAGATTGGCATGAATGTTAATAACATTTGTCTCTTTAGATGGGGCTTTTCATCCACAGCCCCTTTATAAGCGAGATCAGATTTATTATCCTCGTTCTAGGGAAGAAAAGGGAAGGGACTTGAGGAGGGAAGAGCAGATATTATCTCTGAATCTGAGTCTATGCCCTAGACACCACGATCTTGGAGATCGATTTTAATTCCTGGACTAGACGTGGTGTGTTTTACACAGACAGTAGCTTGTTCGGTTGGCATTAAAGCAGCAAAGGGTTTCCCTGAATCCAGAGGAGTGTTGTGGAAGATGAAGACAGCTAAAGAATATCTGGAAGCCAGGTGGCTGGTATTTTGTCACAGTCTCCTCTATAATTTTCACCTGAAAATTGTCTTTTCTAATCCCATGCTCATACTGTTGGTACCCCCATGCTGCCGTCTTTACAAATGTGTTCTGTCTGATTATCTGATGCTACACAGATGCCACCTCACGTAGTAGTTAAGAATTTTCTCTGCATAGAATAGCTTACAGATAGCAGAGGCATAGATCTGTGTGATTCTGGCTTATCTTGCAGGGATGTGTTTTGCCTGGCATGTCCATCTTGTTCCCTCTCTTTCTAGGGTGGGGTTACCAATCCTTCAGAGAAGCTGTTTGTGAGCTTTCTGCTTGTTGTCATGAGCCCTTCTTTGGTTTGTCCTGCATGTAACCCTCCCTAGTTTTGCCCAGGTCAGGAGGTGGTACCCACCCTAGGCAGTGTGTCTCTGGGGTTTATGGGATTTGTGCAGATGTCTGTGAAAGCCAAAGCATCCAACCTCGAGCAGCAAGTTGCTGCTTCTCCTCTGATCCATGGTGTCTCCCATCACTCCTAGGAAGAACTGGAGCGATGTGAGGTCCCTTTCTGACACCTGTAATTATGTCTGGAGGTTTAGCTGGATCACTGCTTCCCGCTGGTGCTGGGCAGTGGTGTAGCGCTGGGCGATGCTCTCCCAGCTGTGTGATGCAGAAGGACAAGTGAGGTGATCATAACTGGTGCTTCAGCCTTTAAAAACCTGTCGAGCTGTGAATACTTAATGAACAGTTTTGGTCGGTGTGGCAGCACACAAGAGACGGAGTGTCCATTGTTGCTGGGGTATTGCTGGCCAGGAATTTTCCAGCAGAATTGCTTTGTGTCACTAATTACTCAGCCGACAGCACCCTTCCTGCAGTGTGTTTGTTTTTGTCAAAAGTGACAATGAAGGATGCTCTAAACACGCTCTGCTGGAAGCCAAGGTGCCTTGTTGCATTATTGTCTTTTCCCCTCCTCTACTGAATCAACAAAGTCAAGAATCCCGTTTGGTTATACAGGAATCATTGACCTTTTTTCACTCCAGCTCACACCAGAAGGGAGGTTTGAATCGAGCAGCTGCAGGGCAAGTGCCAGCCCGTGGCTGGTCCCACCTAGTTTCTCTTCCAGGGCACGGCAGACCTGGGAAACGGGGGATACGGATACAGACAAACCAGAACAGCCCTGCGGTGGGTACAGGAGTGTCATCAGCCCCTGCTCATCAGGGCTTTTCCAACCAAGAAGCAAGGCGAGAGCTTCCCAACCACAGTGCTCCATCAAACAGCCCATCTGCAGGCAGGAGGCTGGAAGGACTTTGAATGTGATTTACGTAAAATGTGTCCTTTCCTCTTCGTCCTCATTATGCCTTGCAGTCCCAGCGACGGCTGGCAGTGTACTGGTTTCAGAGTGTGTTATATTCCTCCAGCAGACGTGCTGGGAAATGTATGGAGGCAGCCAATCCATACTGGATTCCTGGGTGTGTGTAATCAGAATGAGCAACGACTGGCTGTTTGGTGCAGGAGAACTGATGGACCCCCATGTGCTGCAAAGTCAATCATCTTCGCATATTTGGGCAGCGCTTGGAACGAGCGAGTGGTGGGAAGGTGATTGCCAGTAGGTCTGAAAGGGAGCCTGAAAATGAATAATGGGCGAGCTCTGGGAAAGGGCTCGAGGCACTGACAGCTCCAAGGCTGGGCAAGGATAGAAGAACCGGGCACTAACCACCATTTGTGTGTGGAGTCAGCTCTGAGGCTGACTGTCTCAGACTGACTACAGAAGGATCAGAAGGTGTCAGGATTCAAATCCTGGCTGTGTTTCCCACTGGTGGGAAAGACTGGCTTGGTATTTGCAGAGGACCCAAACTCAGTCTCCAAAGTCCTCATGGTTTTGGAATTCATGTGAGTCAAGGACTTAAAGACACGTTTATAGGGCACGTTGGGGCACCTTGCAGGAGTTCTAAGAGCTCTGGAGGCCTCACTGCGGGTCTGTGATGCACCAGGCACCTGCAGAGCCCTTCATGGTGGTTCTCAGATAAGTTCTTTCATGCTACTGACCTTCCTCTTTTTTGCCTTCTTTATTGCAGAGTTCGCACCTTCCCTAAGGAGTCCCACCTAGGCCACGACACGGTCCGAGCCCTGATGTATTATGCCCTGAAGGTCTGGAGTGACATTACCCCACTGAATTTCCATGAAGTGGCAGGTAACAACGCAGACATCCAGATAGACTTCTCCAAGGCAGACCACAGTGATGGCTACCCTTTTGATGGGCCTGGTGGAACAGTGGCACATGCGTTCTTCCCTGGAGACCATCACACGGCAGGAGACACTCATTTTGATGACGATGAGTATTGGACCTTCCGTTCATCAGGTGGGTCAGGGTGGGAGAGCTGCAGCCGAGCAAAAGGGCTCCCTCTTCTGCTCTGGTGGCTAGAGTGGTTTAGCCTTCACATTGGTCTTGGGGATCCCAACAACTTCTTCTAGTTCCCCCCTCAGCCTTGCCAGCAAAGTTACAACAGTCAGAGCTGAGGACCTTCTGTGTTACTGGAAGCCTTGGCAGCATCTCTGTGTTTCTCTCAATAAAAAACAAATCATTAAAGTTGGAAACGACTTTCAAGATCATCAAGTCCAACCATTAACCCAACTGTACCAAGCCATCTGTACCAGTATGATCTGTCAGATTGGCAGTTGCAGATCTCCCTATCAGCCACCTCCAGACCTCAGCTCTCCTGGGATCTGGAAGGTCTCATGTTGGGTGTCTGGCTGTAGGAGCTCTTGGACAGGGAATGCAACCTCTGGGTTTGGCAACTTCTGGGTGGCTTCACTACGACATGTCCTGATCTCAAGTTTTTAAAGCTTACTGCTAAGCTGACCTGCCTGCAAGGGGCTCTGTGGTCAGCAGACAGAAAGCCCACTGTGAACATAGGTTTTTCCTGCCATCTCAAGTCCCTCCCCTGACCCTGACACCAGGATGATTACAGGTTACAGTTTTATTCTTTGGTTTTTTGTATTTCTTCTTACCTGGCTAGAGCAGAGGTTTCATAAGCAGAGCAACCCTCAGAAGCAAGTGTTCCTCAGCTGTATGAGCCTTCTGTGGGGGTCAGGTCTCCAACCTTCGTGTCAGGCACTTTTTGACAGTGACTCCTCTGCAGTCACCAGCTGCTGATGTACTTGTCACACCACCTCCTCTGCCAGCCTCCCAGTGGGCTCCCTGCTGCTTTTGTTTAATGATTTCATTTAGATCTAATAATCTTCTCTGTAACAAGCTAGTACTTTCCTCTGCCCATCCCTCTCCTCCTTGCCCACCAGTTGACCTCTGTCCAGTTGACTACTGAGTTTTCATGGGCAGCAGGGCTCACCAGATGTGCTGGAGGAGGTCTGAGATGAAGGCTATAAAAGTCTGGACAGGTCTGGATCTGCTGTTTGGCTCATGCTGGTGTCTAGTCCTAACTGATGTCTTGTATGGGGAAGGAAAAAAGCATCAGCCCTGCTCTGATGACCTACAGGTCAGAGGCAGGTCCTGAGCTCTGGTCTCTTGCCACAGCAGATGTCATGTGGTGAGTTAAGGAGTGCTGCCCCTTCTGTACCTAGTGGTTGGGAATGCTCTCTGTGAACCAGGTTCTTGTGGAGGAGCGAGCTTGGGACCAGTGGCCCCACAAGGAGGACCTCTCCAAGCACCACTGAGGGCTGAGGGGATAAGCCTGACAGTGAGAAAATAGCCATATCCCTTGAAAGTCTTGGAGCTACCCAGGCTTCATCTTTTGTTTATGTTGTTGTCCTTAGTGATTCAAAAATAACAGTGTGGTAGGTGATACAAAAATATCCCGAGGTGGTTGGTCTGGCATTAAAATGTCTGACAGCATATGTCTTGTTCTGCCCTGGCACTGGGGGAGCCAGCACAGGGTTTGGGAAATCCCAGCACTGAAAATGATAGTCATCAAGGAAAAAGCAGAATTCAGCACAAATAGCCACCCCAACACCCCAAGCCTTGTGGCAGGCACTAAGAACTGGGTGGGATCCGCCACAGCTGCCTCAGTCTGACAGCTCCTTGGGTTCTGACAGCGGCTCAGGGAGCGTGGGTCTCCCCTGGCTCTGTGCTGACCTTTCCAACCTCACTGCCTTTTTATTGTGATACTTGGAGTCATGGTCTTTCTAAGAGCCATCCTAAAAGCATGGCCAGCCTCTGGCATTGCTCTGCAGGGTGTTGCTGTGCAGCAAGGGGCAGCGGTTGCTGGGCTGGGGCTGGGTGGTGGGAATGCACAGAGCAGTCCCATGTGGCTCCTGAGAGCAGTTCCTTCGCTTTAGAGTGGTGGTGTAGGTTTGGAAAGGGACATTAACCCGTGTTGAGATCCGACCTGAGTGTCTGAGGCTCTGGACAGGGTGGGTGTGGAGTGAGGCATAAAGGGTTGAATTGCAAATAAGGAAATTTGGGGGAAGAGAATAGAGGTAGCCCAGCCTGAGGGAGAAAAAGTCATCACAGGAGGCGTCAGTTTTCAATAAAGTGTGGTGTGAGAGGACCAAAGTGTTTGCCTAAGGGAGCAGACCCTGGGGCAGCAGCCCCAGCAATACCAAGGTGTGGAAAAGGAGAAGACAGGTAAGTCCTCTGGAAACAAACTGGATGTTCTCAGCTCTCCCTTCTGCAATTTCGTGTTGGGACAGCAGATGGATGAGCTAGGTTGGTGGCCGCTGAGCAGGGTTGGTGGCTGCTGAGCCAGGGAACAACCCTGCAGTTGTGTCCATGCAGAAGGTATCCGTGGTGGGTTTGGGCAGGAGAGCAGCATGTGATGCCAGAATTGTGCAGGCAGGGAAAGCCCAGCAGAGGACCATGGGCAAGCAGGTGTTGCCAGGCACTTGCTGCTTCCTTGGCACATGGCTTTGCTCATTATCACAGGCTTTGATGAGCTTCTGGCTAGTGGCTGCAGAAATATGGTGGTCTGGACATCACAAAGACTGTGTCAGCAGCTGCTGCAGGACAGTATGAGATATAGAAGATGACTGCTCTGGCCAGCTTCTGTGGGGTGGTTAGTGGACTGACAGATGGTTGTGCCAAGGTCACTATCTAGGCTGCTTGTTCAGGTCCTTCTCAGATGCCATCGATGATCTGGGAATAAGAAGGGGGATCCACTTGTGACTTTTATTCCAATTTTGTCTGTTTCCAGATGCTCATGGGATGGACCTGTTTGCTGTAGCTGTCCATGAGTTTGGCCATGCCATCGGCTTGACCCACATCTCTGCCATAGAGTCTATCATGAGACCCTACTACCAAGGCCCTGTGGGGGATCCTCTGAAGTATGACCTACCTTATGAGGACAAAGTCCGAATCTGGCAGCTCTATGGTGCGTTTGTGTCCCTCACCCAGCCACGGGACAGGCTGGACTAGCTGTTTTGTGGGGTGAGTGTTGCTGGTGGAAAGGATGGTGTCCCCCACTACTGCTTCTTTGTCTTTATGCACAGGAGTCAGGGAATCTGTGTCCCCCACAGCCAAGCCTGAAGTAAACAGGAACGATGACCACCCTGTCCTGCCAGAGCTGCCAGAGAATCGCTCCACTGTCCCGTAAGTCCAGTCTGTTTCTTTCCAGCTGTCGCTGCTGTTCCCACTGAGAACATCCAGTAGTGAAGCTCCACTCAAGCATCAGTATCTTGCTGGCTCCCTCTGGCTTCAGTATTTCCCTCTGGACCTCTTGCCCCTTCTTCACATTTCCTGATCTTGTGCTGTTGCTTGTTCAAGCTGTGTGTGTGGAGACTGGCCAGCCAGCCCATGACTGAAGTAGTTAAGAGCAGGAACTTAACAAGTGGCAGTTGCTGTCTGTCCCCTAGCTAAGTTTTACCATTCAAGGCACACTCATAAGTTCTGTATCAGCTTGCAGTGCTCTGCATTTCCCCAAGACTCAACATATTACTTGTGTTAATGGAAATTTGTCCCCATCACCCTTAGGTGAACTTACCCTTGCTGAAATTGTAATCTAAGTTCCCCTGCAGCACCCTGGGTTGTGCTCACCTAAATCTTTCCACGGTGAGCTACTCCCTAATGTTCCTGTGGGGGTGAATATTGGAACAAGGCTGACTCCAGCGTGTGTTTGCATTGGCAAAAGGCTGCTTGCACTGAGTCTCATCAAGCAGCCTGCATGTCCTCATTAAGGGAGGTTCTGGATCCAGCTCATTAATAAGCGATGGAGTTACCGAATTGTTTTACTAGCAGGGCAGCAGGACAGATAAAAGAGGAAGGGACACTGAACAAAAAGGGAGTAGTTCACGGTCACAGATTTTGCCAGATACCAGCAGTGCCCCAGGTGAGAGCAGCAGAGATGGAGATTACCTTCACCTCCTGGTCTGACCTCATCCAGGGTTTGGCCTTGAGGAAGTCACCTCTGCTGTTTGTCCCTCAGTGCCCTCTCTGCAAAGAGGTGATAACAGCACTGAAGCATGAGCAGCCAGGTTGTTCCTACAGTAATGGGACCAGGAAGAATATAATATTGAAATAATGTCCCAGTGCTGCAGTTATTTTTCCACCTCAGCTCCTTCTTCACCCTGCTTTGCATTGCCTGGTGTGATGCCCACAGTCCGGTGGTGCTGAGCACCTCTCTTGGTGGAGGTGTCCCAGCTGCCAGGGGATGCAGAAAGGCTCTGATGGTCCTAAGGGACCCTTTTCCTTGGATGTGCCAAATGCCACTTTCTTCACATGTAGCTTCTAATGGAGCTTGTCCACACAGCTCTGTACGGACGTTTCTCTACCTAGAGACAAGAGAATTTATTTCTCCCTGCTGCTGCTAGACAACATCATCTCGCACGAGCAGCAGGAGGAGCAGGACTTTATTATGCTAACCCCTTCTTATGAGTGGGAGGGTGGGTGGAGTTCATCTCATTCAGTGCCTGAAGAAGGCTGTAAAGCTGGTGCTGGCAGCCCCTCACAGCTCTTCCATCAGCAAATTAGATTTGTGCGTCCCTGTCACCCACAGCAGCTTTTCTGTGCATGTCCCCAGCACCCTCTCCTTGCACTCCATCAATCATCGTTTCTCATGGGCTTTATGGACCTTTCAGTGCTTTGTGCTCTGTGCCTTTCCCACTCACCTTGTTAAAAGCAGCAGCTCAGTGTCTCGGCTGTGACTTGCCAGGTGACTTTCAGCACCTCTCGCATGGCATCGTCACTCATGTGGTGTCACCATCCTGTGTCTGGTCTCGCCTGCTTTTTGCTTTGCAGCTCTGTCACCTCTCACAGGTATTTACAGTTCAGCTTCGGAGCAGCAACTTCACCAACCTCTGGAGCAAGATGCTCTTGGCTCTCACCCACCACGTGTCCTGCTGCCTAGCTGAGCCCTGCTGTGCCAGTGTGGAGTGGCGAGCCAGCTCTGCCCTCACCAGTTACGCCAGCTGGGAGATGTGGAGCATTGCCCTATTTGACTCCCAGTGGTCAGTGGTCTCCAGTGGCCCAGGGAGAGTGTCTGACACAAAGCTGCTGTTAGGCTGAGGGTTACCCAGGCTCATCTGGGAAATGGTTGGGTATGAGCATGAGGAACGACTGATGGACACGGCCTGTGGTCTTCTAGCGGAGGCTCTAGGGGCAGGGGAGATGTGGTCAATGGAATGCAGGACACAGGGAGGACACAGCCCCTCACTGCCCCTGGGCTGTGCTCACCTGGGTGTCTCCCCACAGGCTCAGGCGGGACGTGCCAAACAGATGCAACACGCACTTCGATGCAGTGGCCCAGATCAGGGGAGAGGCTTTCTTCTTCAAAGGTAAGTGCCTGCTGGCAGTGGCCTTTGGATGTGTCACCTGGCAGTGATGTTGCTGTGACAGTGCAGCAGCATCAGCATGGTCAGACAGGCTGGGACTGGAGTGGGGGAGAAGCTGGCTTGAGGTTTGCAGGCTGTGGGGCCAGAGACCTAGGGAGGTATCTCATGCCACTGGCTCAAAGGGCTTAGACTTGTAATTATCCCACTGAAGCTGAGGATGGATGGCATAGGACAGTTTTAATGTCAGTGCTGTCCTGCCTTCAGTGAAGAAGGGAACTGCCTGGCTGGTGCTCAGTCTATTGCAGCACAGCGCAGGAGGTGGCTGATGGGTGGGGACAGGCAGTGGCACTGCTGAGGACAGGTAAGATCACAGCTAAACAGGCGCTGAGAGGAAGGAGGGACGTGCTAGAGGTACCAAAAAGACTGTGGACTAAACGAACCATTTCTTTTATCCAAAAAGAAGAGGAAGGTTGTTGAACCCAAACTTTTTAAAAGACGTTTATATTTTTAAGCCCAACACAAAATTAACCTGTGGACCTGCAGCCAGGAGCAGTTGGGTGGTGCCAGACAGGCTGGGGGTCTGGTGGATGGTCAGGAAGGAGGGGAACAGACCAAGGAGCACCTGGAAGCTGTGCTGCTCGCAGCAAACCCTCCTGCCTACTGTGAACAAGGGACGTGCCACAACACCAGGGCAGCACAAGTCCACATGGCATCTTCTGGGGTTTACAATTCCCTCCCAAGTGGCCAGGCTGGTGACAATCCAGCACAGGACTCTGTACCATACTTTGGCCCTTTGCACCGCACTGCTGGAGCAAGGAACTACAGTCATGCTATCGAAGCAGAAATCTGCGTCGAACCAAGGCTGGCAGAGCACCAGCAGCTCTCCATGGCTTTTCTCCTGGATTCCTCCTACTTTCCTTTCCTCCCACCCTTGGCCTTGTCTCACGCTGCTTGCTCTGCATCCCTCAAGATGACATGCAGGCAATGGCGGAGCCAGCAGGTTCTTTGTCAGCAAACACCTGCTGATGCTGTATCCCAACAGTGCCCGGTTCTTGACGAGTGTCTTGCTGCTACCTTCTCAGCTGTACAGCGCCTGTGTTGGCTGGACTCTGAAGGCTTTCTTCCCCATCTTTCCAAGGTGGAAAAATGCCTGCTGGGCACTTCTTTCCATCCTTGGCCACCACCTGGCCACTCCAAAGCCATCCAGCAGGGAAGCAGAAGTGTCTCCCCAGGGTTCAGAAGCAGTGACCAGGCACGTGTAGCCCATCTGGGTGTTGCAGCACAGGGCTGGGGTCGCAGGCAGGAATAGCAGCAGTGCTCCAGGGGATCTGCTGTCATCTGTGCCATCAGAGGAGCACAATATGGACACTGTTCCCCTGCAGAATTTGTTCAGATGCCTTTCTAAAAAGCCACAGTGAAGAAGAGGAAATAAAAGAAGAGAACTAATGTCAGAATAAATGGCCAGCTGTCTTGCAGAGGGGGAAAAAAATAAGATGAAAAGTAAAGAAATCTGTCTTGGTGCCTATTTTTGGCTGCATTTATTGTGGGCCAAAATGCAAATGTGAAGATCACAGTGTCAGCGGCTGCCAGCTGCAGCCTCCAGAGCCCAGCACCTCCCTCAGAGCCCCCACCACTGCCACCAAACTGTTCTGAGCACCAAGGAGCAGGGTGTCACCTCTGGAGCAGGATTTTCATGATCTCCAGTGATGTCCTTCCATCGATGGACGTTTTGTTCTGAGCTGGTGGGGCTGGTTCCCTGTCTGGAGAGCAGCTTCTCCCACTGCAAAGGCACCAGGACCAGAGCTCCACAGGGCTCCCAGCCTTGTCCTGCTGAAGAGAATGTGGGTTCTCTGCACTTTGGAAACACCACTTGGATTGAGGCACCTCACCTCAGGCTCCTGAAGTTTTAGAGCAGCCTTGGTCTCTGTGCGTGTGTGTGTGTGCACAGTGCCAGAGCAGGCAGGGTACGGAGAGCACAGCACACGGCTGGGAGCAGAATCACTGGCTAAGGAGAGCAGTTGGCTCAACCCGTCACCCGTATGAAACAAGACTCTGGGACAGCAGGACTTTGCACTTGGCTTTCAGTTTGCCAGCAGAGTGGGTGATTTGAAATGAAGCTTTTTAAACAAACACGGGGTTGAGATTATCTTTGTCCTTTATTTTATTAATAAAGCGCTAATGGCAGTGGCTGCCCTATGGACCTGGCTTTGGCTGATGATCGTCTGAGCAACCACAGTGCTTTGGGGAACAGGCTTGGCTGAGACAGAACTCGAGCACGGGCAGACTGGGGCTGCTGCACTAAGAATCCCCTGCTGCTGAATCACTCCACTCGTTTTGGTTTTTCCTTACAACATACGAAGAAGCCAACCAAACTAACCAAGAGCCCGGGCTTTGAGGGCAGATTTGAAGCTACTCACTGCGGTTGCAAACCCAATGGGATGAAACATCAGAAGCACCAGGGCTTCCTTCCTCATCTCACATGAGCCCAGGACACTCCCAAGCTGAGACACTTACTCACTGAAGAAAGAACCAAACTAGTTCTGGTTGAAAAAGTGAGACTCTGGCTTTGTCTAGTGCCTCACTAATTAGAGATGCAGAGATCATCTTTATTTAATTGCATGTGTTTCCATCGACGTACAATGGCCACCGAATTTAAATCCTTATTATTTTTTTAATGTTCTTACAAAGACTCTGTAATTATGGCAATTCCTACCACACTTGGATGTATTATTCATTTGTGGGTTTCAGTCAGATAGAGCCAATATGCAAACTGGAGCAGAAGAACAAGAATATGATATAAATCCTTATAATTAGAATAAAACTCTCTCTCTGCAGATGTTGAAGTGTTGAGAGTTTTGCCTCCTGCATTATTAGGCTACAATCCAATTTTCATAAAATTTTAAAAGATGGTGTCACAGTCTGCTGGCTCTGGAGCAAGGGCTGGGTGTCATGAATACAAATCCGAAGGCACAGCTTGGTTTCTGTTGCTTATCCTCCCTTGGGAATCCACGCAAGAGCAGATGCAAATAACATGCAATAATTTCTAACAGCCAGTAACAAATACGAGACAAAGTTGAGAGCTGGCTCTTAGACATCCTCCTCCAGCTCAGACCTCAGCATGGGGAGCTCTCCGGGGAAAACACAGCACAGCGTGCTGCAGAAACTCAGGCAGTGCAGTCAGGTTTTGAGATGCCTCAGAAATCAAGACAACTCAAGGAATCCCCTGCAAGGCTCCTTGGGCAGGAGGAGGTTTGGCATCCTGCCTACAGAAAGGAAATACATTTCCATTACCCAAAGTACAGCAGAAATGCCCCAAGCCGTGTTCGTTTCCTGCTAGGGCAGTGCTGGAAGTGTATCTGTGCCTTACCCCAGGCAGCCCCTGCAAGCACCACAGGACGAGGTCTCCTGATATCCTACACCTCTAGATGGTATCAAACTCCTTCATTGTGCCGCCTTCCCCACCTCAGTCCCTCCCAGCTTTAGTAATAAGTGTCCTCCTCCTCTTAGTTTTGTACTCCTTTTCTTCACTTAAAGAACTGGTGTCTTATGAGTAAAAAGCTTCCATGGTTGACTGTGCACATTCTAAATACAGGAGCAGCCAGGGTTGCTGTGTGCAGGCAACTGTGGCTGCTCCGGGAGAGGAGACTCACGGAATCATAAAGGTTGGAAGAGACCTAGAAGATCATCCAGGCCAACTGTCAGCCTGACCCCACTATGCCCACCAAATCATGTGGGAAGGAAGGATGTTCCTTCAGAGGGTCTTGGCTAAAGGCTGCAGGTGCCCAGTGCAGCTTCAGCCACTGCCTGGTCCCACCAGCTCCCAGGAGGTCCCACCAAGAGCAGAGCGGGAGGAGATTAAAAGCTTCTGTCACCTGCTCTGGCCCAGCAGTGCAGCTTCACACTGCACCCGGGAATATGGCAACTCCAGTTCAGTGTCCAGAGGATAATTTTGAGCCTCAAAAGGGGATTTCTTCTAATGGCTGCCAGCAATAGAAAGTGATAATGGCTGCTGCTGGAGGGCAGGATGCTGTCGCATCAGAGCTCCCATCTCACGTGCTTTGCTTTCTGCTGCTGCCACATGCCCAGCGCTCGTGTGCCCCGGTGACAGTGGGTTGTGGTGTGGTTCAGTAATGTCCAGTCTGTCCCTCCAGGCAAGTACTTCTGGAGACTGACTCGCAATAAGCACTTGGTCTCCCTCCAGCCGGCTCAGATTCACCGTTTCTGGCGGGGCTTGCCGCTCAACCTGGACAGCCTGGACGCGGTCTACGAGAGAACCAGCGACCACAAGATCGTCTTCTTCAAAGGTGAGAGCGGATGTGGTGCTGGAGGTACACACGCGTCTCCCTGGTGCAGCGGTTACCTGGGCAGTGTGTAGACCTCTCCTGCAGGCAGGAGACACATCAGCCATTGAGCATCTCCCAGGGCAAGTCCAAGACCTGTTGTCCATGAGCAATGCCTGGGGAGGGCAGGCAAAATGTAGCAGTCATGTTCCCCAGAAATTTCACTAAAGAAAAGCTTCATCCATATTAACTGAAACATCACCCCCTCAAGAACAAAGCAGAAGCAGGAGCCACCCAGGCACACACTTACAGGTTTTGTGGTCCTTCCTTGGCCTTTTCTTGTTTTGGCATCTGTTGCTGAGAAGCAGCAGCAGAGGGGACAAAAGCACAATGTGAAGAGCTTCCCTTTGTTCATTATGTCTCTGTTACTAGTGGGGTTTTTTTTATTAGTCTTTCTATTTAAAACAACTCACAAGTTTATTCCAGAAGAGCTGGTGGAAAAACACTAGCTCTTGGTTCCTGTGCAAATGTCCAGCTCCCCCATGCGCCGGCTGCCCATGCTCGTTGGATGTCAGCCGTGTGCTGAACGTCTCCCAAGCCCCCAGCAGGCACCAGCTCTTGTTTTGAAGAGATTGTGCACTTCCAGAGCTAAATACACCCCAGCCCTCCATGCTCCCCGGCTGGAAATTGCTTTTCATCTCCCAACTGTTCTGCTCCGAGCTGGTGCAATTGCCAGTTTCAGAAGTGCTGAAACAAGCACTTCTGAGAGCAGTAACTTGGTGTCATTTCCTCCAGCGATACCTCCTGCACGAGCCCCTGCACTCGCAGAGGCGTTTCCCAGCACAGCCGAAGCCCTCCCAGGCTGACCAGGCGCTGAGCGCCGCAGAGCTACACCAAGACCCGCTTCTCCCCAAGGCACAATGAGTGACCGGCTCTGCTTCTCCTTTCCAGCTGCCTTGAGCTGGAGCGAATGGGGCCAGCTGCAGCACGGCAGCCCTTACGCCTGGCACCAGACCCTCCCAGTCAGGGCTGCAGAGCACAGGGGTACTCGCTCACTTCCATTCCGTCTTCTTTCTCTCTGTGCTGGGAATGGACAGCTGATGAACACCTCATCTCCGCAGGTTGTTCCTGGCTGTTTGTGAGGCCACTATTACAGCTGTGCCACAGCTTGAGGGGGTCTTGCTCCTGCAAGACGTGGTTCTCCATGGTCACACATGATCATAGAATTATCAAGGCTGGAGCAGACCTTCCAGATCATCAAGTCTAACTGGCCATCCCCCAACCCTTAAGCACTAAACAGTCTCATGAAACACCGTGTCTGCCCACTTGTTGAACCCCTCCAGGGACGGCGACTCCACACCCTCCCTGGGCAGCCTGTTCCCATAGGTGTTAGTCCTGCCTAGCTCCTAAGATCAAACTGAGTACTTTCTTTCCAGCTATAAAATACTGTCCCGTTCCCTCTCTCTAGCAGCATGTCCTTCATCCCTGGACAGAAACTGGAGCACACAGATCACTCTGGCCCTAAGGTCCTGCTGCTGATGCCTAAGTGCCTTGTCAGGTTTTCTAGAAAGCCAAGGGAAGAAAAAGCCCAATCGTTCAAATAGGCCATGTGACACCTAAAAGAACACTGCAGGTTTCCAAAGGGACGTCGTGCAGACAGAAGGACTGTCCTGGTGCTGAGAGGGTTGTTTAGGAATTGAGAGATCTGGGCTCGTTTTCTAGTTCTGCCACAGACCAGGGCACAGTCACGTTGTGCTTCATTTTTATCAGGGGAAAACCCAACGTGCTGAAAGTTCTCTTCTGCTCAGGGTAGGGCTGGGGCAGGAGCCTATGGAGGACACTTGAGGAGCCCCTATTCAAAGAGCAAGGTTCCCCACTGGGCTACTGCCATCCAGTCCCCATCCTTACATGCCAAGAGCTCCCACCTGGGGGTTGTCACAGCAATAGGTGAGGAAACGTTGGTGTGTCCGTGGGGGAATGCTGGTTGGGCTGTGAAACAGATGTGATTTTGCTCTGTGCTTCTTTACTTTCCACAGGAGACAGGTACTGGGTCTTCAAAGACAATAATGTGGAGGAAGGATACCCACGGCCGATCTCGGACTTTGGTCTGCCACTGGGAGGAATCGACGCTGCTTTCTCCTGGGCCCACAATGACAAGACTTATTTCTTTAAGGACAATCTCTACTGGTGCTATGATGACCATGAGCGGAGGATGGATCCCGGGTACCCTTCGGAGACCGCCCTGTGGAAGGGCATACCAAGCCCTTTAGATGATGCCATGAGGTGGTCGGATGGTAAGTCCATACGCCGGGTCAAAAAACACGAGAGAAAGAAATCAGTGCTTCATTTCACTGCATCTGCAGCCCCTGCGAGCGTGCCCGCCCGCGTAAACCGCCTAGCCCCAGACAGGACAGCAGTTCCTCGTGTCTGAAAGCTGGAGGGGGAGGTCGGCTTCCAGCCAGAGCTCCCCGCACTGCGCAGTGAAATGCTTTGTCATTTCAAGCAGGCAACAACAATATCCTGGGGGCCTAATACCTCGGCTTTATTAAAAGAACACGGGTGATGTTGTTTTGCAGTGATTTTTTTATCCCAATACGTGCTGATCTGCTCCTTGCTGGACTTGTTGTCATTGAGTTTTGAGCTCGCCA
Source organism: Phoeniculus purpureus (assembly GCA_028565055.1). Taxonomy (NCBI): domain Eukaryota; kingdom Metazoa; phylum Chordata; class Aves; order Bucerotiformes; family Phoeniculidae; genus Phoeniculus; species Phoeniculus purpureus. The sequence continues at coordinate 3,504,660 of JAOXOE010000776.1, read as the reverse complement.
GATGAGGTTGTAGACAGAAAATGTTTTCAAAGATGCTTTCCCCAGAGTTACAGAGTTATTTTCCTTGGATGAGATCTCACAGTGGTTTCTTCTCCTTGAAAAAACCCCGTTTGTCGCAGGAGATGTTTACAACCAGCTTTTTGCTCACAACAAAGTGGTGCTTCCAGGTGCTATTTACTGGTGGCCTGAGCCTAACAGCAACCTCTAAACCAGGGTGAGGGGAGGGACGAGTCTTAGGCAGCACATCTGATGAGGAGCGGTTGAGGGAGCTGGGACTGTTTAGCCTGAGGAAGAGGAGGCTGAAGGGAGACCTTATCACCCTCTACAACTACCTGAAGGGACACTGTAGAGAGGTGGGTGCTGATCTCTTCTCACAGGTCACTAGTGACAGAAGAAGCCTCAGGCTGCACCAGGGAAGGGTTAGGCTGGACATTAGGAAAAATATTTTCACTGAGAGGGTAGTCAGGGCTTGGAACGGGCTGCCGAGGGAAGAGGTTGGGTCCCCACCTCTGGATGTGTTTAAAGGTTGTTTAGATGTGGTGCTCAGAGATCTGGGCTAGTGGTGACCTTGGTAGAGTAGGGTTATGGATTGGGCCTGATGATCTCAAGGGTCTTTTTCAACCTGAGTGATTCTGTGACATTTCCAGAAGTTTCGCAACCTCCCAGTTCAAAGTGGAAAAAACATAGCCAAGAGCAGAAGGTTTCCAGGGCCCTGCCAGGCTCAGGTTATTTATCTGAGCCCACCATGCACCCCAAGTTATTAGCAGGTAGATGAGGTCTTCTCCAGCCTTACCATGCCCTGTTACCATGATGACCACCAAGCAATGTGTATGGTGTGTCCAGTCAAGGATTTACCAGGGTTTTCACCCTCTACACCGTCAGTACCAGGGGAATGCATCTGCTCTAGGACCCATCACAGAAGAGGTGGCATCTCACCACCCATCCCCTCCCCAGGACTCATCTGGGGTGGGAGTGCTCCTCTAGTGCTCCAAGTGCTCCTGTGCTCTTTCCACTGCAGAATGCCCATCACCACTCATACTGCCTTTGCGTTTTGGTCTCTTCACAGGTGCAAGTTACTTCTTCAGGGGCAAGGAGTACTGGAAAGTGCTGGACAGTGACCTGGAGGCCCAGCCTGGCTATCCCCAGTCCATCGCCAGAGACTGGCTGGTGTGCAGTGACATGCAGTCCGACTCCCCAGAGCCAGCCGGGAGCAGCAGGACTGGGGCACGCTCCAGACCAGGGCAGCATGACAAGAGCCACTCGGAGAATGGCTATGAGGTCTGCTCCTGCACCTCAGCCTCCCCATCCCTCCAGGCTTGCCCTGTGCTCAGACTCTCAGCCAGCCTCGTACTGACAAGTGTGTGGACAGCAACACTGGTGTGTGCAGCCCTATGACAGCCTATCCCACAGGGGAGACAACACCATGGTGCTCCAGGGTGGGGAGGTGGACATGATCCCACGATGCTAACCCTTGCAAGCAAAAAAACATCCCTAGGAACATGCCAGTGATGGGTTTGAATTCTCCGTGAGAAACGAACAATGGTTTGGGGTGTTAGTTTCTTTCTTTTTCATTTTAGTTTAAAGGTCCAATAACAGATTTTGAGTTCTGCACCTTCTCATTCCCCCATCTGGTTAAAGGTAGAGCAGCCTAACTTTGAAGTTAGCAATGTTCCATAGAGATGTGGTGTCTGGATGTTTGAACTCAGCAAACAAGGGAGGGGAGAGCTACTAGGGTTGAATGAGAACAAAAGAGATGCTGCTGAGGCAGATGGCAACATCCCAGAGGAAGGGCAGCGAGGCCACAGGCAAGAGGCAGTGGTTGTGACACGATGTACACATCCTATTGGATGCACTGGATGGAAACTTGGGCTGCACTAAGATTGACTGCAAGGTCATAATTTTCCTGCCAAACCTGCTGTGGTCACTGGTGTCTGGGTAACGTCTCTCAGTTTATACAGGTCAGAAACACCTCTGCCTTTCTAAAGGCACTTCAGCTGATCTTTGTATCTGGGTCACTTGAGTTTAACAATTTCTCTAATAAACCTTGGCTGCCTACACAGCCCGAGTCTGCCACCTGCCTTGAGGTCCTGGCTGCTGAGGCTCGGAGCAGCCTCACCCTGCACATGGCACCACCCTGCTGAGGGCATGCTCCAGAGGTGCAATTACAGACACCATCCTAGTCTAATCCATGCACATGAACTCCTGCTCCTGGAGTTCCTGACGCAGGCTGGTTTACCTTTGGGGAGGGATTGAGACGTGCCGCATCCCTTGGGGACTCTCTCAAACCTGGCTGCAATGTGTAGGATGGGCTGGAGGGGGGAGGGGTGATGCACAGTGAGCCTCAAACTCCTCTTGAAGCCTCTGCCAGGAGTATGGAGCAACAGGAGGTCAAGCACTGAAGTGGAATGTTCCTGGGGTTTTTCTGTCTCACTGATAATCCATTTTCTGCTGTATTGGAGTCCTTGAAAGCAGTGAGTGAGAACCTGTGCTAGGAACTAGCACATAGTACTAGTGTGGTGCTAGCTAGGAACTGAGATCATAGAATGTTCTAGGCTGGAAGGGACCTGTAGAGGTCATCTAGTCCAACCTCCCTACACAGGGACAACTCCACCTAGGTCAGGCTGCTCAGAGCCTCACCAAGCCTGAAGATGACAGGAAGGCCAGGGTTGGGTGCAGGCTGGTGCTGTCAAGGGGTGTTCAAGGACAGAAGTGGGTACCAGCTGCTGGGACATATTGTTCTTCCCTGCTCTGCTTCTGTAAAGCACCTCTTGCTGCCTCTGCCAGGGTCAGCTCCTGGGGGCGGCAGGGAGCCACAGCCAGTGTCACTGCGAGTCACTGTGGTGCCACCCAGAGACTGGACATAAGGCAGAGCCCTCCATGGCACAGTGGGCAAGGCACGAGGAAGTGCGTAGTTGCCTCCTGGTAGAAAACAAGGGTCACCTTGGGTTTTCCTCTCCATTTGCATTTCTGAAGGACCAGTAGAGGCAAGGACATGGCCCAGCTCTGCTTCCACAGCTTCTCCAGCCCAAACGGGGAGCCCATTGGGGTGACAAGGACCTGTGGCCTCGCAGCTCTGCTGAGGTGGTCAGACCCGTGCTGACACCAGGTTAAGTTTATTTAACGTGGGCCTGTGGAAAGATTTTCAATACAACCTTCTCTACTTCAAAAGACGCGTTTTGATGTCAGAATTGGGGCTTTGCTGCTGCCAGACAACCCTTAGGGAGGATGGACAAACTGCCTCCTCCCAGCGTGTGGCTTGCTGGGCTGCCCCCCCTGGTGCTGGGCAAGTCACTGTCACATTCAGCTTTGGATGTCGCCGCAGAAGGCTCAAACTTCCCTGGAATGGACGTGGCAGCCGTCAAGGTCACTGGTTCAGCGCGGAGCAGGTGCCCGTACAGACACCATTAGAGGAGGGTGCTGTGCTGGGCGTGCGGGGAGGCTCTACTGATGTGGCCACAGGAGGACAGCAGAGACCGGAGGAGCGCGGAGCCAGACGGCGGCACCGCAGCGCTGCAGCGCTCCCAGATGTGCCAGATGCTCTGCTGCTCAAAACCATCCTGTTCCTACTGCGTGTTGCCTAGTCTGGGTATTTTCCCACTATTTATATCCTCAGAGGATTGTCGCTTCAGAATTGAAATACTTCTGCTGTGTAACAGGAGAGGTGAGAATTTAATAGCAGAGGGGCACTGGCCATCTAAACCCGTGACTAGTGAAAGCTGGAAACCTGCAGCTATGGCAGCTGCACTCACTGGGGCTGGCTCCAGGGTCCCAGTCAAGGTTTTCCTGTCTCACTCCCACTCGCCCCCCCGGCTCAGCCAGCCTTCAGGGCAAAAAACAACACAAATAGTAAGGTGGGCAGGAGCAGGTTTCAAATGGCAAAGCCATGGCAACGCCTGGATTTCAAAAAGTACTAACAACTAGTCATCTCACACAAGACCTGGGAATTAACAGCTTGAGAACCACAATAAAGTTACTGAGAAGAGGCTCCTGTCTATTTGCTGATCCAAACCATAAGACAGACCTGTGGGCTCCAGGAGTTTCCCACCTTCCACATCCTCCTTATAACTGAGGGGAAAGCTCTCAGACCTTACCCCAGTTTTCTAAATTAGGACTTTCTTCTTTATTAAAGATAACATTTCTCAGCCCCAGTTTAACTAGAAAACGTCCTTTTACAGCTGTGGGCCAGGACAGCAGGTGGGAGGTACCAGCCTCATAGCATCCAGCTGCCCTGGATGCTGCCCTATATCAGTAGGTGAGTAGGTGCTCCTAAAACCTTCTTGTGGCTCCTGGAGATGGAGCTGTCTTATTTTGCTTCTCAGATGGCGATTGGGGTGAGGACAAATACCAGAGCTGCCTCCAGCCCTGCCACCTTCCTTTTTCCATCCCCTCTGCCAGGTGAGCACGATGTACAAGCCAGGGCTGAGCCTGGTTCTGCTCCAAGCAGCTGAAGTAAGCGCAAGGGATGTTTTGCCCAAGGGAAAGGGGGTTGTCCTGGCTCTCCGTGTCCCAGCAGTTCCTGGTAAGCTCAATCCCATGGGTCACTTACTTGCTTTTCTCTGAAATTTCTAGAGGTAGGAGTTGGCTGGCCTCGTGGGGCTGGAATGGGAGAGGGGAAGGATACAGGACAGCCAAAACCAGGGGATATAGAGCTGGCTAACAGTCTATGTGAAGACCAGCTTGAGCTAAGAATAGAGGAGGGTATTAGAGCTAGATGGTATGTAGAGGATTTCTGTGGGCATGTGCTGGGGCTGTAAATGGAGAAACAGAGGGGCTGTCTCTGAATCTCCTACAAGTGATTACTGACCTTCTGGCACTAACAAAATTACTACAAGAGCTGCCAGAGCATTCCCTGTCCTCCCAAGTTTCTGCTCTCTAGTTTAAAAAAATAAACAAAACCCCAAACCTCTGGGATTTATGACCCTGTCAGCAGTGAAACTCTAACCGAGCACTAGGTTGCCAGCTCTGGTGGGTTTATTTCTCAATGGTATGGAAAGAGCTGGGGTTTGCTTTTATTTTTCTTTATTATAAAGAGCTTTGAGCTTGACTGTGAACCCAAACCCATCAAATAAAATGAGACCCAGGCCTGGCTTTCACTGGGCTAGGGATCAGTCCACTCTGAGCAGCTCTCAGCAAGCAGGGCTTGGCAACGGAAGAGCTGAGCTGACAACAGGGTGACTTTGTTGTGGTGAGGACAAGATTTCATGAGCTTCCCATACAACTGTAACATAATTTATGGGTTGTCCAGCTTGGGTTGCAGCAACTTGTCTGTCTTTGAGCTTCATATTCGGAAACAAACATCGTGGGGAGAGGTCTTTTGGTATATGCCCAGCTATACCAAGCCACGTGTGGTGCAGCTGGAGAGCTTGTGAGCAAGAGGGTCTCTCACTCCAGATCAGGCATTTGGACTGTTCTCCGTCAGAGCAAAGGTTTGGAGGGAGCACAAGTGATGATTGTGGAAGCCTGTTCGTATGCAGAGCCCTTCCACAAAATTTCAAAGGGTGAGCTTGTCCTAATTTCTTCCCATCCCATCTATACTCCAGAAATAGCTATGCCAGGATGGCCCCTGGCATGCTGTCCATGTGGAGTAGGGCAGGAGCTTGGTGGTTACAAGACAACTCAGTGATAGCCTCCTCTTCCCAGCCCAAGAAATTGATGGCTACTGCAGATCTGAAGCTGGGTTTATCTAGGGAATACAAAATGATGGCGTTGGGTGGTCTTCACATGGCAGTTGTCCACCATCAGCTGTCTTAAAGCACCACAGCCATCTCACATGCTGCAGCTCCTGTGGACTTGTCCTTCGTGTTTACCTGGGTGACAGCTACACCCTGCACAGATCAGCTTCCACGTGTGAGCGAGGAGGCAGCACCATGGGATGGGTTTGCTTGTTTTCAGAGTTGCTAGGGAATGCAGTAACTTGGCCAATGAGCACCTTGCTGTGTCAATACTGTCCTGCCTTGAAACCCTGCCTCAGAGCAGAGCTCACAGGGACGCGTTTCCACGCAAGGGTGGTAATTCTTTGTCCCATTTATTTGCATCGCTCTGCTTGAGCTTATCTGAAATGTCATCACTAATGCTCAACCCAGGCTCTTAACTGCTCTAATTTCCTGACCATGCAGAAGCAAAGGGCTCAGTGTTTTATAGCAATTACCTGCTTTCACCCTCCCTTTTTCCACTGCTCTGTTCATCCTCCTTTTTTCCTTATCTGCTGCCATGAGGTTCTCCCTCATCACAGCAAAAATACACGGGTCAGGCTTGAGTTGATGGTCTCCTAGGAAAGAAAATCCTGGAGCTCTGCAGGCACCAGTGGTTCCTATATGGAACTTCTCGTGTTTTTGTACAACAAATGACCACCACCCACTAAAGGACAGCAGGACCTCGGTCCACGGTCATCAGAATAAGAAATACAATCAATTTTGTTGAATCTCTAATCTGGGAATATGAATCTGGGAGAAAGCAGGCATGCAATGACTTGGGAATGCCTACAGAAGGGAGATTTGCATCAGGGCGTTTGACATACATCTGTGGTGCTGCTTTAGAGCATCTGTCCAGATGTGCCTGCTGGGCAGCAGCAGAGTACCCAGGAGGCAGTGAATATGTGTGCGAGGAGATTGTGAAGAAAAGTGGAGCAATTTGGCTGTAACTCTGGGTGCTCAACTGGCTTTTCTCCTGAGGTACCCTGGGCAGCAAGAGAATTCCTGCTTTTCCCAGCCCTGTGTCTCAGAGGGGTGCAGATACTTCAGTCCCTAAGAGAGAAAACATTTCTTGTATTCAGAAAGAGGTTGTACGGTGCTCAGTCTCCCTCGTATCCTCCCTTCTGTCATGGGGGATGTGAGGGGGGGACGCTGAGGTGTTCTTGACACGTGAGTGCAGCTTGCAGTAGGTCTTGTCCAGAAGCAGGACGTGGGTACTATTCTAGTCTCATGGAAAGCACAATGTCTTGTGCAGGCTGCTGAGCCCTCTACTGAAACAGAGGGGGCTGACTTGGGAGGGAGCAGCTCATCAGGAATGCACTTCATCTCTGCTGCCTCTGGAAGGCTTTCATGGTCATGTACAGCCATAACAAGTGGATAAACAAGGGAGATCAGAACCCTGCTAAGCAATAGCTGTGCTCTGGCAAGTAGAGCTTTGCAGGGCCCACGCCAATCCTGCACAGCACACGCTAAACGCTTGGCACCTCTTGTGTTTACAGGAATGAAGGCATGTCCCAACTGGCCTCCATCTCCTTCAGGGGTACTGATGGGCCTTACATCTGAAAGCTCTTCTCCCTGCAAGCCTGCCAGGCGAGCAAGCTCGTAGCTGCCCGAGGAAGCCTGTCCCTAAATAGTTTCTTTCTGGCAGCATGAGGCAGTGGAGCCTGACTGCTATTCTTAACCCTTGGGTCAAGCAAGGTAGCGGTGACACAATGGAAGAACTTAGCTCCACACACACAGTGTCGTGGCAGCTCTGAAGCGTGGCTCATTTGTCAATGGCCCCACTGCCACTGTGATCAAAGCCCATGTCATTGTGCCTGTGGCTGCAAAGGGCTATGGCCCCAGTGCTTCTCCTCCACTGGCACCAGACATTTCTCGTCAGCAAAGCAAAACGCTCTTCTTTATGTTGCCAAAGGCAGCCTTTAACTTGCTGTCATCCACCCTGCTGGGAGTTAGCGCAGGCTTCCCTGCCTCCCACGTTAGCACCAGGGCACAGCTTTGTGCTGTGCCTTGTTCTAGCCATCTCTTTAGAGTGGGCAGGATGAGGTGACTGGAGCTGTGTGAACCAGCACCTCCCCAGAATCTGGACAAAGCTCTTTGGGTCTCACCTCCCACGAGTATCTGAAGACTGGCACAGGCTGATTCAGCAAGCGCTCACCAGGAGATGTTGATCCTTAGTAATTCCTGTCTCCTTGGGTCTGCCAAGAGAAACGGGCTTGACAAATACCTGAAGGGCCTCTTAAGAAGGATTCCTGTCTGCTGTGCTTCCAAAGCCCAGGGAGTGCTCTAATGCTCCTGTGAGCCTTGTGAACACAGTTAAGGTGCTGGGTTTTATCCAGCTCTGCTGCCTCCTCTCTTGTCTGTGTCTGTGTCTCTAAGAGGGAGCAAACAAATCCTGGCCAACAGACTCCACCAAGAGGTGCAGCTGTGTGCCTGCCTGACCTTGCACTGCATGTGTGCTTATGTACGCGCTATCTGGAGCTTTGTTTGGACAGGGCAGGTGTGCCCAGCGGAGCTCCTGCACTGTAATGGTGCTGTAGATAGCAGAGAGAAAGCCTGGTATTGTTCTTACCTGTTGTCAGGGCACTCACCTCGCTTGACCCTGCCTCCTGAAGCACTCCAGCAGAGATGGATGCAAAGAGCTTTGATAAACGTTAAATAATTTAGATGTGTAGCACTAACTATCCATCACAGCAGTGAGCTTTGGAAGGCTGATGTTTTGGGTTCTGCTCTCAGTGCTGCAGAACAGCAGAAGATGGGTTTGTGCCGCTGCTGTGTCTCGTTGAACCCATCCTGATGGGCTGAGCAGCAAAGACAATGTTGTTATTGGACTTTCTCCTTCACTTCTTTCCTCTCGCAGCTGTGAGGGCAGAACAGAGTGGATTTTAATATTTATTTTAATATCAGAACAAAAGGCTACGTGCATACTTAGCAAACCACCCTGAACTAGGGCAGGGTGAGCAGTGGGAGAAGTATTAGAAGTCGATGCTAACCTTGCCTACTACATTGATTACGAGTCATGTCACGAGTGACTCGTAACCTGGAAATGAGCTTCTTGTGACTGCCAGTGAAATCCAGCACCAGGAGGGAGGGTGGAGCAGCAGACAGCTGAGGATATGGATGGTACCTTCACTGGTGCTCCTGAGCTTGATCCTTGTTCCCTGTGTGAGTGCAGGTGTTTGACTCAAGAGCTGTCCTGAATCCTTTGCTTGGTGCGCTCTAGCTTCCTTCCTTGGGCCGTGAGCCAGGGAATCAGTCCTATCAGCTCCCAGGCTGTTTGTTTTTCCAGGAGCTGTTTAAACTGCACCAGTGCTATCAGAGAAACCAAGTCTGCTCATGGCCTCTTGGTCTGCAGGTGGTAGAAGCTTCTGATCTCCTGCTCTCTGCTTCCTGAGAGTAGAGGAACAACTTGAATGAGTTTCCATAGCTCCAAACACAAGGCAACGCACAGTAACTACTTACGAAGAGAGACTAGCCCTGCCACAGCAGTGCTGTCTGTCTGCACTTGGGGCAGACATAAAAATGGAGTGGGGGGAACAACAGTGTGGTCATGCAGCTGGGGTCCCTGAGCTTTCCAGTGGCCTTGCTCTTGCTCTGAAATAAGGTGAGGAAGGTGTAATTATTTTGAAGGATACTGTTGGTCTGGCTAATGCATTTCTCTGGTCAAGTGGGATGTGATCATGTTGGAGCAGTTTTAAGGAAGGCCCAGGTTAGGACTACCTGGATTTTTGCTCAGCTCTGGACTCTTTTGGTGGCTGGTTCAGTTCGGCTCATACCCCCACAGGTGTAGGATTTGCCTGCTGGAGTTTCTGCCCTGTGCTGCTTTGCATGATCCACAACCATTCTTGATCTATACCCTGATAAGGCTCCAGGAACCAACTTGCCCTGCCTTGATAAAACTCTGTTCTGGTGCTCCAGCCCCACCCATGTGGGTACCACCCTGGGAACAGCATCTGCCTTTCCTGCGTGCGGGATGCGGCTCGTACCCGGCTCAGTCTCTATTGCTTCTCCCATCCCAGCAAAAACAAATGCAATGTGCTCGTGCGTGTGCTGCGAGAGCCCAGCCAGGAACAAAGAGGAGTTCAAATATTTGCACTGGGTTGTTACTCTTTCCATTCAGGCAGTAAATTACAGCCTTCAGCGGGGTCTTTCGGTGCCGAGTGCAGGATTCCCACTGTATGGCCCCAGCCTCACAATCTCACCGAGATGAAACAGTGAACCTACAGTGAACTGCTGAGTTTTAACTTGGGGGAAATGACTGAACCACAGAATCACCAGGGTTGGAAAAGACCTTCAAGACCATCGAGTCTAGCCATTACTGAGGGTGATTGAAATTTGGCTTTTATTAAAAAAAAAAAAAAAAGTCCTCAATCTCCCCTGTGTCACATGAGACGTGTCTGGGAAAGATCAGATTCTTCTGCCCTGGGGCATTTTGTCACCTGTGTCAGTTTGAAGGGATAGGCATGATGACACCCAGGCTGTAAAATGACTTGTGATGTCTCTGGGGTTTTTTTTTTTTGGAAGGTTTTGCCAATACTTGCAATAATGATGCAATCTGTGGCAAAGTTTGATGTGTAGCCAAATGGTACTTCTCAGAAGCCCAGGCCTGGAGACCTCTTCTTTGTGAAGAAAGAGGTCTGCCTTTTTGCTTTTTCTGGTTTTTTTGGCGGGGTTTCTTTGCTGGTTTTTGTTTTCCAACCTCTTTGGTCTCTGTCACTCTATTACATTGGCTCTTCCATCACGCCAGAAAAATCACGGTGCTGCCAGCCTTTCCCAGCACCAGTGTGGACTGGGTAACTACCTGTGCTTGACAAATTCTCATTGCCTTCTCAAGTTAATTTGGTGTTTTCCATTAGTCCCGCCATGAGTTTTCTGGCTCAGGTATTTCTTATCAGGAACTCATTAGTCTTGAAACTTAAAGGACTGAGTCTTCAGGCTTAAACGCTGTCTATAATTACCTTCTCTTTGTGCTGCTCTTTGGAAGAGATCGCTAGTGCTTCATTTTCACACAGCAGGCAGCACTCTGCTAATAATATAATGTGAAGTTAAATCATCTGTACTTCTGATAACTGAAACTATCAAGAAATCTCAAGAGCTTCAGAAGAAAAGAACAAGATGATGCCTTTTCTAGCTCCTTTTTTTTTTTGTCCTATCTATTATACACAACAGAGACAAGAAGCACTGTTTGAGTCTGTTTCAGCTGCTGTTTGTATTGCCAAAAATGATCCACCCTGGCAGGCTCTTTAAACGCCCTCCTTCTTACTTAGGGCACTTCTGAGCTCATGTAATAGCTGAGGAATCTCCCAGTAGCCTGCTTTTCTAAGTGCTCTGTTCTGGCTTGCTTCTAGGCTCAGTCTGACTCCTGACAGTCATGCCTACAGGGACAGTAATAAAAACATGTATTAAAACATAGATACTCCAGGCAGAGAGTAGAAGGTGGGCAGACACTATATTGTCCACATTAGAAAGACTTAAGTTCAATTTATTAGCATAGCCCGACCCTAATATTCACTGACCGGAACCTTTTGGGAGTGGGTAGCAAAGAGCTTGGGTCTTCAGTACTGGCAGCAGTTAGAGGTCAAAGACAAAAGGCCACAAGGAGATAACTTTGCTAGACCTATTTCCTTTTTCAAGATAAATGCAATATGGGTTTAAAACGAGCCCTCTGCAGAGGCTGTGCATGCATCATTGCGGGGCTAAAACCAGCCGATTGATAACAGTCCTTGCAATCAGCACAAGGAGCACCGCTGGAAACTGCCTGGAAAACCCAGGTACACGTGTACAGCGAGCTGCTTGGTAAGAGATATTACAATTTAACAAAGTGAGTGAGGAAAAAGCCATGAGGATTTGGTTTCTCAGAAAACATGGGGGGAAAAAAAGAAGCAGATGTTGCATAAGTCAGCGGAGTGTAAGCCCATCACTTTGTGTAGGTACAGAACAGGTTTAACGCTGCCTCTAATCATGGCACGCTGAACCTGGAACAGCTTCATTACTTATGTTCTCCTGGCATTTTTCTTCCCTTCTAGAAGCAACCAGGCTGATAGGAATTGCAGCAGCCTTGTAGCCTGGCAGCACAGTGGTTCTCCATTCCCACTCACCGCAAGTGAGGAGACACTTGTACTGAAATAGGCTAACACTGGCCAGTCTGCTGTTCAAAAGTTGGCAAGATCTTAGCAGGAGAAAGGCAGGGAATGGTTAGCCTATATCCAGAGCATGGAGTGCTCTTCAGGAGCTGTCAGCAGGGATGTGGAATGAGTTGCTGCTGCAATGCCTTTGCATGGCTGATGCTGTGCTGAGGGCCAGGGCCAGGCAGGATGTTTCCTTCGTGATGCGGACAGCATGTGCCAGTGGTATCGTGAGGGAACTGGCTAAACAATTATCAGGGTGGCACTTGATTCGTTGTGTAACGACAGATCAGCTATGATTCAGATAAGAGCATAGTTATGTTAAAATGGCACAGTTTGCTCCAGGGCCTATTTGCTCATGGTCTTTCTAACTGAATCCAACCACAAAGAATTTCTCTGAGCAAATTAGGCAGGCTGCTTTGACGTGGGTGGGTCTGTGGGTGGCAACTCATCTTCAGTGACAGGGCTGACTTGCAGTGCCTGGTAATGTTTGCGTTTTGATTGTTTCTGGTGTGTATATGTACGTGTCTTCTAATATTTCTTTACATGCTGTTGGGGTACCCTGTTCAGATATGGGGGGAACCTTTCTCTGAAGTTCATTGTAAGGAAAAACTAAGTCTCCCATCTCAAAGAGCTAATCCTCGCTCAACGCAATGATCAGAATGAATGTGTGCACACGGAAGAAAATGAGTGTGCTGTGCATCTTGCTATGGCTCTACTTCCTGCTCAGGCACGATGGCTTCTTCTGTGTCAGAGTCACAGGGACAGACCGTCTGTGCCTCACACACCAGTCTGTACCCATGCAGGTATCAGCTGAATACTCTTTTTATCACAGCCTTAATTTGGTGTCCTATGAGACATTAAACTGATGCCATAGTGGTTACACTTGTCTTTCAAGTTGGTTCTCTCCCTAAGCATCTTGGCTGCCATTAGCCAGCTCCTCCGCCAGCACAAGTCAATAGAATTCTATGAATTAGAATAGTTTCATCTGGCTGAGGCTCCTGCAGAGTGTGGCAACACATGGGCAATGCTCGAGTACAGCCCTAAAACATACAACCTGAGGGCTAGGAAGTGCTTGGAGTTTTCCATGAAAGATACTGTATTAGTTTAAAAGATTAAGTCAACTGTGTGACAGAAAGATCTGATTCTCAATGTAAACTCTGAGATCTGAAGGAAGTTATGCCAAGCACACATCCTGGACATCCTAGTCCAGGATAATATAATAAAAAACCCCTTGTAGTCTGTATGAGAGAACTCAAATAGTCCATTAGGATCGCAGACATGATAAGAGTCAGGCTGAGATTGAATGCCAAATTAAAAACACTGGGGCATTTTCTATTCCCTGTAGGCTCCACAATGAGAAGCTTCCCACAGCAAACCCCTTTGTGTTTCTTTGGAATTTCTACTTGCTTGACCAGCAGCATCCCAGGCTCTTCTATGGCTTTTGTCACTGTGATGGATCACTTGCCCCATAATATTGAACCTATTTCGTCCTCTCTGCTCTGCGATTCTGCCACTATATTTTACAGAGAGAAGAACGGTAGGGTTTGAGAGGTCTGTCCGCACAATGTAATTTATGAGCACGATTATCATCTTGTAGCTGCAGAGATGTCCAGGGCTGCCCAGGAAATCTGCTGCAAAGCAGGGAGCAGGAATGCACCCGGAACTCTGGAAATGTATATTCAGACTCCCCTTCCATGCCCTGTCCATGGGGGTCAGACTCTTCTCATTGCAGTATTAAGCAAGTAACGCTTTGGCAGAAGGGGAGACAGTGAACCTTGTTTACTGCATTTTATCTTGTGGTTGGTTTGTGGCTACATTCTGGTTTCTCTGTATGTCTGATAGATTTCGTCTCTTTGCAGGAGAATGGGAAGGAAACTGCATATCAGTGTAAGCTGGTATTAACAGCTTGTTGCATGTGGTCATGCTTTCTGTAGCTGGATTATATTAACGTTGCTATTCAAGCCTCGAAGCAGCAAAAAGTGTCCCATCCTAATTATGTAACCTCGGCTGAGGTCCCTTGGTAATAAGCGTGTGGATAAAACTCTTCCTTATGCAAGTCTCCAGAGTCAGAAAGAGGATGTTGGTATCCTGCTCATTATGCCATGTTAATTTTAAAAGGCTCTTGTCAAGCAACAACCCAACAGCTTTTCTTCCCTCTGGGTTTTGTTAGGTTAATCCATGAGTCATGGAATATTTGACTATAGTTTCATAAGACGTGGGAATGCTCCACAGCCCTCACAGCTCTGGATGATGTTGCTGTCCAGCACTGCTGGGTCAGGTGTCTCCCCAGTGCTAGGATGATGTACACCATGAATGCATCCTGCAGCATTTCATAGTGTTAATAAAGCAAAATCCACTACTGGGAAATAGGAGAGTTACTCTGGTTTATTAGCAGAACAACTCTCACAGCTTGTGCCTAGCTCTGGGCAGAGTACTGGCTATGGACAGAGAATTCCTAAAACAGGGCTAGCTTTTTTTCCTCTTGCTTTCATTTTGTGAGTTTTACTAGTGATGGTACCTCACAGCATCTGACAAGGGGCAAACGATGAATACTGAGATGTGAACGCTTCTGATCTTTAATGGGATGTAACCATCACTGTACTACATTCACTTCCAAAATCAAAGTAGCAGAGCAATAATTATAAGAAATTAGGCCTTCAAAGTCCTTGCCATTTACACAGATAAGGGAAAGGAAGAGACAGACATCTGGGAGTTAAGGACCTAAATACCTCTCAGAAATACATCTGATTTGCCAAGTAGGAAGTCGGCAGCCAAAGATCTTCAGTCCCAGCAAAGTGCTTGACCTAAACTGCATTTTGGGGGTGCAAAGGCAGCGAGCAGAGTGCAAATGCACAAAAAAGAAGGAAAGAAATAATGTTTAAACATCAGATTAAAAATAACTAAATTCATTATCTACTTGCCCTTAGCTTTTCCTCTTTGCTGTGGAACAATAAGGGCTGGGGTACAGCAGCTGGTTGGTCTGACAACACACCAGTGGCTTTTATTTATTTTTAAGCGCTAAACACTCCTGAAACTCTTGTCATGCTCCGCTGAGGGAGATGGTGGAAGTCTTCGCTAAGCCACTCTCCATCAGCTTTTCTAAGTCATAGGGATCAGGAGAGGTGCCTAGGGAATGGAGGATATCACATGTCATTCCATTCTTCAAGAAGGGAAAGAAGGAGGACCCAGGTAACTATAGACTGGTCAGCCTCACCTCTATCCCAGGAAAGATGATGGAACAATTTGTTCTAGAGGCTGTCTCTAGGCACATCAAGGACAAGAGGGTCATTAGGGACAGTCAGCATAGCTTCACCAAGGGGAAGTCATGCTTGACCAACCTGATAGCCTTTGATGAGGGCATAACCAGGTGGATAGATGATGGCAGAGCAGTGGA
>JAOXOE010000776.1:3466177-3489348 GCA_028565055.1 Phoeniculus purpureus | reverse complement strand
GCCCCCCAAAGCCCCAACCGTAACCTAATTCTGAACAAGCAAATACCCACATCACATCCCTCACTTCCACTGGTCTCTACAGGGAAAGAGGAGCGAAGGCTTGAGAGGTGACTCTGTGCCAAAAGCAACTGATCAGCAAAACTCACTTTTTGTAGTTTTCTGGTGGTGACCATTTTGCTGAGCTGCTGTGAGATTCCTCTCTGAAAGACAAAGCAAGGATTTATCTGAACTCAAGTTACCAGCAATGCTTCAGTTAATTAGTTATTAGTTTCTAAAGCCAAAAGCAATCAGTGTACATTTCTGGACCCCTGGTACACCCCTTTCATAACCTCATTGACATGGAGAGCGAGAAGCTTATGTGGGATACTATAGCTGCTAGAGACAGCAGAGGACTTCATTCCTAGTCCTTTGTCCCAGTTGTTTTGCATTTAGACAAAACGTAAAATGTGATTTAGTAGGGTCACCAGTGATCTAAAGGAGGCAAGGCTGAAACACTCCTGGCCTGCACCTCCCAGCTCTCAGAGGAAGAAGAAAGCAGTTAGGTAAGATTCCCAGTGTCATTAGCTTCCACACAGCACACTCTAGAAGGACCTGTGCCATGCAACAGACACGGAATTATGTAACGCACAAACTAAACCAAATGTTACAAGAATCATTATACAACCACTAGCATCGTAACAGAACCTTCTAGCTCACTCTAATGCTGCATCCCACGAACACATCTTGTGTTGCTGTCTTTTGCTTTGCTCTCTGTGGGTTAATATGCTAAACTGCACATTTAGGTAAGGCAGAATAGTTAATTCATTCTTGGAGGATGCAGCTACAGTTACATCTGTGCTGTACAGTAGGGCCTGGATAGTAACGAATCAACCAAACACTGCTGGACTGCTTTCAGCTCTAAGGTTTCGGTTCTGAAAGATATTTTCATGCAGAACAATACATTCAATCATAGAATGTCTTGGGCTGGAAGGGACCTCCAAAACGCATCCAATCCAACCCCTATAAAAAAGCAGGGCCATCACTCACCAGACGAGATTGCCCAGAGCTCCATGCGGTCTGACCTTGAATAGCTCTAGAGATGGGCCCTCCACCAGCTCTCTGAGCAGCCCGTTCCAGGGATCTCCCTCTCTCAAATTCAATAACTTTTCCTCCCTCCAGCCTCAGTCTGCCCTTTTCCAGCTTCAAACCATGATTCCTCATCCCATCATTTCCTGCCCTTGAGAACAGTCTTCCCCAGCCTTCTGATAGCCCCTTTCCGGGGCTGGAAGGTAGCTATAAGGTCCCCCCAGCTTCAACCTATGTGTATTACCCACCTGCCATCCATTCAGCAGGATTTTTTTTCTGCTATAACTCCGTACTACTGACAGTAAACAGATGAGAAAAAAAACAGAAAGGAATGATGGAGATAGGCTGCCCTTCTGTTAGAAAAGTTCAAAATGGAAAGACTGAATACTGTATTTGCACCATCAACACCTCACACTGTTTTCATTCCATATGCTTCTGCAGTGAAGAGCTCTGCTAACAAGAAGTTCTTCTTTAGACACACACAGAGCCACAAAGTTCCCCACTTGCTGGTGAAAATGCCTTGCTATAGAAGTGAGGAAGAAGAGAGGCAAGAGAAAAGGAAGAGGATACAGAAAAATTAGGTGAAAGAGAGGTTCTGGCATACACTCACGTTAGCTGTTCACATGCATAACCCATACTTGCTACCAAAACACACTTCCTAGGTAAGCTACCCACTGGCATTCAGGACCCATAAAGGATCCAACCTAGTTTACCCAGACTACTCTGTCACCATAGAGAACAGCCTCACAGATCCTGTCTTTGTCCAGCACAGCTCATGTAACAACACCTCAGTAACAGCCTGGCTTCAAACTCCAGACAGCAGGCCTGCGCAAGTGTGAAGGACAGCCTTCACGCAGTAACACAGGACTCAGCATTGGGCAGCAAAATGAAGCTCAAGAGGACACTACCTGTGGGTGAAAAAATTCCCATCTTACCCAGTTAGTTTTCTGTGACACTGATTGCAGACTTTCTGTGGAGTGCTTCCACCCTGGGGAACAGCTCTGAGGCTCAGGCAGGCCGTGCAGAACGACCGCCCGCAGTTCTTGCAACTACACTGCGGAGATACAAGAGGGGGGCAGGACAGGGCTTCAGCACGGAGTCACCACACACTCTCCCCAGCCCTGACTGCAGCAGTGCCCACGTCAGGGAGCACAGACAACAAATTGAGGTCACTTCAGAGAACTGTGCCATCAGCTGCTGCTACTACTACTGAGCCTCTCCGGAGCCTTCGAGCAGCAGCAGGTAACTCCTGCTGGAGACAGAAAATCACCCTCGGCACAGCAGAGCAGGCACTGGAGACAGCAGGAGGCACTGGCCAGCACTGCACTTGAGGCGTGACATCCACCGACAGTTTTGTCCTCCTATTTATTTCCAGCAATCGCCAAGCTTAAACACATTCGGAACCAAACACCAGGAGAGCCCGGCAGCCGGTGAGGACAGCCACGCAGCGATGCTGGGGCGCAGCGTCACCCCGGCCCACAGCAGCTTCCGGCTCCCCTCTCAGTCCCCGCTCCTGACCCCCACCGGCCGGACTCGCCTCTCTCTTGAAGACCGAGAACCTGCTCGCACACCCATAGCAGCAGCCCTCCATGGCGCTACCCGGGCGCTCAGACCCCGCTTTGCTGCTTTCCCCGCCGCAGGTTCACCGAGCAGCTACTGGAGCTGGCGACCACCGCTCCCACAGAGGGCGGCCGCTTTAGCCCGGCCCGGCCCCGCGCACGGCCTGACGGGAGCTGTAGTTGCTCCATCGGCCCTCCGGCCGCCAGGCGGCGCCCGAGCAACGGCCGCGCTAACCAGGGCTCTGCCGACACCCCTCCGCGAGCTCCCGCGGCCCCACAGCGTTGCGGGAGGACCCTTAGGTGCGGGGGGACGGGGCGGCGGGCAGGGCGGGAGTCACAGAGTCAGGGAATCATCATGGCTGCAGAGGCCCTCGAGGATCATCAAGTCCAGCCCTCATCCTAACAGCTCCCGAACCCCAACACCATGGCCTCAAGTGCTCTAGCTGCTCGGTTTGTAAACCCCTCCAGGGATGGGGACTCCCCCACCTCCCTGGGCAGCCTGTTCCAGTGCCCAACCATTCTCTCAGGAAAGAACTTCTAAACCTACCCCGATGCAACTTGAGGCCATTTCCCCTCATCCTATCATTAGTAATCTGGGAGAAGAGACTAGCAGCAGCCTCGCTACAACCTCCTTTGAGGTAGGTGTGGACAGCAATGAGGTCTCCTCTCTGCCTCCTCTAGACTAAACCCCAGGTCCCTTGAAGTGTGGAAGTGAACTCCAACTTGCAGACAGAAATAGCAGGTATGCTTTATTACAGCACTGGGCACACGGGGGGGAAATCCTCCAAATCGTGTGCATTGAAACGCAGATTTCATCAGGTTATATACAAGCCTGGGAAAATAACCTTGAACATCCCCTTATCCACCTGGCTCTGCTGTTTGCAGATTAGTTGTTCTCTCCTTCTTATCTACACTTCAAGGCTGGCAACAGTTGCTCATCCCATCTACCAGACACTTCTGTTTTACTAAGTCCCCCCTGCATTCTTCTCAGCCAGTCTGAGAGCACATTCACATTCCCCTTTAGAAGACTCAAAACACATTTCCCTAGTAAAGCAAAACTATGTTTCACAGCAAAGTTAAACCTCTGGGCCTACAATTCTAACCATCAGTCTCCTTATATCACCCTCAGCTGCTGTTCTCCAGACCTTCTCCCAGCCTCTCACCAGAGAGGTGTGAACAAAAGGCAGCCTGTACTAGGTACCATCAGTTCCTGTGAGTCATTGTGTTAATCACTCCAGGTTGCGATTGCATTCTTTCGAGTTTAATAGTTAATCCACGCTGTAAAGACCTGCACAATTAAATTGGGACAGTGACTGACCTGTTCAAGGAAGTGAGGCTCAATATCCAAACAAAGCTTAAATCTAAAAGAAAGCACCTTTGGTTTCTCCTCTCAGGTTTTCCTGTTCTTCTAATGGTAAAGAGCTTTAGAAAGTCAACTGTATAAAAGTTGGAAGCTCAACTTTGCACCTGTCTAGCAACTGTGTTAGGGACCACCTGGAAATTCCAGGTGCTGTAGGCAGAAAGCAGGGAACTGAGAAACATAGAGCAGAACTTACTCCACTGAAATCCTTCACTTGATATTTGTCACTGCTCTGGAGTTGGGCAATGGGAAAACAAGGAAGAGGCAGTATCAGTCTGAATGTTGTGTATTTGATAGAGGAGAGAGCTGCTGGAAGGGGCCCTCTACACAGTTCACACAGTTTATTAGGGTTGGAAGGGCCCTTTAAAGGGCAAAACAGGATACAGATTACTGAAAAGCAGAACAGCCTAAAAAGCCTCAATCAACTCCACAAAACTGCATCCAGCCAGGGCTGAAACATCCCCAGTGAAGGGGACTCCACAGCCTCCCTGGGCAACCCCTTCCAATACTTAATAACCCTGAATGTAAAGATTTTCCTCAGATTGAGGTGAAATTTCCTGTGTTCAAGCTGGCATCCATCACCCCTTGTCCTGTCTGATGCCACTGAAAAGAGAGGATTCCTTTCTGCTTGGCACCCAGCCCTCATGGATTCATAGACAGTGATTAAATCCCCTCAGAGGCCTCTTTTATCCAAACTAAATAATCCCAATCTTCTCACTCTGTCTTCCTAAGGCAGTGGTTCCAGACCCCCAGTCTTCCTGATAGCTCTGCATTGATTTCTCTCAATTAATTCTCTGTCTCTCATGAACTGTGGAGACCAGAACTGGGGAGCCCAGAAATGGAGTGACATGACTCTAAGAAACTTTGCGAAAGTTGCCCCCAGAAACGTGTTAGACCCACTTCTGGCTATAGCTGAGCCAATCAACCCCTCTGCCAGTGAACCTATTTCAAAGTGAAACCCCTGTTGTGGCAACTTTCTGCCCCAAGGGAGGACTGTGAGGGGTTTTCCCCTCTGAGAGGGAAGGAGGGTGGGGTAGGGGAAGGGGCATATAGGAGCCACCTGTATCTCTCACAGGCCTGTTGTCACTGGGTTTTGTTGTTTAAATAAAACTAAATTAAAATTAATTTTTAAAAATGTTAATGTTTAAATTTTTATGTTTATACTTTAATGCTTAAATGTTTAAATTAAATTAATGCAATTTTTTTTCCCCAGATCAAGTCTATCTTTTGCCTGTGACCATAAGGAGTGAGTGGGCACTCCTTGACCTTTATCTTGACCCTCAAGGTTTATCTTGCATGGTGCTGGGGTTAAAGTGTGACACAGAACATCCTACAACCACCAGGTGTCATGTGGAGTGCGGCTTTTCAGTACCAAATACCTTAAACCCTCCTATCCAGAGAGCACCACCAGCAGAGCTGCGCCAGAGGGAGCAAGACAACCGGTTGGAGATGGAATGGACTTGCTCAGAAAGGGCAGGTAGAAGTGTGATGAGCAGGGCAGGAGAAGTCCTAACTCTGTCCTGTCTGGAGAAGAGGAGGCATATCCACCAGATGGGGCCTGGCTCCTGCAGTTCTCAGCTCCTGTACCACAAGGCCCTCTGGCAGCTCAACAGCAGCAGTTTTTCTTCTCTTGCCTGCAGATGTTTCCCATGATAAAGAGAATTCTGATTATTGAAACTCTTACATGACGACTCAGCCCACAAAGTTTTCAGTCTCTGTTTGAAGGGTAGGAGAGATTAAACACTCTTTGTTTCACATTTCTTCTCCTTGCCAAGCTCAGTGGTTGCTCAGTCAGTTGTTCGTTCTCTGTTGTAGCTGGAAATCCTGTGGTCTTCTCCAGTGTGCTGTGAAGTTGTGCCCCAGTGGTTTAGACTTCGCTTTGATAATCTTGGGGCTTGATTACCAGAATGGAATGTATCCAGAAGTAAAACCTTATTTCTGAAGAAGTTCAAATTAATTCGAAATGTGGCTGTCTGCCTGCTAAGTTTCCCAGGCTGCAATGTTCTTTGCAGTTCAGTACAGGGCAGATCATCATCACCAGAGTGAAACTGAGAACTCAGCATCAGTATAGAATCATAGTATCACAGAATCATCATGGGTCGAAAGGACCTCCAGGACCATCAAGTCCAGCCCTCATCCCAACATCTCCCTAACAACTAGACCATGGCTTCAAGTGCTCTAGCTACTCCGTTTTTAAACACCTCTAGCAAAATGACAATAGATGTTTCACTCCTCTCTCTCTCTCTCCCTCTCCGCTTGTTCCTGCCACTTCATTGTTTGTGTAGTTGAATCTGTTCCCTACCCTGGTTCATCTCACAGGGGAGCAGTGCAATCCTTTGAGTTGGGATGCCATACAAATACAGATACACAGATCATTAGGGGTTGGAAGGGACCTCCAAGGGTCATCAAGTCCAACCTCTCTGCTCAAGCAGGACTATAGAACCTAGGGCAGGTCACACAGGAATGCATCTAGAGGGGTCTGGAAAGTCTCCAGAGAAGGAGACTCCACAATCTGCCTGGGCAGCCCACTCCAGGGCTCAGTGACCCTTAGAGCAAAGAAGTTCTTCCTCATGTTGAGGGGGAACTTACTGTGCTCCAACTGACACCCATTGCCACTTGTCTATCACAGGGCACAAGTGAAAAGAGACTGTATCTTTCTTCTTGACACCCAGCCCTCATGGATTTATAGACAGTGATTAAGTCCCCTGGTAACCTTCTCTTCTCCAAGCTGAAAAGTCCCAGGTCTCTCAATCTCTCTTCATACTATCCATGGATCACATAAATTTTACTTTCTGTCTAAAAGGAGGGTGGAATTTCACCTCACTACTCTGTTGCTGAGCCCAGCGATTGATGTTTGACTATTGCTTGTCTTTGACAAGCTGTCCAATCTTAACTGGATAATAATAAAGTTAAATAATGCATTTGATAGTCTTAATAAGTCTTCTGAAAATTGTTGAGACTGTCTTATCGTTCAGTGCAGAACAAAATAAATGTCTTGTTGCATGAGAACGATTTCTGGAGGGCAGTCATAATAATGAAATAATGCTGTGTAGCCTTGACACTGCGCTTCAAATCTTTTTCCTCCTAATAAAAATTACCTTTTTTGATGAATGTGGGTCAACCACGGGCAGTTGCTATTGTTTGGGTATGGGACTGGGTAATTGACAGATGAGAACAAGCTTTAGCGGTATAAAGATAAAAAAAAGGAAAACTAGAGAAAATGTGGGACCCCTTCAGAAGGAAACAGGTGACCTGGTTAGCCAGGGTGTGGAGAAGGCTGACATAATGACTTTGTTCCCTCAGTCTGGAAAGCTCTCAAGCCACGCCATTAGTCATACAAGTCAAAGGCTGTGACAGTTGGAAAGAAGAACCACCTGTGGTAGGGACAGATCAGGTTCATGAAAAGAATTTGAGGTTTCTCAAGTCCATGTGACCTGATGGGATTCAACCACAGAACCTGAGGGAACTGGTGGATGATGTTGCATTATGTATCATATTTGAGAAATCACAGCAGTCCAGTGAAGTTCCTGCCTCATGGAAAACGGGAAAACATAATGCCTATTTTTTAAAAAGAGAAGAAGAGACAACCCAGGGAACTCCAGGCCAGTTAGTGTCACCTCTGTGCCTGGCAAGATCATGGAGAAGATCCTCCTGGAAACTATGCTGAGGCACATGGAAAACAAGGAGGTGACTAGTGACAGCCAACAAAGCTTCTCTAGGGGCAGATGATGCCTAACAAACCTGGTGGCCTTCTACAACAGTTTTGGGCCCCTCACTACAAGAGAGACACCGAAGGGCTGGAGAGGGGACAGAGGCAGCTACCAAGCCAGTAAAGGATTTGGAACAGGTGTTGCATGAGGAATGTCTGAGGGATCTGGGGCTGTTCAGCCGGGAGAAGATTGAAGGGAAACCTTGCTCTCTACAACTACTTGAAAGGAGGTTCTAGAGAGGTGAAGGGTTGGTCTGTTCTCCCTAGTGGCCAGTGATAGGACAAGGGGAAATGGCTTTAAGCTGCACCAGGGGAGGTTCAGGTTGCCTATCAGGAGAAATTTCTTTCCTGAAAGGGTTGTCAGGCACTGGAACAGCCTGCCCAGGGAGGGGGTTGAGTCCTCATCCCTGGAGAGGTTGAAGAGAAGGGTGGATGTTGTGTTGGGGGACAGGTTTTAGTGGTGCTGATAGGCAGTGGTTCCAGACCCCCAATCATACTTGTAGCTCTGTGTTGAACTCTCTCCATTAATTCTCTATCCCTCTTGAATTGGGGAGCCCAGAACTGGACACAGGATTCCAGGTGCAGCCTCACTAAAGCAGAATAAAGGAGTATAAGAACCTCCCTTGATCTGCTAGACACCCTCCTTTTGATCCATCCCAACACCCTCTTGGCCTCCTTCACCACCAGGATCCATTGCTGATCCATTTTTAATTTGTTATCCACAACAACTCCAAGATCCCTCACTCCTGGGGTGCTCTCCAGCTGGTCACTACCTAACCTGTGTTGATGCCTCCCATTATTCCTTTCCAAGGTAAGGACTCTACATTTACTTTGCTTATCCCAACTCTTTGGGATAAGAGATTTAGCCTGGCCAAATCTTGAACAATCAGCCTAGTAGGTTTCTGAATATAAACCAAATCAAATAAGTCCAAGTTTTGATATAATCAATGAATCAGTTCAACTCTTCAAGTAAAGGTATTCATCTGTTCCATCTTCATGGGATTTTCTCCAGATATGTTTCACATATCACAGAGACACAGATTACAATTCATGTCATCTAACTTACTTCTCTAAGCACTGCAACTATTCATAAGGACTTCCACAACAGTCAGAGGAGAGCAAGAGGTATTTCCATTGACTGGAAAACAAATTGTTCCCTGAGTTTCTTACCCATGGTAGCACATGAAGGCAAGCAATGTCAGAGCAGGGAGCCCAATGCAGTCAGCCTGGACTTGAGGCTAATGCCCTGACTGCAGAGCACTCCTTTCTGGTTCACCATCTGTACCTTCATTATTGTAACATGTCATTTTTAAAACACAAACCATCTGGACAAGAGTTCAGGACTGGATGCTTCTCAGAAAAAAACCTCTGGAGTCTGCACGACTTGGCTGGCAGGCTTGTAATTAGAGCCAGCAAGCTCTCCCAGTAACGTCCTTCAGCAGTGGTCCCAGTGAGGGCTAGGAAATGCAAAGAGAAGCTTCGAAGTCCTGAACTATAAAACATTCAAAGATAAACATGACTTTGGACCTTTTCACAGCTCAAAGACTCAATGGAGGCTCAAACTGATTGTCAACAGCATTGGCTTTCTTGCCTCTGTTAGATTTTTCTCTCAGTTCCTCCTATGCTGTAATGACTTCAGAAAGAATTATCAGCAAGTGAGCAGCTTCTTTTGAGGTGCTGAACAGAGAACACAAGTTCAAATGCAGTGGAACGTTTAAGCATATGGTTGCTGCTCAGTGTGGAAGAGCTTTGCTGTATTGGTTTGCTAAGAAAAGAGAAGTAACAGCTGCCTGGCTGGACAGAGGTGCTGCCAGCAGTCTACTGTCTGCATCATCACCTGCCAGAGAGATCTGGCTGTCTAGAGCTGCACATGTAATGAGTGACTGGACAAGAGGAAATAGACTCAAGTTTAGGTTCGATGTGAGGAAAAACTTTACTGAAAGGGTGGTCAGGCCTTGGAATAGGCTGCCCAGGGAGGGGGGGTTCAGTTGCCATCTCTGGATGTGTTTCACAATTGTGTACATCTGGAGCTTAGGGACAGAGTTTAGTGGTGGCCTTGGGACAGTTGGGCTTATGGCTGGACTTGATCTTGAAGGTCTTTTCCAACCTAAATTATTCTATGATCTTATGCGTGGAGACTTAATCCATCTCTTCCACTCTAAATCCAAATCTACCTTCGCCAGCATCCAAGCCTAAAGACTCAGAAGAGCTGAAAAGGAAGCTTAGGCTGAACACTCTGAATACAGGTTTTTACCTCCCAAAATTTGGAACAACGAAGCTGAGTTTCAAGCAGCTCCGTGGACAGCAGTGGATCAGGCTGTGTTTTGTGAAAACAAAGACTAACAGTGGCTTTCAAGGTGAATTACTGGGCAGTGACAAAAACCAGCAAACATCCGCAGTTGTTTGTACTACAGACACTGCAGTCCTGGCAAGAGTAAAACAGCCTGTGTAGGAGCGATGGGAAGCTGCAAAAGTCTTGAGGTCCTCACATGCAGTTCTGAGCAAAATAGATACACAGATCATTAGGGATCGGAAGCGATCTCCAAGGGTCATTGAGTCCAACTCCCCTACTCGAGCAGGATCATAAAACCTAAGACAGGTGACACAAGAACACATCCAGAGAGGTCTTGAAAGTCTCCAGAGAAGGAGACTCTGCAACCTTCCTGGGCAGACCATTCCAAACCTCCATGTTGATTCAGGATCAGCTTGAAACGAGAGACAGGGGGAGGCACAGGAGTACATTTCTGATGCTACGCCAGATAAAATGACAGGGCAGAGAGCAGAAGTTATTAGACAATAAAAGCAAGAGAGCAAGACCTGCGCAGAGCCTGGAGGTGGGTCACACTGTGTGCACAGCAAGAAGGGTCAGAAGGACCCTTTTAAGTTCTGCTGGGCAGTTTTGCATATCCATTCCGTGGCAGTAAGGCTTGAGTCAATAGATTTATCCTGCTGTATCATTTATTTTCCTGACTGCCAGAAATAATTGGGTATTTTTCAAGGCTAATTAATAGACTCAAGTCTAATATCACCTGATAACATGTTATCACAAGTGGCAAATTTCCTTTTTGATGCTGCTTGCCTGCATTGTCTGCTTTGATTTTCTACCAGAATAACAGTCAGGTCTCGGTCTCATTACCTATCAAATAATTTGATTTCACAGCTGTAGCTTAGATTCTTTATCCTTTATGCCTTTTTTCATTACACTTCTGATATTTCTCATTCTTAGCCACACTACCCTTCAACAGCCAGACACTTTATCACTCCTGGTTGTTAGTAATTTTTATACAGCATTTACCACATTTATGGTGGCACTTACTTAGTTTCACTGTCATTCCACATCAGAGAATGAGCATGCCTTTCAGCGTGTCATCCAAGCCCCTCTTGACATGATAGTAAATGACCAAGGTAGAAAACCCAAATCCATGTTGGTGTTTACACGTAGCTTTGTTACCACATCTGTATCAGGAATAAGTATCATCAGAAGCAACTGGAATAGTAAACCTAATGCTAACAAGAAAGTACAGAGGGCAGTTGCCCTAGCTAAAGCATTGCAGTGTATGAAACTCAATGGAAACTAAGCTCAGGGAAGTGAAAGGCTGACTGGTGGTCTAAGGATGCAGTGGACTATCATTCTGTGTGGACACAACGCCATGTGCAGGGTCCTACATTTAGGTAACAAGAACTCGCTGCAGCTTCACACTGGGAGATGAGTGGCTGGAGATCAGACTGGCAAAGAGGAACCTGGCTGTACTGATTGACAACAGGCTGAACAGGAGCCAGCAGGTGCCCAGGTGGCCTCAAATGCAAATGGTATCCTGGCTTGTATCAGCAATAGTGTGGCCAGCAGAACTAGGGATGTAATTCTCCCCCTGTACGGCGCACTGATAAGGCCTCCCCTTGAGCACTGGGGGCAGTTCTAGGCCACTCACTTCAAGAGCAGGTGCAGAGGAGCAATGAGGCCGGGGAAGGGACTGGAGAGGAAGGCAGATGAGGACAGGCTGAGGGAGCTGGGGGTGTTTAGACCGGAGAAAAGGAGACTCAGGGGGGGCTTCTCCCTCTCTACAACTCCCTGAATCGAGGGTGTAGTCAGGTGGGGGCCAGGCTTTCTCCCAGGCAACCAGCACCAGGGCAAGAGGCAGGGCCTGAGGCTGTCAGGGGAGGGTTAGGTTGGATGTTAGGAAACCCGTCCTCACAGAAAGGGGGATCAGACCCTGGAATGGACTGCCCATGGCAGTGGTGGAGTCCACTTCCCTGGAGGTGTTGAAGGTCAGCCTGGCTGTGGCCCTTAGTGCCCTGGTCTGGTCAATGTGGTAATGTGAGATCCTGGGCTGGGCTGACTGAGCTCAGAGCATTTTTCCAGCCTCAATCATTCTGATGATTCTGTTAAAATAAAATACTTCATAATAAGGATAATTTTATATGTTAAAAGATACTCATGATTAAAAACTGATAATGCGTTATCTGGTAATAATATGGAGGATGTGGACTGTGAAGCCTAAATGATGTTCCTACTATATATACTGAGAACAGAATGAAAAGCTGGCAAGGGGGCACACAGCTGTAACTACCTGTTTTCACCATCTGAGATGAATATAAAGAGCAGACACCGAGAACTGTTCATTGAAACAGTAGAACCATCACTTTTGATCTAGGGTTCATTTTTTATCCAAGCTTTTTGCTTATAGTCCCACCTCATGCATGGTAAGAAGCAGTGGCTGCACTGAGAACTCCCAAGAAAGTTGAGAAGGTGTAGTAGCGTAGCACTGGGGGAGTGTTGTGGGTGTTCCTGTCAGGATCCCCACACATCCTACCTGGGTCGCCACCATGCTATGGGTCAGAGACCTCGACTGCATTTCAACCAAGAACTTTTAACTAAAGTGTCAGACATAAAGGAAGACAAACCCACTGATGAGTCTGCAGGCAGTGAAACAACTGACACAGTTTGGGGAAGAAAGGCATCCAGACATTTTAATTCACTCCCCCCACCACACATCAGAGAAAAACCCCACACAAGATACAGACACACATAGTTTGGTCACACTGCTGCTACAATGAACTGAGATTAAATATCTGAAACATCCTCATTGTTTTCATTATCCTGCTTCTCTATTCATTATTATCTTCATTGTAGCTTCTCTCTCAACTCACAGTGGTTGTCCAACCTCAGTCTCAATCCTCATTAATCTTCAAAGTTCAGAATTCTTTCAGTCTCTCCAAGTCCAAGCAAATCTTCCCACTCACCATAAATTTTCTTCACCTTGAGGAGTGATAACCTTCTCAGAAGCAATAACATTCTCTCTCAGCAGTAGCGATGCAGCTCAGAACAGACACCAAGATGGAAAGAAGCGAAGAAGAAAGTGGGACTCACCAAGAGGGAAGAAGAGTTTGGAGACTGAGGGGCAGCCACTTTTCAACTTTTTAAACCCAAACTTTAAATGTTTCTGCAAAAAACACACAGAATAGACTTATGGATTCAAGCCTAACAGAAGGCATTTGCAAAATAGAGTGCAGCCAAAGAAAGACTATAAAGCTGTGATTTATTCAATACAGAAAACAGCAGTAATAGAGAAATATATCCTCCCTCTGATTAACCTGAAATAATGTAGCTATCCAGGTTTGTGAAAGGAACTCTGCGTGTTCCTGCTTCTGATTACAAATGGTACCTGAGCCTCAGTCCCCGGGTTTTTTTCCCTCTTGTTGGGAAACTTCTCATATAAAATCAATTTCAAACCTATTAAAGATCCCTCTTCACTGGGATACAGCACTTACGTTCCAGAGCTGTTCTGTAATCTGTCTGCCCACTTCTCCGAATGCAGATGGGGTTTGCTCGGTTGTGTAAAATCCTGAACTCCAAATACCAGGTTGGCTTATGGGGTCATTATTTTTGGCTCCTTTGTTATGTTTCTTAAATGTTCTTTGAAAGAGCGCTGTTAAATGAGGCTCGCTGCTCAGGCCCTGTGGCAGAGCCTTTCACTAACTGCTACGTGCAAAAATAAAGATATGAGAAGACATTCATCTCTGACCATGGCCTGCTTGTTCTTAGAGCACCAAGGAGGAATGGGTTTCTATTAACCTGTGGCAGGCAGTATTTCTTGATGTTTACATTAAATGACCAAAGCACTTCCAACAGATGAGAGCATGTTCTAGAGAGATCTTGAAAAAATGGGTTGTATAGGATAGAGTGGATTGTTGGCAGCCAAGGATTCTTAAAGCCTGATTTTTTACCTCAGGGAATAAATTCTTTCATCACTGAAGTCATACAGGATTCCCACTCATTTCCATAGGGCTACACTCTTCTGCTTTAGTTTGATAGAGTAAAAATTTGTAGAGAAATTGACATTTCTAGAGAGAAAGTCTGTTGAGGAGAGGCTGAGGGAGCTGGAGGTGTTTAGCCTGGAGAAGAGGAGACTCAGGGGAGACCTTCTCCCTCTCTACAACTCCCTGAAGAGAGGTTGTAGTCAGATGGGGGTCAGGCTCTTCTCTCAGACAATCAGCTCCAGGATGAGAGGGCAGGGCCTGAAGCTGCCAGGGGAGGGTTAGGTTGGATGTTAGGAAGCCCTTCCTCACAGAAAGGGTGATCAGAGCCTGGAATGGACTGCAGTGGTGGAGTTTCCATCCCTGGAGGTGTTGAAGGACAGCCTAGCTGTGGCCCTTAGTATGCTGACCTGGCCGCTGTGGTGATGTTAGATCCTGAGCGGGGCTGGATGAGCTCAGAAGGCTTTTCCAGCCTCAATAAATCTATGATTCTGTGTGAAGGGATGCACCCACTGCCCTGTTGCTCCTTGTCCAAAACCAGTGTGGGAGTGAGAATCTCCTTCCTCAGTTTGCAGATATGCCAGCTCGCATTGGAATCAGCCAGCACTTAGCTTGTGCAGCCCCAGATGCTCAGCAGAACCACCCCCCAAAGCCCACTGACGAGCCAGTGTGGGGCTGGTGCAGCCCTGCACAGCAAACAGAAACTACCCAAACCTTCCTGATCTGGGAACTTCTGCTGCCTGTGGCCTTCCAGGGTCTGGGAGAAGCTGCTTTTTTTGTCTCAGGTTCTCAATTTTTGCCGCTGAACAAAAGAGAAGCAAGACCAGCACCATGCGCTTTGAATTCACTTCTCATTAGCAGCACTGTTCCCTACCCCTGGATGCTGCTCACGATTCCCCTGAAAGCAGAGTGGGGCTGCATGTGGGCAGGAGGGTCTCCAGGACTTCAGATCTGGATCCGCCAGGGAGGCACCAACCAGCACTAATGGCATCACCAGTTTACACGTCCTCTGGCTTCCCAGTTCCTGAGGTACCTTGGAAACTGGGAGTTGTCTCCTCCAGACCCCCGGCACAGCCCCTCCTCTGCGCTGATCAGCTGTGATTTCCCAAGGCAGCTGATTAGAGAAGGCAAATGAATTCTTTCATTAGGAGACGCATTGTTATAATTAGGGTAGGAATTTGGTGCCGATGCCTTCTCCAGGAGGCCAAGAGAGAAAAACCACCCTGACTGAGACTGGTTTAAGGTGTCATTGTTAGAGAGAATAAGAAAGAAGTACCATATGTAGATCTGGTTGGGGAGGGGGGGTGTGTGGGGGGGTTGCTTCGTCGTGTTTGGACTGGGAGAGGTTTGGTTTTGTTTAAAGGCAGCCCCTTCATCACCGCCATCCTCCTCCTCGTCCCTCTGCAGCTCTGAAGCCGCAGCGGCCCCGGGGACCCCCCGGCGCAGCGCCATGGAGACAGTGGGAAAGTTTGAGTTCAGCAGGAAGGACCTGATCGGGCACGGAGCCTTCGCCGTCGTCTTCAAAGGCAGGCACAAAGAGGTGAATAATCGTCTATATTTCCATTTACTTTATTTTTCTAACACTCCCCACCACCACCTCGCCGCTTTTCATTTGGGCCCCGTGTCCCGGTCAGCCCGTCCCCGCGGGGCTATTCTTAGCCTGGGCACCGGCCCTGGGCTCTGGGGCAGCTCAGCCGGTGGCAGACATGTTTATTATCAGTTATTGTTGTGCTCTCTGGAGTTTCTGTGGATGGCAGAAGCTGGGCTAAACCCTGTGCCAGGGCACAGCAGCGCTGGAGGTGGCCGCAGGGATGTTCTGCTCGGCCCTTTCCTGGAAAACAAGGGAAAAATTACACACACCCCCTATTTCTCTGTTTCCGAAGTGTATGGAGTGCTCCATGTTTGAGTTTGGGGGGGGGGGGGGTTGCGGTTTGTCTGTTTCTGGGAAGTTTTGTCCTTCCATTTAATTTTTCCAAGAGGAGGAGATACTGCTCCCTGGTAAATAAAAAGAAACCACTGTGGCAGTGGATTTTCCATCATTAGGGCTTGGGATAAGCCATGGCTCCCACAGTGCGTTTATTTCTAGTGATTAAATAAGAGGATAATCGTTGTATAAAGTAGAAACAAAAAGCCAAACCTTGGGGTTTTCTCCTTGAGCTGACAAGTGTAATTCGGGAAAGGGCAAGTCCGGACAAGTGAGGGGTGGGCATTAGGATATAAAGAGCCCAGTATTAGGATATAAAGACACTTCTTCCAGTAGTATTTGTAATCTGTTAAGAGGCTGCTTATCCTAATGTAAATTAATGATGACATTTACATTTATCTTCGATTTCCATATGCTCTGTTTCAGAAACCTGAGCTGGAAGTAGCTGTGAAATGCATTAACAAGAAAAACCTTGCAAAATCCCAAACTCTGCTGGGCAAGGAAATTAAGATACTGAAGGTAAGGGTAGTCTGACATGTTTTCTTCAGTCTTTGTTCTTTATGTCCTTTGTTGCTCTGAGCTTATGGCCTTTGTTTTACTTTTTGTAGGAACTGAAACATGAAAACATTGTCGCCTTGTACGACTTTCAGGTAAATACATTCAGTTATGGCAAAGCATCCTGGATTTGGGAGGGATTGAATGAAGTTTGTGGGATTTCAGTTTTTCACAGATGTTTTGTAAGAAAAGTGTGTTCTGAGAGGGGAAAGTCTTCTGGCAAGTTAGGGAAAGATAAACAGAGCTGAGGAGGTTGTATATTTGTTTTTGTCTGGATCACAGAACTCTTATGCAGCTGGAGTTGAGGTGGGAGCCTCCTGCTCCCAGGAGGTTGTGCAGTGAAATGCAATGTGTGGTGAACATGGCTGTGTTGGAAGGTCCCAGGTTCTCAGAATGTTAGAAATAAAAGTACAGTAGTTATTGGTGGCATACCTACCATTTATTTTCTTTCTCTGGTCTGAATACACCCCCTAAGAAAATCTTTTTTTTCCTAGGCAATGTAAAAATAGTCTGAGCATGACTTCGTAGCATATGATTGTCTTCAGTTCCAGAGGATTTTCATTTGCATTTTTCTGTTGTCCTTGTGGCAATCACTAAGTGTTAAAAATTGCAGCAGGCATTTTTAGATCACTGTGGTTTCCCACAGTTGCTTTTTCCTTCAAAAGCAGCCCCAAAGATCTAATCTTAGTGGCCAAAAAACCAATCTGCTACGAAAGCCAGGTTATCCAATGACACTGTTTATAATTTTTAGCTAAAAAATTAGGGGCAGCTTTTCTTTGACAGGCTTTTAGATCCTGCAGTACCTAAAATGGAACGTTTGGTGTCTAGGTAGAGGGGTTGGCACACGGTGTGTTGGAACAGCTTGTGCCACCCTCTGTGAGGATGGCTGGGTGACCCAGCCAGGTGACTGGTGACCCTGCCAGACCCCCTGGGTGGCACCGGGGTGGCTTATCTGGCACTGGCTGCCCTATCCCCACTGTCACGTGTCCTGCAGGCCACCGTGTTTGTTGACATTCCTCCTTCTCCAGTGGATTGGCTCCAGTGCCTCCACGTCACCTCAGACACCAGTCCCGGTGCCTTCTGGGTGCTGTAGTACATCCTCATCAGCTTGGTCCTCCAGGCTCTCTCACCCACCCTGTCCCTCCCCTGTGGGGGCTATGACAAAGTGCTGTGGGGGAGGCTGCATCCTTGGGGAGAATTTGATCCCTGATGTTTCTCTGGCAAGATGTGGGTGATGGCAGGGTTCAGGCTGCTCTCACTGCTGAGAACCTGATAACTTCTTGGAAATATCCTTTGGGTGTTTGTGTATTTGAGCCACCCTTCAGAGCTGGTTCTGCAGAGCAGTGCCTGCCCTTGGCCTGATGCAGGGTCACTCATGGTGCTAGACACAGGTTGCTTGGCATGTTAGATTCCTGTTTAGTAAGTTTGCTTAATAATTTTTCAGTTGAAGGAGTGAGTAGCTGCTCCTGCACTTCCTCTATAGTTTGCATTTGTATGAAGCATTATGTTACTGGATTTGCTTATTGCAGATCTTACAGAAACCTTCACGTGTGTTCTTTTCCTCACCCTGCTTCAAGAAGCTGCCAGATAGGAAGTAGCTCAAAGACATTTCTTGCAAATGACTGATTTTTGTCACTGTTAAAGCTGTACCAATTAGTTTGTCTCCTTATGTGATGACAAATGAGCTTCAGTTAAATTCTGTGTACAGCAGCATAGCCTGGTGAGATACTGCAAGAAGCTGTGTAAGACACCACAAAACAGGGAATTGAGACTGTCCTTGGGCTCAAAGCATGCCCAGGTGTTATATTTAGTTACCAGCTTTGTCAGAGAGTCCTGGTATGACCTGGGTAGTTTGGTTTCTTGGACAAGATGAGATGCCTGGATATTAAACAATGTTCTGTGTCAGCAGTAAATCATCTGCAAAGGGACGAGGGCAGCTGTGCAGAAGGCTGGATTTGCCCACCTTTCCTTTGTGGAAAATACTGCTTATTGTTCACCTATTTCCTCTGATAGGAGATCTGTTGCATAGCTGCATGTATATATTTACACTTGGAAATGACATAGTTGCTGTTTATTCAGCCCTTACTTTGAGGCTTTCTAAAACTGAAGAGGTTTATTATTCTTGTTTTACAACATCATAGAGCAAAAAGGAAAATACACTTCCTGTGAATTTTAATGCTGCCCCATAGCTTTGTCTTTGCATTTTGAGTTATCCCCTCCTCTGCAACTTCTGTCAACAGTGACTTTAACTTTTACTCATGTGTTCCTTACACACAAGGAAATGGTTGCCAAAACCACAGTGGCTGTAAGCAAGTGATTATACCCAGTGATGCTTTAGTTTGCGTTTTCCTGGTTAAAAGCTAATGATAGCCAGGTCTCATACGCTTGAAGATTTTTAGGTGTCATGCCAGATTTGCCCCAGACAGACGCTTGCAGTCCTGGTATTTAATACTGATAGCAGCTTGCACACTTACTTTGTGCTTCAAATCCAGGAAAATTGCTGTGTTCCTTCTTGTTTCTTCGATCTTTGTGATATTGGTTCATAAATAATGACAAAATAAGAAGCTTCCTAGGAATAAATGATACTGGTAAATGTTTAATGCATAGAAGTGCAGTGTCTGGACTTTCACAGATGTCCTTGCTGGAGTCCTAAGAGCAGCTTCATGACATGAGAATGGCTCACAAAATGAAATATGTATATTTCCATTAGTACGTGCTCATGTATTAATGAAAGGTGCTGTGAATAGTTTTGGAGGCTGGTGTGAGAACCCCTGCTCAAAAAGAAGATAAATCACAATGTATGGTGTTTCTAAAAGTACTGCACTGTCTCACGAGTGTCTGCATGGAGTGTGATGTGGACCTTTTCTAGGTGCAGGGGGAAGTTTGACATGATGTAAAGATCATATTCTAGCATCTGTGGAAAGCAGTAGTTGCTACTGAACAATCCTTGACCCCTCTGCTGACTTCCAGAGAGGCTGCAGTTGGGGTCTCCAGACTGCAGCGGTTGAGAGAGGTCTGGGAGCCAGAAATCTTTCTGCTCTGAAGACAGCACAAATGAGTCCTTGCTCCTTAAGGTGGAATTTAGTGACAAGGGTACAAATGATGTTTTCCACCAAATCAGGACTTGGTCTGGAGACGAGGTTTCTTGGAAAACAGATTCCCAAAACTCTGAAGATCAACTCAACTGCTCATGCGTGTTGCTGCTGAAAGCTTAAGAGTGTGGAACCTGGTGTACAGGACTTACTTCCATTTCTTTTGTGAGTCAGGACATTGCACCTGAGTCTGTGATCAGACACCACTTGATTAGCTAAGGGGATTCGGTAACAGGAGGGTGACTCTTGAACTTGTTGGGTCCTGCTGGGAGCACTGCGCTAGAAAGCTGCTTCCAGCGCTAGTAAAAGTGGCTTTTTGCATTAAAGTCTTTGGGGGTAGTGGAAGGTCCTGGGTAAATTTTCTTTCTTGTGCTGTACGAGCTACTACCGGAGGATTGGCTGAACATGAGTCAACTGAAGGTCTCTCATGGTGGCTGTGTGGTGCTTGGGTGGGAAATCTGCTGTTTCTGGACATAAATCATGCTTTGGATATTAGAAAATGTTTTGCTGCATGAAATAGGAAGAAAGACTATTTCACTGGTGTGTTTTCCCTAGCTGTGTGCTGTGATCTGAGCCTGCATCTTGAGCAGCCTAGCTGTGATTGTGCTAGTATGGGTATCAGGTGTTTTTTGTGGTTTGGGTTTTTTTCCTTGATTTTTGCATAGTTGGGATGGACTAGTTGTAGAAATGTAGCTGTTGCCATCATGCAGGGCACCGTGCTGCTGAGTTCCTGGAGCAGCCAGTGTTATCTGAGGGTCTGCTTTCCATAATTTTATGTCAGGTTGGTTGCTTGTACTCACCAGCTCGGGATGAGCCCAGAGTAATGCCCTGTGCAGTATAGCCTCACCAAAAGAATTTCTGCTGGGCTGACTGGGTCACCTTGGAGCTCATTCAGACAAAGAACACAAGAGTCCTTGCAGTGCAGTTTGCCTTCTGCATGTGGATTAAGGGCTGGGTGGTAGAACAAGACCTTCTCAGCTTAATGACCTTTGGTTGATTGGTCTTGAGAGCCAAGTCCTAACAGGCTTCTTGTATTGTTGCTGTAGGAGAAAGTCCTTGTGATCAATAAGACCACAGCAGTTGGGCTGTAATATTTATTCTCTTGTCTGCACCATCACTCTTCTGACACAGAGCTTTTAGCTGCTTGTCCACATCTTGTGTATGTGCCTTCTACTGTCCCCACAGGCCTCCAGAGCTTGGTGTACAGCAGTGTCCTTTGGCATGCCCTCCAGCACCCCTCGCTCCTGCTGCAGCACTTTGCTGATGAATGCAATGTGGGATGAATCAGTGGTGCTGCAGCGTCATCTCCTTGCCTTGCCACCTAATGCATGTTCCTCAGGCACTGCTGTCTGGGTGCCCTGTTGTCTCAGGAGACAGGGCTCCACTGTGACATTTGGAATGACTAAGGAGGCCCTCTGTGTCTGGGAGATCACTCTCCTGAGGTCAGGCTGCCTGCCTCATTAAATGCTGTTTTAATTCCATCCCCAGGCGAAGCTGGCAAGTTGCCTGGTGAGTGGGTGTAAGGTGCAGATGTCTCTGAACTGCCAAGCAATCCTCTCTCTGTTTGTGGTGCAGACAAGAATGGGATGTCTACTGTCCTGCCCCATCAGCATCCTTGCATGTGTTGAAGGGACTTGCTCTGTTCCTGAGGACTGGATCTGTCTTGGTTTAGAGCTAGAAGGGGAAAAAAGACAAAACCCCACCCACCTTCTGCCAGCCGTTTTGTAGGATGAATCTTCTAGAGCTTTGTGGCCCCAAATGGCAGTGTGTGTGGACAGCAGAGAGTTTTATAGTCTTGAACTTCCATTTAGTGTTAGCTTCACTAGCTGAGTACCCCACTGTGCAGATCACAGAAACATCTAGCAAATGCTGACCACTAAATATAGACCTCTGAGGAGTCACAGGCTTTTTTTGGAGGGAGTGGTCTTGTTGCATTTCTGAAGTTATAGTCACTGTTTTACTCATTCAGTGTCTAAAGTACATACCTATGTTCCTCTCACATGATCAGGGTGTCATGGAAGAGCCAACGACACGGATGTTAACAGCCTTTAAAGCTCCCGAGGAAGGTTGCATTACTCAGACTATAATGACAGATTAAGGAATGTTTCCCAGCAGTAATCAGAAACTGGTAGACTGTTGTGTTCAGCAGTTTGACAGTAGAGCTGAGGTGCTATTTGTGCTGCTGCTCTTGAAGTTCCATCAGTGGTTCTATTATGGGAATTTCCACAGTTGAAAACCTTGTGATGTTTGAGTGCATTTGGCTAGAGTGAGCAAAGTAAGGAGGTGGAAATTGGGAGATTGATGGGAAGAGGTGCCCTCTGATCAGTTACCATGTGGGATGCTGTTTGAATTCTTTAAATTATTTACAGCTCCAAACCAAAGCCCCATTAAAATACCTAGTTTTGTGGACTTGACTTGAACCTAGACTGTGAAACTCTAATAAACCCATGTGTTTCAAAAGTTGATCTTGATGCTCAAGCATGAGAGTTGATATGGTTTACTTTAACATGTGGTCTTCTACTCTGTTTTTCCTGCATCTCCTGCTGTCCTGCTTGTTCCTACCAAATGGAAAGCTGCTGCACAAAGGAAAGGTTTTGGGTTTGATTCTTGAGTTCTCAGAAGTGGTGTGTGCTTTTGTGCTTGTTGTTTTCTACTGGGTGGGTGTTTTTTCTTGGGGTTATTTTTTGTGGGTTTACTGTTCCTCACATTCGTGTAGCAATAGTAAACAGCAAACTTGATGAAAAGTGAGTGGTTTTTGAAGGCAGTGCTTCATAGGCACAGACCTAACCATGCTTTGCTTGAGAAGCCATTTTAATTGCCTTCAGATGTTCCACTTCCTTTCTGAGAGATTTGGCAACAAATGTCCATAGCAGAATCCAGAGAACAGTCTGGCCAACAGGGAGCTTTACAACATCTTCTGTGCTTAGGGTATAGCAAAGAGGTGCTTTAACTGTGGGATGTCTTGTGCTTTAAGATGTGCAGGTCTTAAATACCACCACAAAGGGATGCTCGTGGAATGCAGCTGTGAGCTTGTTTGGAGGCTCTAGCAGGGGAGTGCAGCAAGAGAGGTCAAGGCAACAAAAATACATAGCAGCTAAAGCTAAACCTAGAGGCAATGTAGGACCCTTGCTGAATGAGGTGGGTGCCCTGAAGACAGAGGATACAGAGAGAGCAGAGATACTGAACACCTTGTTTGCCTCTGTCTATGCTTCTGGGGGCTGTCAAACACCAGACTGCTGAGGCTCCAGAGGAAGTCGAGACAAGAGAGGAGCCTGCCTTGGTTGATGAGGACTGGGTTAGGGATAAGTTGAGCAAAGTGGATGTACACAAATCCATGGGCCCTGATGGGATGCACCCACGAATGCTAAGGGAGATGGTGGAAGTCATTGCTAAGCCACTCTTCCATCAGCTTTTCTAAGTCATGGGGATGAGGAGAGGTGCCTCGGGACTGGAGGATAGCAAATGTCACTCCAGTCTTCAAAAAGGGTAAGGAGGGCCCTAGTAACTATAGATCGGTCAGCCTTACCTCCATCCCAGGAAAGGTGATGGAACAATTTGTCCTGGACGCTGTCTCTAGGCACATCAAGGACAAGAGGGTCATTAGGGACAGTCAGCATGGCTTCACCAAGGGGAAGTCATGCTTGACCAACCT
>JAOXOE010000776.1:3421990-3466077 GCA_028565055.1 Phoeniculus purpureus | reverse complement strand
GAGGGCATAACCAGGTGGATAGATGATGGCAGAGCAGTGGATGTGGTCTACCTTGACTTCAGTAAAGCATTTGACAGAGTCTCACATAGCATCCTCGCAGCCAAACTGAGGCAGTGTGGACTGGATGATTGGGTAGTGACATGGATCGTGAACTGGCTGCAGGATAGAAGTCAGAGAGTTTCTTCTGCCCCTCTGCTAGTGAGACCACATGTGGAGTCTTGTGTCCAGTCCTGGGCCCCTCAGTTCAAGAAGGACATAGAGCTGCTGGAGGGTGTCCAGCACAGAGCCACAGAGATGATGAAGGAAATAGAACACCTCCCTTATGAGGAAAGGCTGAGGGAGCTGGGTGTCTTCAGCTTGGAGGAGACTGAGGGATGACCTCATTAATGTCTATAAATATGTGAAGGATGGGTGTGAGGAGGATGGAGCCAGGCTCTTAGTGTCATCTGGTGATAGGACAAGGGGCAGTAGGTACAAGCTGGAACACAGAGGTTCTGTATAAATAAGAGAAGGAACTTCTTCAGAGTGAGGGTGACGGAGCACTGGAAGGGGCTGCCCAGGGGGGTTGTGGAGTCTCCTTCTCCGGAGACGTTTAAAATCCGCCTGGATGTGTTCCTGTGCGACTTGGTCTAGGTGATCCTGCTGTGGTGGGAGGATTGGACTAGATGGTCTTTTGAGGTACTTTCCTATCCCTAATGTTCTGTGATTCTGTGAGGGTCTCGGAACTGCAATTATTCATTAAGCAAGGGTATTTCAAGGGTGACTGATAGGAATGAGTCCAATTCTGCATCACTGGTTGCTTAGGGCAATAATGTTCTGTCTGGCTTCAGGAGCACCTGGCTTGTCTCCTAGCATCAGAATAACAGGAGGAATTAGGTCAACCGAGCTGGCATACTAGAGATCATCCAGACAGTGTGGTTCCAGTGGAGGGAATGAAAGATGCAGAATTTTGAGTCATTACAGAGATCCTATTTAGCAAAGCATCTTATATCTCCAGGAGGGGAAAGCCTCCGAGCCGACCTGCTGGGTGAGAGCTGCTGGTGCGATGGGAAACCCCATGGCTTGCAGTGGAGGGAAAGGAGGTGTCGGGTAGTGCTGAGACAGCCCTGCTGGGTGCTGGATGGGTTTGGAGCACACAGGCTGCGTTTCTGTGCTGTAACACAGTTGGGTACTTCTCTACAGAGGCTTCTTTGCTTGCATTTTACTCATTTCTTTGCATTCAGTTGGAAATTGTAGCCAGGGCGCTAAACATGTTAAAACGTACTCCCTTCTCATTGTTTTTGAAATACTGCAGATTCAAGCATGTGTTTCTCTGCCTTTCAGTAATTGGATTTTTTTTTCCCCCCTTGAAAGAAAACCACAGTAATTTTTTTCCTTTAAACTCCTTGTTACAACACCTTTGTCCTGTGTATTTTGTTACCTCTGGCAAATGAAGGCTGAAATAAATGAACGTGACAGAGAAGTCTTGCAAAGGCCAGTCAGTTGTGTGCAGCTGCCATGGAAAACTCCATGGAGCTTGGGCCTCTCATTTCCAGAGTTCCTTGAAAAAAAAAAAAAAAAAAAAAAATCTCCTGCAGGGTATCAGATTGTGTTTGGGATATAATGTTAGAAAACTAAGCCATTTCTGACTGTAGTAGAACTACATTATTCTAAAATCAACCTTCCAAGCTGAGCAGCTTTGGTCATATTTATATGCCTGTCAGTAAGTGAATGTGTCTTGGTGAGCGTGTGGTGAAAAGGGGAATGGTCACTCCAGCAGCCTGTGGTCCTGCCTGCCTCAGCCCACAGCACAACCCCCTAGCCTTGCTCTTTGGGCAGGCTCATAAAATGCAGCTTTATGGTATACAAGGATTTTGTTCCAGTACATGTGACTGAGCTTAAGGTAATGGGGAACTCAACCTTATAATATGACTGGGGTGCAGAAAGGGGATGAGGAATAAATATAGCAAAGCAAGTCTGATCTTCCATGTTTTTATAATTTTTTTCAGAATTCTTACTCTCTTGACAGCATTGACATAATTTGTTGCTGTTTGCAAATAGGAGCTTGGTTTTGTTTAAAGATGCTTCTAGGTCTCACTGTGCCTCTTGGCAGAGGTGTAACTACTGCTTTCCACTCCATGTCAGAAAGCCCAGACTTTTCGGGATTGTGCTGCTTTTCCCCTCCTGGCTGGGCTGTTGAAGCTGCTGTGGTGGTGCAGGGTTACCCCCAAATGTGTATCACTACTGTAAGATGGAGTTGATTTTCAGTGTCCCAGCAGTATGAGTCCTCAGTTTGCTCTGATGCATGGTTTTGGTCTCACCTTGAGGCTTGGTGACAGTGGAACCTGCCATTTGTCTCTACTCTCGTTATGACATCCTGTGTTTTGGTTTCTGCAGCTGGGCTCGGAGGCAGCTCTTGGCGTTCACTTGCTGGAGTGTGTTGGTCTGCAGAGGCCCAGGCTGCCCCCAAAGGAGAGTCATGTTTTCTTGTCTGAGCTCTGTGCAGTCACTGTAGCCATCAGTCAGCCAGCAAGTACATTGACTCTCAGGGCTTTAATCAAGGTCCACAGTGAACTTGTGTGAAGCCACAAGCAGCCTGCCCTGTCTGTGGGGTGGCAACAGCTACTGCAGCCTGCCACTGCCTGGAGGTAGAGGTGGAGAGGGGAAGAGAGAGCTGGGCCTGGTTTGCAGGAAGCTTCAGAAAGCTCCTGTCCTGTGCAAGTGACGGGTCTCTTGAAGAGTGGGCTGTCTTAATAGCTCACCTACCATTTGTCTGGGGTGGTATTAGCTGCCTGGCAAGCAGTAGCTCCACAAGCATGACTTTTTCTTACTTTTTAATGCTGCACAGTCTAGCTTTTAGGGCTGTTGCCACGGGGATGGGAAGTCCTTTCCCTCCCTTCCTGAAGCCTGTATAGAACCAGAGGAGCTTTCCTGCTGTTCGTAATTTGTTCCAGAGTACAACCTGTCCTAAACAAACTCATCTGTTTGATAAAAATGGAGAATACTGTAGTGCCTGGAATGGGGTAATATGGGCCCTTGGTGTCATTGTTGTGCTGGTCCTACAGAAACCTGCCTGCTGCAGGACTGGCCGTAAGCCCCTTCTACTTGCCCTGTGCTGATGCTTCTCATCCGGGAGTGAGCTGACAGGTCTGTAGGAAGCAGAAGCAGTCACGAGCTGATATGAAGTCTGTGGGTGTCTCTGAGTCTTGCTGCTTGTGCTTGTTCGCTGGGATCTGCTCGAAGAAATTAGGAGCTTTCATTCTTTGGGGAAGTTAAAGATGTGTTGACCATGGTAACAGCACGTTCTGGTCAGCAGCCAGTTTTATTGCTGGACCTGGGTGTGCCAAAATGAGCGGAGATACTGAGTGGACTGTTGGTATTCATTGCTTGCATATCATCTCCTGGGTCGTGCTTGTGTAGCTGCTACCATAGCCCAAGATTTATCACTTCCAGTGTAGCCCATACATAACAGAAGAGTAGTGGCCGGTTTCTTGTAATGTGCCAACTGTCTTGGTGTAGCACCTCGCTGGCTGCATGTTTTGAATCCAAAAGCCTATCCTAAAACTTGCATTTGTCTGAGTGTGAAGCTCTGTGTCGGTTTGAGAAACATCTTGTGATATTGTCTGTCTGTGCAGAAAGGAGATTACACTGCAGTGAATGAGTACCTTTCTCTTTTCCTCCTTCCTCTATCGGAGTTAATTGTCTCCTGAATTGGAAGCCTGGTTGAAACATTCTGGAGTTTCTCACTACTGATCACAGAATGTTAAAGATTGGGAGGGACCTCAAAAGATCATCCAGTCCAATCATCCTCCCAGAGCAGGATCACCTAGATCCAGTCCCACAGGAACATGTCCAGGCAGGTTTGAAACGTTTCCAGAGGAGACTCCAGAACCTCCTTGGGCAGCCTGTTCCAATGCTTTGTCACCCTTACTGTGAAATAGTTTCTTCTCATATTTATATGGGAATCTCCTATGTTCCAGCTTATACATGTTACCTCTTGTCCTATCGTTGGAATAGAGAAAAGCCTGACACTCACTCTATTCATATTCATAATGTTCAGTAGGTCTGAAGAAAACAACTGGGAGCAGAGAGGCACAGTAGGCTGTGGCACACATTTCTTTCCACATGAGGTTCAAAAGATATGACTATCTTCTAGCTGTTTGCTTTAATCTCTTTTTTGAAGGGTGAGCATTGGAAGGTGCACGCACAGTTCACATTGATGTCACTATTGGCTTTTATCTTGCTTCCATTCAGATTGTTGCGTCAGGAGCTAATCCTTGCAGTGTGATGGGTTTTCCTTTCCCCTTTTGGAGGTTAGTCTGCTCAGGCCAAGCTGAGAGCCAGAGTGAAATAACACCAAGACATTTTACTGCTTGGAAAGTTTCTTCCCTCTTTTGCATGGTGGGTTCTGTTGCCCAAGCCCAACCCGTCTTAGCTAGAGGCTTTGTGGGTGCTGTTGGCGTAGGAATTGATTACTGGAAATAAAAATAGTTTGTTACAGTTCATGTTTGTGACTCTGGTGCCTCTGTCAGAAGAGCAATGACTATAGACACCAGGCCAGAGCAGCACTGGCTCCATGGATTCCTGCTGGCCAGACAGAAGGATGGGGTATGCTGTGGTTCTGCTGCTGCAAGTCGGGGAAGTAGAATAAAAACCAGGGTAGCAAAGCTTAGTTTTCAATTGGTGTTGAGTTTATCTGCCACTGTCAGACCCTCAGCTTTATTGTGCTTCTGTTTTGCTGGTGCAATTGATGAGTTCTACTCCTCTCACGGAGATACATGCGCAGAATTATCTTTGTGGGACAGCTGCTCTGGGTGCTGTTTGAGAGGCACTGTTGAGCAGCACTTGGTTGGTATCTACTGAAAGGTACAAAACAGGAACCTTTGCCATTGTAGGAAGGCAAACAAACAGGAGAGGTCTAGAGACTTGAGACCATACAGCTCATCTTGTGTAGGCAGTAGGAACCTTATCAGTGACACAGTGGTCAGCATATGGGTGTGACAGTGGAGCTACCTTCATCTTCAAAGTGTTGCTCCTGCATCACTCAGCCCACCTAGGAAGCGGGGTTTGCATGAGGCGGAAACCGTTCTTTGCTAGTTTTGTCCCAGTGTCTATTATAGTAACACTGGTCCCACACAGATTGTTGAGCTCACTGCCCCACTGAGAGAGATCTGGTGTGTTGTGTAATTAAACTCTTAACTTTTTCCCTTTCTAAGCGTCTTTCTAAATTGGTGTTGGGCAAAGCGCTGAGCTGGAGTGCAGAGGAGGATTCTCTGAGGAAGTTTCCTCTCACAGACAGTTTGAGCTGTGGTAGGAGGATGACTAACTGCGGGTACACCCAGACGTTTCCCTTTGGACACACCTAAACACACACTTTCCAAGAAGAGGATCATGCCACCTTCCAGTATGGGTGGAGAGAAAATTTAAAGGGAGATAGGACTGCTGGGGCTTGATGACTGCAGAGCCATCCTTCCTCATCTCCCAGTGAGGAGTTCTAGCGCAGTGCTGGTCTGGGCTGATTTATGCTGTGCTGCTAAATGAAGTTTCTTCATTTCTTTGTCCTCCATCAGCAGATGTGTGTTATTTGTAGACGCTAGAGGCTGTTGCCTATTTTTACACTCAATTAAATTGTAACTTCATCACTGGGGCCTCTGCTGCAAGAACTATGAGTCAGGCAGTGATCCAGGCTGATTAATTATCAGCTTAATGTCTTTGGCAGAGGCCTCTTGGTGCTGTTGTGGAGCATGGTCAGGGTACTGCT
The DNA here is from genome assembly GCA_028565055.1 of Phoeniculus purpureus. NCBI lineage: Eukaryota > Metazoa > Chordata > Aves > Bucerotiformes > Phoeniculidae > Phoeniculus > Phoeniculus purpureus. The sequence continues at coordinate 3,460,337 of JAOXOE010000776.1, read as the reverse complement.
CCACTTTGTGATGAGAGGAGAAGTTGGGGGTTTGCCTCTCTGTTCCCTTCATCAGGCTTGTTTGGTGACAGAATTAGTCTTGGCTACAGGTACTGGCACATGTCAGTAAGAGGTCCAGAGGAAATTGTCAGTAGCGCTGCTTGGACATAAGCCTCTTCAGAAATACAACAAACTTAATATTATTCCTGTTACTGGTGTGGAACTGAATGGGTTGAGCATTTTGGCTCTTTTCAGAGGCACTGGGACCCTGCAGACTTCGGCTTAGAGTATTTTTTTTTCATTGTTCTGTTAATGAGCAAATCATAAATACTGTGGAAGGATAGAAACGGAAACTGAATAGCTTCTGCTGCTGAATCAGCTTGAGCAAAGTCCATCAGATCATCTGAGAAGCCAGAAGTCTCATTAGCCTGTTGTATCCACAGCGAGCTGCTGGCTGAAGACTTTTTTCCAAACAAGAGGGCCCTTCCTCAGATAAGTGTTTAATTTTGTTGGCAAAATTCCTACAAATCTCTTTTGGTAAGTGGGTCTTGAAACACTGAAGCTGCGAATGTGGAAGTTGTCATCCCCACTACAGGCGTCTGCAGTCTGAAAATACACTTGCTAAATGTTCCCTAGCAGGGGGTGGGTGTGCGTGCAGCAGAGGGCTTCCTAGTAAGGCTTCACCATTCTGAGGGTGCTGTTGCCAGTGGATTGAGGGAACCACCCACTTCTCTCCTAGAAGCCTTTCAGCCATTACCCTTCTTATCTCCTCACCCTGTGTTGGTGGGATAAAACCACCAACCACCAAGGTCACTGTTGCTGGGGAAGCTGCACAGAGCATCTCCTGTGCCTGGGCAGGTCCTTATTTAACCCTGGTCACTGTATGCACTGAATGGCAAAAATCAATGACTTGCTTGATGTTTGTTTTCAGAGCCTTTAAATAACGTACAGTGGAAAAACAACCAAACTGCACAGTGTACATTAGCTGTTGGCTAATAATGTATTACAAATATCTCTTGCGCTTGGTTTGTGTAGGCTGAACTTCCCCTTCATTTTCTGTAGAGGTAATAATACATTAGGCTTCCCCAAGCCCTGCTGGCACTATACATAATGATGCACGGAATTACTGAGCTGCAGTGATCACAGCATGTTTAGACAAGCATCTATGAAAAGTGGTACTGTGGAGGAGGTGAAGTTGTCTGGGGCTGCGAAAACCACTTCAGATGTTTCCTCCCTGGCCAGCAGTTGCCCTACAGTGCTTGCACTGTTGGTGCGTCCTTGTGTCTTCTGCTACATCTGTGGCTACAGCACTCAGCAAGGTGCTGGTGTCCTGAAAATTTTCCCCCAGTGCTTTGTCATGTGCAAAACTGGTGATGACACCTGTGGTTTTCTTCTTGTACTGCCTCTCTGGGCTACTGCTTCTAACCACAGACTGGTTTCCTGCTACACCAGAGATTGGAAAGGAAAGCCTGTCTAAAGCAGTACTTGCAGTGGAAGGAAATGGCAGCAACACCGAGAAGTATCACAGAAAATTGCTTTTTGCACAAACAAGGGGATTTTCAAAAAGCTCAGCTGGGCTTGAGCAGCCCTGGAGGCTGGTGAACATTTGAACCAGGGGAGCCACATTAGTCTGCTGAACTGGCAGCTCGTTGTTCACCAGGGGAAGGTGAGCTGCTTGCAGTTATAGCTTGAATCTCAAATCACAGGTAGTTTAGCCTCCTCCCCCCTCTCCCACTTCCTCCAACCAGTCTTTCAGCAAGGATTTGGAAACTGACTTTGTGTTTTTGAGGTTAAAAGAGGACTGCAAGAGAGGTGATGGGAGGTGCTGAGAACCCCAGGCGTTGGCTAAGGCAGTTTGGTACAGGCTTGACAGGAGGTGACAGTCCTTTGGGCAGACCAAGATGAAAGGATCTAGGAGTAGACAGTGGAGACTGCTGGAAACTAAAAAGGCTGGTAGGGTGGATGCTGGGGCTTTTGAAATTGTAGTCAAGCTCAGAAGAGGAATGGGGCAGGCAGGTATCTAAAAAGCCTGTAAGGCCCTGGAGCTATAGAAATGGAGCAAAGGCTATTGCTCTGCTACTGCTTTCAGAGCTTCTTCACTCACCCAGGTGATTGTTGCCTGTGCTTGACTGGGACTGATCCTTAGGGACAGTTTAGGAATGACTTTGAGTACACAGACTTCCTGTAGCAGCTCTACTTCTCTTTGATTTCTGTTTCAACAGGAGAGTTTAGAGTCATCCACTGTTCTGAGTCTGCCCAAGGTTGAACATCTTGCTATGTTCATGTTGGCTGATGGTGGTTTGGCAGCTCTATTAAACTAGTGCCAGGCAGCCACTGGTGTCAGTGTGTGGTGTAGCCACCAAAGCTCCTAATGTTGCTCGGTGTTGCTATGTTTTTGGGGCACATCTGCACAGCATCTTGTATGGTGTACTTACAGCCTTATCTGTGCTCCCCACAACCAGAGGACATTGGCTAAGGCTGGAGGTAACCTCTCCAGGTTGTAAGAACCATCACATCTGTTGCAAACTTAAACAGTTTACACAGTTATTGGGGTTGGAAGGGGCCTTCAAAAGGCCATTGGGTCCAACCCTCTTGCTCAAGCGGACTAGGATTTACTGAAAAGCATAACTGCCTAAAAAGCCTAAATCAGCGACACAAAACTGCATCCAGACAGGTCTGAAACATCTCCAGAGAAGTCCAGATTTGACCTGAACTTTAGCATGAGGGTCAAAACCAGCGATCTGGACATCTTTAGCAACCTGATAACAGTCGTTGACTGGATGATGTTGCATTTTTTTGGCCCAAGATCTTTGGTTTTGCTTTCACCTCTTAGGCATTTTTTTGCCATGTGTCTGAATTGCAGGTCCCAAAGTTGTGTTGCTCTTCTCTGTCTGTTCAGACCAGCATAGCTGCTGGAAAGGGCCAAGTTAAATGTGGAAATGATTAAGACTCTAAGATAGTGTGCCAGCGTCTGCGCTGCATGCCGCAATTAATCCTAAAAGCCAGAAGGACCATGAAGAGCCAGGCCACAATGCAGGACATTTGCTTGGTTTAAAAGGTACACAGGCAGAAGGGAGTAAAATGCTTAAATAACTGTCACCTGCCAACTAAGCAGTCTGTCAGGAACTCATCTGCAATGAGGTTTTGCATCTGTCTTTACTCTGAATCATACAAAGCGCAGATTACCTGTTTAAAAAGAACTGTAATACATATGAAGTACTTCAATGCATAAATTTTTTTCCATTTTTTTTCTTTACCCAGGAACTGGCAAACTCTGTCTACTTGGTTATGGAGGTGAGTGTCTTTTCATGATTATTTCCTCTTCCTTCCTCCCCATCCCCTATTCTCTCCCCTTTCATTTTGTTAGTGGTTTGTGGTTGTTTTTTCTTTTTTCAAACTTGGTCGAAGCAGACTACTTGTTACCCAAGTAGTGCTTTGTGCCCCCGGTCTCACCTGTGATGCCATTGCTGAGCTAATCTGCAGCTGCCTGCCTTTGAGAACTGGAGCAGTGTGGGTGAAGATAGCAGCCAGAGGATTTTTTATTTTGCTGCTGTCAGAATGTCATGCTGGCAGGGGTTTAATCTGTCAGATGCCTTACCTCGAGGGTCAGATGGGTGTTACTGGCTACTGTCTGCGCCAAAGATAATGGAAAGTAAATTTTTGCAGCACAGCTTAGTTGCAAAGTTTTTGAATGCTTTCTTTCCTCTTTACTGTGAGGCCTTGCTGACTTTCCTTAAAGATTTAGAAAGTGATGTGGGGATCTTCAGTCTTCAGCTGTGGCTACTCCCAAGCTTTCCTCAACCAGCTTTTCAGGTGGTCTCTCTGGTGGTGCCCCACTGCTTTGTTCTGGTTTTCTTTCTCACCGATGCGGATACACGCATGGAAAAACTGGTTAATGCTGGCATGTCCTAGTGCAGCTGATGTGTAGGGGGGAATAGGAAGAGGAACCTACTAGAATGCGGTTGTGTTTTTCCTGCCAACTTCTGAATATGTATTTTGACATGTGTGATTATTTATGTTTAAATGCCATGATAAGCCTCCTCTTCTTGTTAAGTTTACCATTCTTCTTTTTAATCTTCTGTTTGCTTTGCTTTGACTGTGCTTTCTCTTCTGTTTGCAGTACTGTAATGGTGGTGACCTGGCAGACTATCTACACAGTAAGTAGAATATGGAGAATATTCTTTATATTCAGAAGAAAACACTAGTTTGGCTCATTCTAAGTTGCTGGGGTTTGTAGAAGGTCTAAGTAAACAAATTATTGTGAGGTTCTTGTCAATTCCTGCAAAATAAACAGAGTGTCACTGTTTTTCTTAGAGGTTCATCTGCGATAATAACTTAAGCTGAGAATTCATGGCAATAAAAGCTAGTCTGGAGGTCTTTCCTATGTGGGTCAGTAGTTAACGTATTTTAGGTACAAAGGCCTTATATTAACGTTTTAACTGTACTAGGACGTGGTGTATCTTTGATTGCTAGCAAACAGCTAATTATTCTGAAGTATTGCAATTGTGTAGGGTTGGATTGAAATAAAGTCTCAAGAATACGTTTCACTTCAAGATTTCCCCCTAAGAGTCTCCCTGTGTCTCAACTGAACACGGTTCTTTGAGTGACCGTAGTGTTGCCAGTGGTGTTCTGAAGGTATTTTGGAGAATGTAACGCAGGTTCTGTGAAGCCTGGAAGAACCTTTTGGGGTTCTAGCACCTTAGACCACAAGCCTGATGAGAAGCAGCAGAGGAAGCTGGGGCTGTTTAGCCTGAGGAAGAGGAGACTGAGGGGAGATCTAATGGCCCTCTATAACTACCTGAAGGGACACTGCAGGGAGGAGGGTGCTGATCTCTTCTCACAGGTTATTAGTGACAGAACAAGAGGGACTGGCCTCAAGCACCACCAGGGGAGGGTTAGACTGGACATCAGGAAAAATCTTTTCACTGAAAGAGTAGTCAGGGCTTGGAACAGGCTGACAAGGCAGGGGGTTGGGTCCCCATCCCTGGATGTGTTTAAAGGTTGTTTAGATGTGGTGCTCAGAGATCTGGTCTAGTGGTGATCTTGTTAGAATATGGATAGGACTTGATGATCTCTAGGGTCTTCTCCAGTCTGAATGATTCTATGATTCCAAGTATGTCTTTGCTATCAAACTGAATAGAATCTGCTCTACTTGTTAACCAGCGCTAGTGCTGGCTCTTGGACTTCCCTCTCCAAAGCTGTTTGCCTTTGCGGCCCAGGTACAGGATCGTGTACTATGTGAAAATTGCACATTGTACCCAAGCACCTACGGGATAGAGGATAACACCCTATGCAAGTTGCTTTGCTGCAGTCAGGCACAGACCTTATTTTGCTGTTGGCCTGGCTGTATTTTCTTTAAAGCAGCTTTCTTACTGTTTTGTGTGTTAACTAGAAGATTACTAAATGTGAAGAGAGAATTTTAATCTCATTTTGTATGTGGCTCTGGGTCATGGTTACACGAAGTTTGTTCACGTTGCTCAAATTAAAAACTAGATAACACTTCAGGATCCTTATTTGAGGTACATGATGCCTGAAAACGGCGCAAATGTCAGGATTAAAAGCTAAATTTACATTTGCTCTACAGCTAGTGTTGGTACCCTTAGAATGGTGATTTGGAGCTTGCTGCTGGTATGGTGTGCTCTGTTCATATAGGGTCATAAATGCTGCCTGGGGACTAATTTTCAGAAAGGATTTAGAACTTGGAGGAAAATCAAGGAATACTCTGCCTTTCATGTGTTTTAAAATGTGGATGAGATGAAGTGATGGGTATTTGCGTTTTAAAATCCAGGTCTAGTGTACTTTGCTTTAGAAGTGATCGTGCTTGGCACCTGTTAGGTGTTGTGTGCTTTAATGGAGCAGCTCTTGTAGTGGTGGAACACTGTTACAAAGTGAAAGAGGTTTGATATTTGGTAACTTCTTTTTCTTCTTGAATACAAGTGCAAGTTTAAATAATGAAATGCTTTTGAAATATAGTAAAACTTCAGTTTTAACACTGTGTGGGCTTTGAAAGCTAAATTTCTTAGCTTTCATCCACAAGATGAACTTTGATGCACTCTTGTTGGCAAAGCAGCAGATGTAAACAAGAACACAACTGCTGGCCACATGACTTGCAGAAATATGGGTTTATAGAAAACCTTCCTGTTCTTGCTGCTGCTGCTTGTGTACATGGTCATCATTGCTCTTCCACTAGCCACCAAAACAAGGCAGGCACACTGCGCGGTTACCCAGCCTCTTAATGCATCTCACTTCCTTGTCTATCAAATGAGACTCCTCAGGAAATTGGTGCTAGTTTGAAAACGGGATGATGAACTGTATTTTCCAAATGAAGTTCCATTTCACTCCAGTTTAATTGGTTTGAGTGTTACCTGGAGTAAGGTTTGATCTGTCTTTGCCTGAGTTAATTTGAAAAAGTTGCCTTTAGGTCTGTTTTTTTCCAATAAAATATTTTACCTTGACAACTGTTGTGACTGGGAAATTGGTGCTTACTTTTATTTTCCCTCTTCACATCTCTATGTCAGTTGCCAGTAAAGAAAACTCAGTGGGCACAGATTTCCAGAGGGGGCCGACACCAACAGAGGTGGATACTGCCATCACTGCAGTAGAGACCAGGGTCTTCCAGATTCTAGGTACAAGCTTTTGTGTAGGTACATGGCTTTTAGTGTTCCAGCACACGCTCCTGTGGGTATCTCCTCTCCCTCTTTCTGGAGGTGCTCAGGGTGATTTTTGGCAATGACTTTTTTTCCGGACAGCTCATTTTGGACAGGTCACATTTCTTTCAGGGCAGTGACCTGGTGCACAGGAGGCTCATCTCTATCAAGCAGTTACTGTGCTGCTTCAGTTATTGTAATGATTGTGTGATAGTATTTAATTGCCAGATCTACTTTCTCACTGACTCCTCAGTGGATTTTGCTGGTGGTTCCTGTAACCCTTATGGAAGCTGTGCATGCAAATCCCCTGTTTCTCATTGAATGAAATGCTTGTAAGCTTCCCAATCCATTCTGCCCTCTAATTACAACCATTAGGCAATAAGGTAATTCTTGTGTTGAATCCAAAGGCACTGTAATTCTCCTTGTCTCCATAACAGGAAGACGTGCATGTGTGCACGTTTCATTTCAGCAGGGTTATGCTGTTGGTCATCCCCATCTCTTTGATAGAACCCAAGGCTGTATGTGTTCTGCTGAGCGCAGCTTCTCCTGTTGACTTTGTTCTTCAGTGGTACGATGCAGTTTCCCTTCTGACAACTCTCAGTGGGTTGTGCTGTCAGATAAAGCCCACCATAGGGTATGTTTTGAGCTGGTGGTGGCATATTGCCACTCTGTGTGGTAAAGCTGTGGGAAGTGTTACCAAAGTGACCTTTTCTTGTGTGGTAAGAACTGGAATTCTGTGGCCTTGAGTACTTGGGAGGTCAAAGCTGGCTGATGAAAATTTCTTAAATTCTCTAAGTTGGCATTTTATAAGTGCATAGGCATGACTTTTCTTAAAGCTGCTTCTTGGAGAGCCCATCTCTGTGAAGAAAACATCATATCAGAGCATTTCTTGGTTTGACTGTGACAAATGTGAGGAGTTGCCTGTGTCTGTAGTTAATCCCAAGTGCTTGCAAACAAGAGGTGTGAGCCCCTATAAAGCTGGGTAATTAAGAAATGGTCATAAGACTATTCTCTGGAAGAGTCTGGCTTTCCCAGAAGACTTGACAACAGGAGTCTTCACTGGTCAGGCTCTGTACTGGTGGTGCTGGGCTGGTTACAAGGTGGGCCTCAAATAAATCACCTTGGTCTGTCAGACTGGACTGTGGGTTGGATTGGGCCCATGTTAGAGATCCTTGGTGACACTCATGGTTAAGATAAGTTCTTCCTAAGTGACGATGTCCTGTAACATCAGTGGGTGTTCTCTGCTGCAGCTCCCCTGGAGCTGACAGGGTATGTTTACTGCAATTCACCTGGCAGCCTCTCTTGGCAGGTTGAACATTTCAGAGCAGGTTGACCAGGGCACTTTTTAGGTGGTTTCATCTTTTTCCTACACCTCAAGAGCTACAAGGCACATGGGCCCCACAGTGACCCACAGTAAATATTGACTCTGATCTACTGACCTGTGTAGCTGCTGTTCCCCAGGCAGTGAGCAAAGCGCCTCATCACTGAAGTGGAGCCCATGAAAATAAACACAGGGATATTATTACATCTTGGTAATGGCAGAGTAAGGCTTGTAAAAGTGTTCTCTGCAAGAATGTGTTGCTCACCACAGACGTCCGTGGGGATGCCCATACTTCAGTGTGGGCTTAGTGTTTTGCCAGGAGTTTTCTGGCAAAGATGAGAATATCCTCTTTTTACAGGGTCACAAGTACGTGTTCCCTAATGGGATGCAAAGAAAGTTGTTTTGTTCTCCATGCTTTGTTTTTGGTGGTGTATGTGGGGGTTTTTTTAATAGTAACATCTTGATTGAATTGAGTTTTTAGTGGCCATAAATGGGAACATACAAGGTTCAATTTGAACACAAGGCAAAACCTTATCATCGTGAGGGTACCAGAGCCCTGGCCCAGGCTGCCCAGAGAGCCTGTGAAGTCTGCTCTGGAGATACTACAAACCCACCTGGCTGTGTTCCTGTGTGATCTGCTCTAGGAGAACTTGCTCTAGCAGGGCCATTGGCCTAGGTGACCTCCAGAGGTTTCTTCCAAACCCTACCATTCTGCGATTCTGTATCTTTTCCCTGCCTCTGCTGGTCTAGAAAACCTAAAGTCACTGCAGTTGTTGGTAATATTTATGTCTGTGTCCTTCAGTGGGAGATTGCTGCTGTCATGCTTTAGACTGATAGGCTGAGTATGAGAGATAAGGGCTTGTGTTTTTCTGTTTACTAATGGAGAGACAGTCTCCAAGTAACTGACTGTCCCTTGACTGTTACTGAGGGCAGCATCTCAATTTCACAGTCCTGCCTAGCTGCACTACCTGAGTTTGAGATTTAACGCTGCCAGAGGATGCGACAGACCTCTGTCTTAATTTTGCTGCACTACAATGTTGTAGCTCCATTGTTCCCAGCTGCACTGAGGGAATTGGTTGGTAGGCTCAATGCCAGTTTAAATCCTGTGTGTCAGGGCTTTCTCCAGCCTTCTATAAAGTGGAAAAGCAGAAATTAGTAGCTTAGAGACCCCATTTTCTTTGGTTGCTTGTATTTTTCTGATCATTATAGCAGTGTTGTTATTAGTATAAACAGTCAGAGTCCACATTAGGGAGGCTGAGCTGGCTTGTTGAGGGCTGGTGCTGTGATAGCCTTCTAGCTACTGGGGTACAGCCAGGTGAGGGTGACGCCTTGAAGCTGTGGCATGCTGTTGGGGCTGCAGGTTGGGACAAGGCTCTTGACAACACAGCTCCTCTGCTAAAGGCAGAGTGTGTTTAGCCAGAAGTTTAATTGCCTGCTGGCTTAATGATGTTGAGAACTGCCAAGCTTCAAGTCTTGCGTCTCAGGGATGATGCTCCAGCCTGCCCTTTCTTGGGCATGAGCTGAACTTAGAAAAAACACTTTGGACTTCTTGCTCTTTTGTTTAAAGATGGTGGTTTATCCATTCCTGAATAGATGTCCTTGAATAGGAATCACAGACATGCTGCAGAGGCCTTTTGTTGGAAGAAGATTGAGCATACATAAGGTGCCTGGACCTTTAATAGGTAGAAAATTGGTGCGGGACTGAGTACAGCATCTATTTCAACAGGAGGCTGGGGAAGGTCTGGTTAAAGATGAGGCAAGAGCTTTGTTCAGAAGATCCAAATGGGTTTGGAAGACTGGTGTCTGAGCTGCTTCTTAAATCCCTTCACAACATCTTCCCTCCCTTGCAGAGGACTCTCTTGAATTTCAGTGCAGTGCCAATTGATGAGGAAAATGGCCCAATGAGAGGAGAGAAACTGTATGTACATGTGCACTAGTCAGACATGTATATGTCCAGGACCAGCTGATAGCATTTTAGCTCTCCTTGTGTCTCCTTCCAGAACAGCGAGGTTTGGGAGTGGTAGGAGTTTATTTTCTAAGTGCTGTTTAACTTATGTATGTCCCATGCTGTTTCCCATGCACGTATTTTGAAAGTTAGATTTTTAATTTCCTGTGTTTGTGTTAAAGCTGTTTTCAGCCTCATCTATGTTTCCATAAGGATTCCTCCCTTCTAGCTGATGAGGTAGAGCAACTTTTCGAAGGTCCTGCCAGCTTGTTTTAGTGTCTTACTGGAGAGCAGCTGGAAAAATGCTAATGAAGCCCCAAGTAATTTACAGGGACCCTTCACAAAGCACATTATTTTATTTGAGTGGAATGGGACATGCTCGATGACTGGCAGGCAGGCTACTAGCACTACTGATTCTGGGGTTTATTCAGTAGGCTGCTCCTAGCTCTGGCAAGTGTTTCATACCTGTAGCTCTTAAAATAACAAGAGCTCATGTCACATTGCTCTGATTAGAAGAGCCATTTGAACGTTATTCTAATCCCTTCAATGTTTATTTTCACGCAACAGTTCTTGAAAAGCCCAGCGTGCGGTTCGGAGCTTCCATATTCGTAGATCTGTGTTTTTCATTTGCTTATGAAGAGCTTTTGAGATCTCCTTGTTTGCACCTAGGAATGCAAGATGAAAGGTGTCACATGGCAGTTTGCAGGGTCTTTTGTTAAGGGTGTGTTAGGTATTGGGATGTGGGTTACCCTGTCTATTGTTGGTGTGGGATTGGAATTACAGTCTGGTGTGTGATGATGCACAAGGGTTAGACCCAGACTTGGACTCATTTGAAGTTAGAGATCACAGCTGGCCATGTAGCCTGACTGGCTCTGAATTTAACCTACCAGTTCTTTCCAGACCCCGCACAAGCAGGCACAAATCCTAATCCTAACTGCCTTTCCTTTTAACTCCACCCTTAGACATAGTGTTTGTGATGAAACTTTAACCACAGGAATCCGTAAGTTCAAGGTAGTGACTGTCCCATTGCCTACATCTGGCTGGCAGCTCTTGCTGAGGGAAGTCCTAAACCTCACCAGAGATCACTTCTTAAACTAGCTGATAGCCCAGACTCAGCACCTGCCACTAGCCTGAGTTCACTGTGAGATACTCGGGGCAGAAAACAGCCCTGACCGCAGAATAAACTGAGAATACAAATGCTCTCCCTTATTGCCTGTAGGAATCATTCAGAAACAGTGTGTTGAGGAAAAATTACCCTATGTAGAAGTAAAAATTGACAAATTATAGCTAATGGCTGTAGTGAATCTGCCTCTGGACTCTTCAGATAAATGGCAGTGTAATCTTCTCATCCGTGGTTATTATTTTTTTTTTTCCTCCTTCCTAGCAATGCGGACACTTAGTGAAGACACCATCAGGCTCTTTCTCCAGCAGATAGCAGGTGCAATGAAAATGCTACACAGCAAAGGCATCATTCACCGGGACCTGAAGCCACAGAATATTCTCCTTTCCTACACTGGAGGCAGGAAATCAAATCCCAACAATATCCGCATAAAGATTGGTAAGACCCCATTAAAAATGTCCCTTTGAGCACTCTCAAGAGTGTTTGGTCGTGGCTAAGTGGCAAGTGTCAGTCTTGCTTTGCAGAACTGTCTAGAAGGGAAGAACTGCTGCACTTACACTTTAAAATGTCACAGTATTTCTCACTTTCCTTACTTGGTTGCTCTGCTAGAGGTAACCTTCAGTTGACTCCAAGCAGAAGGAGCAAGAGATTTCTGCTCTGCTGGGACACAGGCTAACACAAAAGAAAGGGCAGCACTTGGTCCATTTGAAGCAGAATGGTGCCTCCCTCGAATGAAAACAAAATACCAGCCTGCCCTAACTGTCTTGTAGTCTCCTGGATTACCAAGAAATGAGCAGGCATTGTGACTTCTGTCTTCAGCTTTTAATGGTATTGAGGTAAATGTTGGTGTAGTAAGGCCTGAAACTAGCGGCATTCTTGACTGGCCTTGAAGATCACAGCAGCAGTGTGGGGCACATCTGAAAGCAGATATTTCCATAGGCTGGGTTAGAGACAGGATTCCCCATTGTATAGTGAAGAAATGTGCTTTTTGCACATTAGGCACAGATGGACCAGTGGTTGGGGCAAATGCCTCAGAAATCCAGTTACAGAGCACAAAATTCCCTGTGGTCCTTCAGAAATGTGTGCTGGATGATAACCACCCTCAATGTGTGGACTCTTGATTATGTTACAGTTCACAAGCTGAAGGTGACACCCGTAGGATAGAGCTGTTCCTCACCTGAATCCTGCATTTTTGGAGACTTAATCCTTTCATTCAGCTGAGGGAAGAAGTCTAGTGGAAGCATTTGAAACATTGCTGCCCATTTGGCTGAAGCATTGTTTTGGGATTTTGTTTTGGGTTTTTGTTTGGGGGTTTCTTGGCTTGTTTTCCTTTAAGTGCAGAGTTTTTCTGGAAGGTGAAAATTACTGGGAGCCAGTAATTACTGGGAGCAGACAGGAGGGCTGCAGGCACAGCTGCTGTTGGGTGTGATGTATGCTGCAATGTCTCCCTCCCATCTCCCCGAGAAGTGTGTGATCCAGGGACGATTGAACCATACCAATTCATTAATGACAGATGACAGTGTCAACAGCTGTGTCTATTTCCTAGCTTGAAATATCTGGTAACCTTGAGAGAACCTCTTAAATATCATATGATCAGATGCAGACTAACCTGCAGAGGTAATTCATCTTGCTATTCCTTGTCCTTGGCTTTTCTGGCTGCCAGGTGAGCTATAGCCCAGCTTTCTGTCCTTCTGCTGGGGTTAGCACTGTTGAAACCCTGCTAAGTGAACAGAGCAAGATTTTTTGCAGTAAGGCTGGTCTAGAAATATGGGTGATGGTGAGTAGTGGTTTCTCTTGGATGCCTGTTACATTACAGCCTTTTCAATGGAGGGGAACTTTCAGTTCCCCAAATTAAAAGCTGAATTAGCAGCAGATGAAACAGCAAATATGGACTGGCACGCTCTCTTACTGAAGTCAGCTTCCAGCAGCTGACATTTTGCAGTGCAGGCAAATGGCTACAGGAAGAAGTGACTGTTGATATCTGAAAAATGGATGGAAATTTGTCTTCTGATTACTCTTCTGTGGCTTGGTCTGTCTTTTCTAGTGTCTGTAGTGTGCATTAATAACTGGTACAGGGACAGTGCTGCTTGAGAAGTGAGCTATTGAAGTCTCCTTGAGGTGGGGTACTGTACTTGCTGTGAAGATTTCTGGGAAGCGAAGGGAATGTAGCAGGGGAATCCACTGGAGAAGATACAGGCTGTCTAGAACTGCTCTGTGATCCTGACCTACCTCTGTTTTTCTTGTAGCTGACTTTGGATTTGCCCGATACCTGCAGAATAATATGATGGCAGCAACATTGTGCGGTTCACCAATGTACATGGTAAGTGTGTTTTGTCACAGGTTATTCTGTGTTGTTCTTCCTTCCCCCCACACCCAATAGCAAGACTGGTTTTTGCTAGTCTTTCCCACAAAGGTGCCATTTTGGTTACTTGTCAGAAACCAGCTATTACACAGGGAAATCTCATAAAGTTCTGGCTGCTGGTGAATGTGTCATCTAACATTCAGGTGAGCTGCAGATAAATAAAACTGAACAGCAGATGCTGTCTGCTTCCAGAAACTGCATCTTCCAGAGGGGGCCAGGGCTTCTCCACTGAAGACATTGGGAAATGAAATCTGTTTGTCCTGCGGCAAGCAAAGCAGTAACAGAGTGAGGACTGGGGTGTTGTTTGACACATCTGGCTGCATTTGAGGTGTTGCTTCCTTGGAGGAGAAGAACATCAGTAAATCACTGCTTCAGCAGGCCTTTTCACAAACCTGTTGTCCTCTCAGGCTTTGCAGTTGTTTTTGTAAGGGTGTAGCTTCAGGGGCAAGGTCACTGTTTAACAGCAGTTTTGTAAAGTCTCCAACTGCTTTTAGCCATTTGGCCTGGCAAAATCATTCAAATCTATGGACCTGTGCAGGCAGAGACTTTTTGCGTTCTGGCTAACCTGCTCCTATAACTGTGCTTTGCTCTACAACTCAGCAGATGGGTATAAATGGAGCTCATATGCTTTGCCATTTGTGTTGTGCATTCCCACTCCCTCCCTCTAGTTCTTTCGCCAGACCAGCTGTTTCCAGGATAACATCTTATTTTGTGAAGCAGATGTAGTTAAAAAAGCCCAGCTGGTTCCTTTCACCCCTGTGTGTTTTCCAGTCTGGGACCAGGAGGTGAGGAGGTAATGTCTTGTTTGTGCGTGTGGCAGCAGTCAAGATCCTGTTGTCGTAGCAAGTCAGTGGAATTAAAAATGACAAAACCAGGCTAGAAATAAAAATGTCAAAGCCACCCATGTTATAGTTCCTGGAGATGTGGGTGTCTGAGCTTAAAGTAAAAAGATGATGTGGATCAATTTAGGTTGAAACTATTAGTAGTGCCCTGGGGCAGTAGGCACCTGATGTTGAACATGACCTCATCCACTCAAAGTGGTTTTTTGCCTGGGCAGAGGTTTGCTGGACTGCACTGCACAGGACTAGTGTTTGCTAGGCTGTTCCATGGTACTAACTCAAGCAAAGCAGACTTCCTCTCCCTTTTTTTTGAAGCCTGATGTTTATTTGAACTAGGCTATATGTGAAGATGATGTAATTTTTTTTTTTCTCTGCATGAGTTTCCTGACGTGTCTATTTTTAGTGATAGTTTTCTTTTTGGAATCTCTTGTGAAAGTAAATGAAAACACTCAGCTTATTTTTTGAAAGGGCTAGGCAAAGCTAGTGATGGGTTTTTTTATTTTAAACAACTGTGGACATTACAAGCAATCTCAAGGTTTCGTACTGCTTGTTCTCTGTTTGCTGATGGATTTGAAGGAAGATGGAGAGGGAGGGTTCAGTTGGGATTTAGGGGACACTTGAAGTCAGTTGCTGCTGCTAACCTGGATCTCTGTGGTAGCCTTGGGAACATGTGCAGAGCCTTATTCCCTGCTTTAGTTTGTGGCACATTGCTGCTCTTTTTGAAAAGGTATTTTACCCACACCAGCATGAGCATTCTGTCCAAACCCTGATATGGTCCATGTCATGTGAGACTTGACACCTCCTGGTGTGGTTCTTGGCCTTTGCTTTGGTTGGTGTCATGTCTGCATCCCTTATGGACAGACGGAGCTCTTCTCCAACACTTGTGTGTGGTTGTTTTTTTTCCATTACATGTTGCCTTTACCATCAGAGCTAGAAAATTGATCCTGTTCCATACTGGCAGCACTGCAATGAAATCTGTTGTCATAAACATCTGAGACTAGCAGGGCCCCACTTCTCTCCCTTCTGCGCCTCCGCTTAAGGCACGCTGCCTCCTGAGCCAGGGGGCTTTGTGGACTTGCACCATCTCCAGCTTCTGGAACAATCCTGGTAGGGAGCAGCCAAGGGCATGGTGTGATATTAGAAACCAGTGTCTTAGGCACAGCAGGTCTGAAGCTGTTGGGCTGAAACACATGGGTCTGCCTTTGAACCCACACTGTGACCTTGGCAGCAGGCTCTGAAGCATAATTAATATGCTGCCATTGTGGGCTGAGAGAGGAGAGTGCGTAAGTGATGCAGGTCGGGATGGAGGCTGGAGTTTGCCTGTGCAGTCAGAACCTTTGCTCTTGATCACTTACCCATTACATGCTTTGCTTTAGAAGACCTGAGTGAATGGTCTTGGTGAGGCAGGTTCTGCACATAGGCGGAATCAGCAGAAAATGGTACATGAAGAAGGGAGAATCCTGACGTTGCCCAGACTAGCCCAACAGCATAGGATACTTTTGTGTCTGCCTAGATGAAAGCTCTGCTTCCCCTATTTGGACAGGGAATTGGCACTTTCAAGTTAGCATTAATGTGTTTGGGAGCACGTCTTTCATGGTTGTTGGGGAATGCAGCTCAAGAACTTGTAAAGTGTGATAGTGACTTTTGTTTGTTTCTTGCAAAAAAACAAAGCAACCCAAAACCCTACATCTATAAAACAGATTTCTGTTCTCTCTCTAAAAAGGCACCAGAAGTCATTATGTCTCAACACTACGATGCCAAAGCTGACCTCTGGAGTATAGGAACCATCATCTATCAGTGTCTAACAGGAAAGGCACCCTTTCAGGTGAGTTGCATAGATCTGGTGTTTCTGAACTTCTCTTGCTTTTTTTCTCTTTTTTTCCTTTTAATGCATTTAGTGTGAGGCTTCTGTAATCTATAACTCCCATAGGTCTGACTGTCCAGTGTCTCAACATTGTGATGCTTTGTGTTGTATTGCTGGATATACTGCTAAAATAAGACTCTCCTCCTCTGGGCTGTATCTCAGTGGCATCCTTAGGAGTACTCATCTATTCAGAAAATTATCCTGAATAGGTTAAAGCAGATGGGCTTTTTTCCAGGTCTCACTTAAAGAAATCAGTTTCTGTGTACAGCTGTATGCAGTGTGTAATTCATAATTACAATTCTGTTGGGTATGGAAGGGCAATAATGAAGACTGTAATTGCACATTAATGTTTGGGATGATTTGTTGGTGACTGGTGTGTTGCAGTTAAGGTGACTTTGTTTTTAGAACAGTTAAGTAGAATCTTATCAAAAGAACCTTATCTGCCATCTCACAGCAATCCCTTCCAGCCTGAAATGTTTATGTTAATCAAGTACAAACCCCTCCAAATATAATACAGTCCAGTAAAACTCCACCCTGTAATTTATGTCATAACTTCTGGATGAGCTAGAGCATATATTTCAGGAAAGGCATTCTATGCTTTCAAATTTTTGAATGACAGAGAATTCATCACAGCCTTAAGGATGTTGCTTCAGGATTATTTCATGTATTTTTAATCATTCATAGCTGGAGTTCCTGTGGACCGAGTGCTTCTGTCTTGCTCCCAGCCATTAGTGTGCCTTGCTGCACATTACTTTTCTTTTGTGCTGAAGAAATCTGCAGACTCTCCCTTGCAGCCACTGTACTTGTCAGGGGTTTTTCCTTCTTTTACAGCACAGCAGAGAAGTGCTTGAGTTGCTGATACTTGCTTCTGTGCTTCTCTAAAGTGTGAACTCTGTAGAACTGTCTCTAATCCATGGAAAAAGCCCAGACCTCAAATTTGCATGTTGATGTGTCAGCAAATGTCAGCTCTTCAGCTTCTTACATGAGTTGTGGCAAATGTGAACTGTGACCCTCTTGTCTCATGTCCTGACATCTCTTTATCCTGATGTCTTACCTGTGGCAGCGGGATTGGACTAGATGATTTTTCGAGGTCCCTTCCAATCCCTAATGATTCTATGATTCTAATCCCTCAAAAAAAAAATCAGTTGGAAGGGGTTAACCTATGCTCATGTAATGTGGGAAGTCTTCTGAAGTGCAGAGCTTTCTGAGCAGCTGTAGTCCCACAGCTCCTGAGAATTTCACATAAGGCCTTGCATGTTTGTGCAGTTACATCACCAACATCATCAGGAAAGATAATGTGAACTCTAAATTGTTGCAGGAAGGAGTGGGCAAATACACGAGTAAACTAATGGTATGTTTTGGTGTTGTCTAGAGCCAAGAACACTCTTCTCCTTCAGGCTCATTCTTTCCCTGCTACTGTAAGAATCTTCCATTCTAGTGCTTTATCTTGTATCTGCCAGCTTGCTCTGGATTTAGAGCAAAACTTCATTTCCTTTGCGTGTTTCTTTTTTTTTTTATAAACACCCCTACAAATACGCTGAAAATCCTGCAAGGCTCCTTCTTCTACATCCACTTGTCAGTTTTGGTGTCTTTGACAGGAGAAAATGACTATTCAGATAAAAGAAAATAAATGTGCATTAAGAAACTGTTGGGTGGCTAAAGCAAGCTTTGGCTCTGCTCAGAGGGCACCCTTGCAGCCATTCCATCTTGTGAATTGATGCCTTTTAGTCTCCTTGATACCTTTAGACACCTTGATACGATGCTTATAGAAGTGGTTTAGTTGTCATTTGCTGTGTTGACTTCATCATAGATACTCTTTGCTGAGTAGCTCACGCTCAACCGTGGAACATCTGATTTCTTGAAAAGAATTTGTTGGCTTTTGTTATTGGTCATTGAAGCAGTGTCACAAAAACATTCTTCTGAAAACACTGCTTCTTAGAGAAGACTCTTCGTGGGAAATAAAATTATTAATGTCTTTCCACCCAATGGCTTGAAAGGGCAAGTGATCAGAAAACCATCAGCTCTGCTTATACATGTGTCCTCGGGTTCACACAGAGGTGAGAGTGCTCCTGTGTCCCTCTGGTTGAGGCACGGTGATACCTTGCCCTGTGCTGGGCAGTGATGGGATGTTTCAGTCCCTGCCCAGCAGGTCCTGGCTCTTGCTTTGTGCCTGCCTGGCTGGTTAACTTCTCTCTTTCTTGTGTACATCCAACAGCTGTTGGGCTAGGAGCAGGTGTCATTTATTTCTGTTTTAATTTTTCTCCATGCCCTTTACTCTTTGGCGTTTGTATTCTGAAGCAAAATGCCAGGCCCTGTTTGTTAGTGCAGCATCAGCTGTGGATTTGTTTGATCAGGGAGAGAGAAGAGCTCAGTCCAGATGGTTCTCCATGCACCATCTATTTGTTTTAGCCATGTGTGCCACAAATTGCCTTCTCCTGGCTGCCAGTTTCAGGTGAAAGCAGCCTGTGTAGGGCAGCTGCTGGAACGCTGGTTAAAGGTTAACTGGCATTATTTCTTTGTTGGCATGACTGTGGTGTAAGAATTCGCTGCTGGTCACTGAACAGGCAGAAGCTATTGATTATATGGCTTTTAGGAGAGAGGAGTGGTGGAATCAGGAGATGAGACCACCATGAATGGGATTGAGTGCTTTTAGGAGGGACATCTGCAAGTGGATGGGGAGATAAAGGGCTGATTCCATATAGGGCCACCACAGGCCAAGTTGTGTGGATGGAACTGGATTTCTTATGTTAACCTCATCACAGTTATATCCTCAGTGTGCCTTCTCTGCCAGCCTGACACAGGCAGCCCCTCACTTCTGTCTCCAGGATTCCCATGGGAGATCCCCATGGCATGAAACATGCTGCTTTTGGGCACTTGAGCTGCTTACTGCATGAGCCAACTGGACACCTTCATGAGGATGCAGACCAAAGGGACTCTGGTGTTATCTGCAGCAAATTATGAGCTGCCTAAAAATAGAGCTTTGAGGGTTTGGTGAGAGAAGATCAATGTGTGGAAAGGCTGAGGCAGCTATCAGTCCAGAAAGTGCTTGTAAATCATGACAGTGATATGTGCATGAATGTCATTTCTAGCTGTCTCAAAGTTAAAATTAGTTATAGCTGGGTCACCCAAGGCGACTTCCCAGGGCCATTCCTGTCGCTTCCCTGCATCACTGCACATAGATGAGAAACAAGCTGCTGATGCTCAAATGTGAACAGTTGGTAGGATGGCGAGTGAAGCTGTCCTAAGGAGCTTTCTGGATTAAACAGAACAGTGAGACTGCCATAGGGATGAGATTAATGGGATTCATAATCCCTGTAAACAGATTTGCTGAGCACTGTATTAATGTGGAATTGTTAATTTGCTGTGCCTAATAAGTGGTCTGTACTTGCAGCTCTTCGTGTCTGTTACTGAGGACAGAACTTTGAACCAAGCTTTTCCTGCACTTGCAGGGCTTGTCCTCATACATGCCTTCAGAGTTTAGTGGTTTTCTCTTGTCTTTGCCTGAGCTGAGAAGGTTGGGACCTGGTGCCCACCATGAGGTGGTATAGACTGTGTAGACAAGGGATGACCAAGAATGAAACTGGAGGCAGAGAAGAAAGGATTTGATACAAGGTCTAAAATAGCTCAAAACCAATCATCCTTGTCAGATGGTGTCTTAAATACTATTAAATAAGTACTGAGGTCATTTAACTGTTCATGGTGGGGCAGATGCCACTGATATTCCTGGTGGTTCCCATTGTGTGACCCCCTTATAAACCAGGCAGCTCTTGGTAAGCAGCTGCACCTCAATCACAAGCACTTCGTGTCAGAGATGTCTCTGGCAGTGGCCCAGGTCATCTTGGCCATCAGAGACTGCTGAGGACTGTGAAACCTAGTTGTCTCCTGTCTGAGCCTTTGCCCTCATCTTCTCCTGCTTGCTTACAGACGTGGTGTGTTGTGTCTATGGGACAGTGAACTGAGGAGCAGGAAAATGTACAAGGGAGGCAAAACAAACTTTCCTGCCTGCTCTGGGAGCCCTGAAGGAGTTAACCTGCCTATATGGGTTCTCATCCCAGCTAGCTGCTAGGTGAAAAAATAATTTCTAAGCCTGGTGTACCAAGTCCACTGCTGTATTTCTGGGTTAATTCTGCCTACATAAGTACTGGGATTATGTATCTGTTACAACTGCTGTTGTGAAACAGGCCTTGAAGAAGACCAGGGAAGAGAGGATTTTAGACTCAGAAGTTGAACTGCCGGTTTCTGTGTTAGGCAGGCTGCTCTTCGTGTTCCTCTGATCTGTCCTGTGGCAATGGGGGTGTGTATTTCTGCAGGGGTAGATTATTCTGCTGAGACTGGGCACAGTAATTGTCTTCTTGCTGGAGTCACTGGCTTCTGGACTAGTGTTAGTTTGTTGGGAGTAGAGAGAAGATGATCCTTGGATATCTAAAGAGAACAACTTAGGGCTTATGGTTGGTTTGTTTGGTTTTGGTGTTTGTACTTTTGAGATGCCCCAGATACAGTGCTTGGTTGTGGGAGTCTTAAAATATCAACTGTTAAGACTGCACAAGCAGAAGGCATTTGCAAAAGGTTTTCAAGCTTTTTTCCCTAGTAGATTTTCCCTAGTAGAATTACTGAGCTACAAGCATCACTATTTCTTTTTTTACTTCATATCACATTCAGATC
This sequence comes from Phoeniculus purpureus, assembly GCA_028565055.1. NCBI lineage: Eukaryota > Metazoa > Chordata > Aves > Bucerotiformes > Phoeniculidae > Phoeniculus > Phoeniculus purpureus. Next base: position 3,439,598 of record JAOXOE010000776.1, on the reverse strand, counting down.
TCTTCTCTGCACCTCCAGATTCCCAGCAATCTCAAATGATTGAAAGCACAGAGCAGACACCATACACCTGCTCTGAAGTGTTGACTAGACATAGCTGTTCACTGAGGGTGTGGATGTCTCTGGCCCTCTCCTGCCTGAGCACTGGGCTCTTGCTTCTAGCCTTTGCCTTAGCACAACAAAAGCAGTGCTGGGTGCTTTTGGAACCACCAGCCCTCGAGCTTCTTGTGTGCCAGTTGCTTACAGGCAGCCAGCCCCGTGTGGGATTTGGCAGGGTTACACCAAATGCCTTTGGCTCAACATATTTCCACTGCTGCTCAGGACTGAGTGACAGAGCATCAGGATTGAATTTGTCCAATTGCCTTTATGTATAGAAAGAGCAGGCAAAAGCAGAGCCAGTTACACTAATGCAGTTACTTCATAGTAACATTGAGGGGAGGAACAAGAGTGCGAATTGGCCTGCCAGTGCATCTCCTGTTCTTGAGACAAACAGAGCTGGCCATTCTACATCCTTGGCTCTGACAGAGAGATGTTGTCCTACAGGTAGCCGCTGACTCTCTATGCTTTGAATAGATCTAGTGGTTAGGTGCCTAGAATGTCATCGTTCCAGTGTTTTTCTTGGGTAGGGTGTTTCAGTTTAAGTCCTTAGCGTCCCATAAGAGGGAACTCAAATGCAGCTTTCAGTGTCTCACAAACACTTCTATAATTTCTATGATTGGTTTTTTCCCTATGATTCTCAGAGCAGCCCTATCAAAGGAAGGGAGCAAAGTGGCTGAAGGTACAGTGAAATTGATGTGAACAGCAGGGGAGCAGTGGGCATGTTACTGTGAGCCTGGGAACCTGCTGCCAGGAGGAAAATTGTGCTACTTGGTTGATGAATAATGAAGTTATGTGAAGATGCACTTGATTTTACCAAGTTAATGGTGATCCACAGCTGTCTGTGCTGGGCAGCTGCTAAAATGTGTCTGTTTGCCAGGAGGCAACTATATCAGACACCAGCCTTGAACTATGGGCTCATGGCACAGCCTTGGTGAGCAAGCTGGGTCTGTTTGAGTATCAGCCTGGCACCCTGGCCGTGGTCCTTGCAGAGCAAGTTGGAATGGTACTAAGACAGCAGAGTGTGGAGAAACAGCATCCCTAAGGAATATTGCTCTGACTAGTATCATGAGGAGGGGAACTTTATTGAGGATTTAGTTCCAAGATAGCGCTTGGAAGACCTCTCTAATGAATCAGGCTGTGTGTGTACTGCTTTTAATATACTCTGTCTTTATTGCCAGGAAAATTTCGGACAAAACTTTTGAAATAGATCAGAGCTTCATTGTGTTTGTGAAACAATTGAGTTGTTGCGACAGGAAATGAGCAGAGCAAACAGCCAAGGCTTATGTCTCTCTGATGGGAGCAAGCACTTTGCTCCCTGCAGCAGGGCTCTGTTCTGCCTCCTACCATAGCTGTGTCAGGTGATTTTCATCCCGCAGGGCCTTGTGGCCAGGCTGTTCAGTGCAGTGTGTGCACTTGCCTCGTTACAGTTTTTCAGATATTAAGAATCTAATTATATGGTGAGATCTGCAAGGGTGGGGAGGGTGTAAAATGGAATTTTATCAAGCTAGTTAAAATCTAGTGGCAGTGATTGGAAATTTTGATGCACTTTAGGTGGCAGAGATTTTTATTGAACGACATTTGGCCTAAGGATTCTGAATTAAGTGCTTTTATACCTCCTGTTTGGGTGCCTGCTGCGTCTGAACAGCAAAGGATATGCTACCACAGAAAAGAGAACCAGGAAATCTTTATTTCCTCCTTTTAGGAACCCAGTAGCTCTTACTAGTACAAATAGATAGGAGAGCTGTGGCGCTTGGGTTGCTAAGACCTATGTCCTCATCAGTACTATACACGTCTGTTGTGATATTAGCAGCTTTTGAGACTCTCCCTTTGGTTTCTCTTGAGGGTTTTCTACTGAACTCTTGGTTATCCTTAATTTTTATCTTCAGGCAGAGGGAGTAGGTGATGTTGAAATAGCATCTGATGTGGCTGCTTTTCCAGCCCTGCTGTGTCAGTGGTATTCTGATGGCCATCTGCAGATCGGCTTGTCTGATTTGCCATTTTAAGCATCTTAATTGACCTTAAATGCTTCTAATTTAGAAATGGAAGTAGGTGGAAGGCTTGAGGGTTTTTTGAGCTTGCCCTGAACATCAGGAGAAGCTGCCTGTTGCCGCCTCATTCACAGTTTCCTACACACTCTGCTGTACCAATAATTGATTGCAGACAAATCTTTCTGATCTTTCTTCCCTGTTGATATGTGCCTTCATGTCTGGGTCATGCCAGCCTGCTCTGTCTGTAATAAAGAGACTTTGCCTTAAGGGAAAAAGCTTGACACACTAGGGTTAATTCACTGGCCTCTTATTCTTGCATGAAAACAAATGGAGAAATGACGTTAGGGCAATTTTATGTGTCTGTGCTTCTAAACTGGTGATTTTATTTTTAACCTCAGCCATAAACCTCCTGTTGTGCCTAGCCTGTTGTTTGTTGGGTTTTTGTTTTTAATCCCATCTCTCAGAATTTGAGATCTTGTCCTTGATGTCCCCAGCAGTGCATTACTGCACAAAATGGTGGCTGTGGTTTGAAATCTTCTGCCTTCCTGGAATTAAAGTAGAAAATCCTAATTCAGCTGCTGTCTCCCCATCTTCGTCTCCTCACAGATCCCTTGCCCATCCACAAGCTCCCTGCCCTTTCTGAGTGCCCTGCAGCACTAATGCATGTTCTCAGCAGGATCTACCATTCATCATTTGGGACTCCTTACCTCTGCAGTTATTTAGCCTCCTGGGTGAGGCTATTAGACCAGCTCAGACCTGAGCCTCAGAGTCCACTGCAATGAGGCTCAGCCTTTGTAACGGGAGAGAGCAGGACAGAACCAGGTCAGGGACAAAAAGACATCAGACTGAAATACTGTTTTCAGTCTGGCTGGCTTTTCAGTCTAGAGCAAGCTGCAGGTTCTCATTGTCTGTGCTGGTTCAGCAGTTGAAAACTGTCTCTGCTCTCCAGAATAACTGTGAAATAGAAATGCTAATCACTTTCCTTCATTGTCAACTGCTTCATGCACTGGTTTCTTTCTCGTCCACAGGCCAGCAGCCCACAGGATCTTCGCCTCTTCTATGAGAAAAACAAGATGCTGATGCCAAAGTAAGCATTTTCCCCCTGTTGCTGCTTGTATGCACTTGTTTACTCTGCATTTACACCTGTCCTTGCACTCACCTGTCTTGTCACTCAGGGAGGTGGCTGTAAAAAATTTGGCGGGCTGCCTTTCCCCATACCAGCAGTGATGTGGCTCAGAGAGTGTCAGACAGCAGCCGATTGCCAGAGGTACTGGTGGGCTCTCTTTCCACAAATACTACTTCCCTCCTGCACTGCAAAAATTCAAAAACATCTGTGATTTCAAGAGCCAGCTAGCGGTTCTGTCCCACATAGGGCTTCCCTGAAACTGGGAGCTTCTAGGAGAAAACATGGCAATTCTTGGGTCATTGAACACCCCCTCTGCAGTCTCTCCTGTAACCTGCCATACCTGAGTGCAGATCACATTCCCATTTCTCACGTGTCAGGGCAGCAACTGCTTGTGTCCATCCTGCTAATAGGAGGAAATATTATAACCTTGATGGAAATGGACACTACTACAGTTTCCAAGGGGAAGAGAACTCTCTCCCTCTCTCCCACCAGGGTGTGTGTTACCTAGCTGCTCAGAGCTGTGATTGGTCAGTGTATTTTGGTTTTGTTGCTGTGGTCAGTCCTTTTGATTTTAAAGCAGAACCTCATGCCTGCTCTGAAAACCTCAGCCCAGTGTAGAGACAGGACTGAAGGCCCACATTACACATCCCAAAACTGGAAAGTCTGTTTTAACCAGTGTTAGCTTATAGAGCTGCTAATGCAACCACATGCCGCAACTCGATGAACTTGGTGTGTGCGGTTTCTTTTTTCCCATTATCTGTTTAAACAGCTCCAAGTGATAGCAGAAGAAACTGTCAAGAAGCTAGAGCTCTTATCAATAACTTGTGTTTAATTTCTCTTTAAGTATTTCTTTTTTAGGACTGAGTAGAGGGGCCAAATTTCTATCAGGATTAGATTCAGGACATCTGCTTGCTCTTCTGAAGTGAACCAGAGGGTGTGATAGAGTGAAACACCCAAACAGAACAATTCAAAGCAAAAACACTGCTAGGTAGCTGGAGCCAGACAGTCTGCATGAGCAGAAAGTAGAGCTTCTGCTTCCCCTGCACAACCAAAAACATGGCTGCTCACCTTTGAGGTAGTCCCTCTTACTAAGAGAAATTAAATTCCTGCAGATTAATAAGGTTCCTTGTATGGGTCACATTGCCCTGCACCTGGCTCGTGGTGCAGTAGGAGGCAGGGAAGTGGAGCAATTTAACTTGGCCTTAAGAGAGGAAAGCACGTCTCTTCTTGCAGGGATTAGTACATTTGAGAGGCCTGTACTCAGTCTGCGTTTACTATTTGCACTTGTCTCCACCTTCTAACTACCCAGTTCCTCCAAACTTTAGATCCAAGCCCATTGTTTTTTCACCATAGAAGTCAGACACAAAGAGGCCTTTGTGTAAATGCCAATCCAAATGCTTTCCAAAGTCAGTTTGTCTCTAATACAAGCTGCAATCTGTGCTGTTTCCTGAGTAAACATGAATAAACTGCTTCTGCCAGCCCTGCCAACACAGGATGAAACACAAACCGCTTCACCAGAGACCTCCTTCAGACTGCAGCAGTGCCAGGGTTTGGTTTCATTCTCCTTGAGGCTGAGCAGGCTGTCACCCACCTTTCCAGCATCACCATGGATGGCGCTGTGCTTTGTCTTAAGAACTGGGTGTTTAGAAAAAGCTTCATCAAATACTTACCAGTGATCTCTGTCTGCTGGGCTGCTGCTGACAGGTGAAATGCCATTCTGAAGATAGGAGAAAGCCCAAAGTTCTCACAGTTTTGGTAGTGTTGGTTTACTAAGCTGGCATTTGTTGTGCTAGTTTGCCTGGCAAAGTACATTCCAGATTGTGGGCCAAAGGAGGCAGTTGTGTTGCTTATGTTTAAAAAGTTACCCTTGGAAAATTAATGTTGTAGTGCAGCAAAGCTTGATCCTTAAGATCTCATGGAGAACAGCCTGTTAGCCTCTTTTTACCTGCGCTGTCTTCAGTCTATGTTGTGACATCTGAGGTCTCCTACTACTTGATTTGTCTGTTTCTTGGTTTTAAAGCCATACAGAAGCTAAAGTTGTTGCTGGCAGATGGACTTATTTGGGATGAGAGCTTTATGTGTCATGGATAAATAAATGATGACAATAATGCTGAAGGACTGCAGGTCTCCAGCACTAATGTATTTTTCAGGGACACTGCTAGCTGTTGTATCTCAAGTTAGTCTGTTACACAGCGTGCTTCTCAGGCAGCCTCTCTTGATGGGAGAGTGTGCTCAGAGTCTCAGTTGAACTGCATCCCTTCCAGAGCCCTGCTGGTCTTCTCCTTTGTTGACCTGGGAAGATGCACAAAATCTTTCTAGTGTCAGGGCTGGAAAAGCAGCTCCTCCAGTGTAAACAAGGAACTGCTGGGTTCAAATTCCTGCAGCAGCAGGGCCTAGAGCTTCACATAAAAGTAACAGGGTGGTGCTGGGATCTATAAATACGTACCTTACATCACATCTCTAGTTTTACCCGACAGCAGGTGTTTAGTGCTAGCTAGCACCTCTTCCCGCCCCACCCCCCTCCAATTTTTGTCATAGCTGCTTCTTTTAGCCTGTCTGTGGCAAGAACAGAGTCAGTGAAAAATGGTGTAGGAAAGGTTGGGCTAGACCTCATGGTGATGAGTGATGCCAGCACAGCAGAGCTATGGGCTGGAGCGCTGCACAATGATTGTGCTGAGCCATTACCTCAGCTGACCTGTGTGTGGGGAGAGGGAAAAGCCTGACAAATGATGGGGGCCATGCTGGGCATGGCCACGATAAACAGTGTTGATGCTGGAAGGAGTTTGAGCCACCTACGCTTGATTTGGAGAGCTGTGCTCTGGCTGCAGGCAGGGCCCGGCTGCCCCAGCCCCTTACAGCAGCTCTCATTGTGGAGGAAAGTCAGCAGAGCTGAATCCACTTATGCAAGAGCTGAACTCTGCTTTCCCTGCCTTAATCTGTTCATTTATTCCCTGCTTCTTGCAATCTACTGGGGTTGTGAAAGAGCTGCCCTGGCCTCTTCCCCATCTGTTTGTGGGGTGAGGAAGGGTGTGATGATTTACCAGGTCTTTGTGCCACACTGGCTACTGAAAACAGTATTTTCTACTCCACTATACTGAGAAGCAGGGCAGTAGCTGCAGTAATTGTAGCTTGCTCAGGTGGCAGTGACTCTCACCTTGGGGGCCTTTGGTTAATAAATGCTGTGCATCAAAGAAGCAAACAGGCTAGCAAGTAACTTTTGTCTTAAATAAGCTGCACTGAAAAAGAAAAGCCTGAATAAACTGGTAGTAATTGGTGATGTTTCACCACCAGTGTCTTAATTGGAAACTTCCCCGTAGCTTCTACTTCATTTTCCTCCTTATTCCCATTAAAGCAAAGAGAAAATACTTATCATAGGCAATGGTTGAGACTATCATAGTCCATGTTAAATGGACTTAGCTGAGAACCTTGGTTTGGGATGACATTGGCACCACTGTGGAAGAGAAGGATCTGCAGATGTTTGTGGGAGAGGCTAGTAAAACTGGATCAATCGTGGCTACAGGGACAGTGGGGAGTAAAAGCCAAAGAGAGATGCGAATAGAGACGGTTCTGTGCAGCCTCTCTCCAGTGAGCTCTTACCCTCCTAGCCCAGCAGGCACAAAGTGAGTTTGCATTTCCAGGTTGCCTTCCTGAATATGTAAAAGCAGTTTAAGTAGACTGCAGGTCTCTCTTACTTTGCTTTTGTTTTCAATCCTAGCATCCCCAGGGAGACATCGAGCCACCTGAGGCAGCTGCTGCTGGGCCTTTTGCAACGTAATCATAAGGACCGCATGGACTTCGGTAAGACCTCCTTCCAGTTGTAGTTCTGCCTGCCTGTGTCATGTTCTGTGTCATGACTCTGCCCAAACCTCTGTAGTTCTGGCTGGTTCAAGGAGCAGATGCATCTAGACATCTGGATTTCACCTGTGCCTTGGACGTTGCGTAGTCTTGGGGCCTTTTAGAGTGCTAGACGATTCAGTGCTGATTCCATTGTGGTTTTGTAAACCCAGATATCTGGCACACATTCAATGTTGCTTACTTGTATTCCCGCTCCTGGCTTCTGCTTTCATAATGTCTCAACTTCTAATAAGTTGTTATTAGCACTGTTAAATGTGCTGCCAGGTGAAACATCTCTCTTGCACATCCATGCTCTTTCTGTCATATTTCCCTTCCAAAGCTGCACCAATTTACTGAACAATTCAGTCAGTACTTTCCGTTTCCTGGGGTCTGTAGTGACAGTCTGAGCCAGGGGATGATACTGCTTACAGAACCTTCCCTCCTTCTCCAAATGACACTGGAAAGATGCTTTCCTTGGTGCTCTCATCAGGACTCAAGCTGTGAGAGTCTCTTGGCTCTCCGTATAGACTTGTGTCAGATTCCTGACTTGGCTGACATGAAGATTTCCTTTTTTCTGCTTTTCTGATGTCTTAATTCCTTCTCAGCTGAGAACAATCATCATGTGTCAGGTAGTTCTGGCTTTGGCATTCTCTTCTAGAAATATCTAGCTGAACCAAATGGTCTGGAGAACCCCTAATGAAAATGTGCCCTAGAGGAAAACAGACAGAGGTGGAACGTTTCCTAGAGCCCTTGAAAGGATTAGCTCATATAAAGACAACTCTGAAGTGTTTAATTCTTCCCCTCACTTCTCCTTTCCCCTTGAGCAAGTCCAGTCCAGAGCAAGACAGTCCATATCTGTCTCAGGTAAATGCAGCAAGTGAATGCTCTCTTGTCTTGTGGTGTTTCCTCCGAGTTCACGGAACATCGTGGAGCAGCTTTGTTTCCATGGGTTAGTGCTGCTGGTGGAAAGGGCAGGTTTGACCCTCAGCCTCTGTGTTTGAATAAGGCTTGGTGCTGGTTGAGCCTGTTCAAGTAGTTTTTGTGAAACAAGGCTGTGGGGCCAAAGCTTACAGATTCTTTTAATTATCAGGTGTATCACAGCAAGTCACAGAGCTTTGCCTTTGGTGCAGACATTCTCTTTTCTAATGGAAAATAAAGCATGCAGCTGTGTGCTTCCAGGATACTGCTTTTTAGTCAGGCTTGGGGTAACAAGGGTTTGATATCTCTGTCCTGTGTGGTTTCTCTGGTGGTTTGGGTCTTTTGTAGTTTATGTGCTCCAGGGGATTGTTTCCTTCTGGACAGCATATGGTAGTTGATGAAGATAAGCTCTCTTGCAACCCCTGTTACTCTTTTCGATTAGAGTTACCAGGAATTACTTTCTGGGGACAGTGTCATCTGGGTGAGCAAGTGTGTGGATTAACAGAGTCTCATCATAACTGCCCAGTGCTGAATGTAAAGGACTGGTGTTGAAGTAAGAAAATAAGCCTTTTGAAAAGGCAGATGTTGAAGGTACTGGCAAACTGTCTTGGATACGAACACTTGTCAATATTGTTCCCTGTGGCTCTTCTATCTGGGCTGTGGCTCTCTAACTCTTCTGTCGTGCTGCTCTGCATTCAAAAGAAAGTATCTTCAAGGTGCCTGTTTCCTTGGTGTCAGAAATTGAGTCTGGTAAACCTTTTTAGCCCACATAAGCTGTGTTTATACCTCTTGGGAGAAGACTGCATGAGTCGGTGGCTAACACTTGGAAATCTGAGATAATAGGCTTTGATTTCACTCAGGACAACAGCTACAGCACATCTCGCTGCACAGAGGCTGTTGCCTCCCCTTAATCACATCTGGGATCCTTTCCTCGTTAAATTGGCACGTGCTTGTGTGATGTAGTTGTTCCTCAGGGAGGAATGAATACATTCTGTACAGAAGCCTGTATTTGAGATATTTCTTATGCTTTATATGGGGAGATCCCAATGGCTGTGTGGCATCCCATTCTATGTTCTAGTATCTCCTATCAGCTGAGATGAAAACAAGTATCAGAGCCATGATTTAAACAAATACACTTCCTCAGTATCCAGTTGTGTTCTTGATTTCATCTACTTCCGCCTTCTCTCCTCTGACTCTGCTGAACCATCCGAGCTTCCACTTGTGATACAAGTGTTTTCCTTTCCCTGCTCTCTGCTGGTACTCTCCTTTTCGTCTGAGAATTTGGAAAGTCTTTGTTCTACACCTACTGAATGGACCTTGCATCCTGTCCTTAGCTCAGGAGACCACCAGGTGATGCAGCACTAGTTAAATAAGAGCACTTCCCTGTGCCCAACCCTTGCCATGTTTTTGACTGCTGTCTGTGGCTAGCTGTGCACGTCATTAATGTCCAACAGCTCCAGATCCTGTCTGAAGGAGATCTCCCTTTGCCTTAGATGGCTCCTGGCAGACAGGTGCATTGTTGTCTTACTGGCAAACTAACCATAGGCTGCTCCCTTCGTCTACACTGTTTATAAAAAGTTGACTGTGACTGGTGGTCGGTGCCTTTGTTGACTGATCCTTCACCCTCCTGCACTGTAAGGTGAAGGCTGTGTCCACTGTCCAGGGTGTCCTGCTGTATCTTGTTCCCTGAAGTGCTCTGTAATCTGCCTGGAGGTGTGAGCAGTGCCCTCTGTAGAGCAACCCACCATTTAGTTCATGCCCACAGCAGCAATACACAAGCATGAAATTTCACTTACTCATTGTTCCTGTGTGATTTGGTCTAGGTGATCCTGCTCTGGCAGGGGGGTTGGACTAGACATTCTTTCAAGGTCCCTTCCAGTCCCTAATGTGCTGTGATTCTGTGGTTGTCTGTCTCAACTGCCATTCTGCCAGGAACTGATGGGCTTTGCAATCACAAGATTATCTAGCTGGGAGGTTTTCAAGTTGCAAGCTTCCTGCTGACGATTACAAGCAGAGTTGTTTAAATTTTGCTTTGCAAGCACAGCTAATAAGCAGTTTGAAGGGGCAAAACGAAATAAACAATTTCCACCACAGTTGAATCAGCTCAGCTGAGGGATGGTAACCTCTGGAGGACTAGGATGAAGAACCAGGAAACTCCAGCAACTGAGCAACTCCCAGCAAGATAGGGATGTTCTCCATTCACAGCAGATATAATCAGAGATTCAAGTTTGCCCTGCCAGAGACATCAATCTCTTCTGCTGTTCTGAGCTCCAGACCAGTGCACTGTGGCTGCAGCATGCTGGCATGGCAGTGGCAAGGAGGAACGGGGGCAGGGGTTTGTTGAAGTTCAAAAAGCAGGCAAATAAGAAAACAGAGTTGCTACTTTCTGTAAAGTTCACTGGCTAAAAGAGGAGCTGTTTACAGAAAGCCAAAGTTTGCAAACCTGGGTGTTGCAACAGGAAATCCATGCTGGCGAAACAAGTTGAACTGCCTGCAGTTAGCCAAATAATCAGGGTTGATCCATGACTAATGTTCCCAAAAGTCTGAGCTGCTGGTGGTGATAGGAGAGAACTCCAGCACAGAGCGGCAGTGGATCAGAGATGAAGGAATCGGGAGGAGTGAGGGCTGGCAAACATGTAGAGGGTCTCCACAAAACCTGTGATGCACATGCATAGAGATGGCCCTGATGGATCTAGACACAGTCACATTGTCTGACCCTCAACAACTGATTCCAACTCCTACAAGTGCAAGACAGGAGAATGAACAATTAATTGTAGTGTATTGTCCTCAGCAGCCCAAGGTTGTAGCTTGCAGCAAAACCATACTAAGATCGTTAGTGCCCTGTGGGGAAGGAAAATCCATTAGTACTGGTGGTGAGCCGCAAGGTATGAACCCTCACATCCTTTAACCATGCTTTTGGCAACAATTTTTTTTGCCCCTCTTTCTTTCTTCACTTATGTAAATGCCTCAGCTGATTTCACTTCTTCACCTCCTGCAGCTGGTTTAGCAGAGATGACAGAGAGCAGAGGAGCTGCTCTGGGTTTTTTCAGGCTTAAGTAGCAATCCCGGGATCCACAGAATTTCCCATCCTTTTTTTATAAGTGTGTCCTGCATCCAGTCCCATTCTGCATTCTTGACCCCTTCTGTACACAATCGCAGTGAGGCATCTTCTGTGGTTGACTGGATTGCATGGAGAAATCACTGAAATAGTGTAATTTGCTTTGCTTTAACTGCTTTGTAAACTTCTTACAGTCACTTCCTTTCACTGAGTCATTATTCTTAGTTTTTTTCCCTTTTTTTTCCAGATGAATTTTTCCATCACCCATTCTTGGATGCAAGTGCCTCTATGAAAAAATGTAAGTGTTGCATTTTTTATTACAACTCCCTTTGAACCATGACATGACTTCCTTTGCTGCTAGTTCAAAAGGAAAGAAAAAGGCTGCTTTATGTTTTCTTAGTTGTTTAGCATTTGTTACAGTGTCAAGTCCAGATTTTGTCATCAAAATGTATTTAATTTTTCTAAGTGATCTTCAAAGGGTTGATTTAGGGGACTGTTTAGAAAAACTAAAGTAGCAGTAAATGTATTCAGCTGCTCTGTATAAAGTGCTTGGCCAGTGGGAATGCTTGTAGGTAAACAGTATTATGCAGCATGATTTTGCTCTTCATCCACATCTTTAGGACAGCTCTGGATAGGGAATGGTGGAAACTGGCACTTCTGTTCTGCCTGCCAGGTGGTACCTTAGGTTGGCTGTGCAAACTACTGAACTCTGGTTACCAAGTCTTGTTTCAGCATCCGCTCCAAATTGTTGCTAAATTGCGTTTTTAGCAGAGTTGTTCTGTGAGAAGTGGCCAGGACAAAGTTTCTTCTTTCCTCTTTTGATTCAAAACTTCTGAAGATCTCCAACCATATGTGCTGTGGTTCAGAGGTTTGTTCTCAGTGGAAAACAATTCAGAACTGCCTCTAGTGTACAGGGTGTAATAGTTCTCTGGCCAAGAGTCATTGCTTAGTGGAGTAGCATGTGGTTATCTCTTTCTGGAAGGATCCTTTTGGATCTTTAATTTCCTGAGTAAGTCGTAGAGCCAAGGATTTTCATCAGTGACTGATTTACGGTGCCCAGTGCAAGGGCTGGATGTCTTGGAGGAAGCAGATCCAATGCTGTCTGAAAACAGAACCTGTCTTGGATGTAAGCTCTGGGTGGACACCCCTTATCTGCTGTCCACATCATTCTGACAGTCTTGCTTTCCTGGCTCCAGAGCAGGACTTCTCAGTTGTTCCTGATACAGTTTTTAACTGTGCACTTAGGTGACCGTCTTGCGGGCAAGAAAAGACGCTTCTGGGTTAAGGGAGCTTGCAAGCCAGCCAGGCCCCTGTCTCCATCTGCACCAGCAAGATGTGGGGCAAGTCCCATAAAGCAGGACTGCTCTGCTGGCAGGAAAGGACCATGCCTGTGTGGGACTGCTCCCAAGCCAGCTCAGCTCTCTGCACCTGCTGTACCACTGCCACATGGGAAAAACCCTTCAAAGTCTGATCCCCCTGTGAGCAGAGGACTCTCCTCTCAGGATGTTCTGCCATGTCCACCAGCTCATCTATTACCTCCAGCAGTTCCATTGCTTTATTGGCCAGAGGAACAGAAAAGCCCCTGCAAACACAGGAGGGTTCTCCTGGCTTGGCCTCAGTTTCCAAATTCTGCGCATTTGCTGTGCAGAAACCAGAGGCACCATTGTGAGTATGGGGCTGCAGCTCAGCCTTTGCTCCCGGATGCACCAGAGTTAATGGTGTGGGATCAAGACCCAGTAAAAACTGCACCTTTACGGGCAGGTAAGGACTACATGAACTCCAGACCTCTCTGCCACCCCGCTGGTCCTCACCTCCAGGCATATGTCCACAGCCTTGAGTCCTCTCCAGGCAGAAGAGACCTTTACAGGGTTTGAAAACTATTGCTGGAGGTCTTGACCTTACTGTACACAGAAATCCACTAGTGGAGAAGATGGTTGTTGCAGCCTGCTGCAGAAGTCTGTGCTACTGCCAGATGGTAGTGACGGACAGAGGCCTTTGAGAAGAGCAGTGAAGAGCCTGAATGAGAAAGGTTGCACGTGAGAATGCTAGTCCTTTGGATTTTTGAGTAGATGAGAGCGAAGCTTACACGTCAGCAAAATTCTGGGTGATCTCCATAAGGAAAGCTCAGTTGAAGTGAATGAAATGGTGTTTCATGGGATCACGTGCTCAACATCTGCCCATATTCAGCTGAAGTGGCCAGCTTAGCAAGGTTGCAGATGCTCAGGGGCTGGCTCCCCTGGCTTTGGCGCAGAACTAAGATGACTCCAGAAGTTTATGCTACTTCATCTCAACATGTGGCTCAGCATCATAAGCGTAGGAAGGATCAAAGAGAAGAGGGATCGCTGCATGATGGTCGTAGTCAGACTGAATGAATCCTCAGGCTTGCAATGGAAAACTAGGGGGAGGAACTTCATGTGTGTTGTTCTCCTTAGGAGCTGATACCTGGACTGGCACTGACTTTGGTGGAAACAGAGCTAAGTAATTCACATTTTGAGTGTGAAAGTTTATCTTAGAAGAGTTTGTTAGATGGTCAGTGCCAGCCTTTGTTTTGGAGTAGCATTTATTGTGTGATGAACACACTAAGCTCAGGGACCCACTGCAGGCTTTGCATGAAGGACCTTCCAGTTCAGAGGCGCTGCAGATTCACATAGCCGTGCATCCATTTAATAGGTCCCAAATTAACATTAAGTTGAGACGCTTCCTTTCCATATGAGAACATTTTGCACTCTGAGCAGTGTGTGGTGGTCTCCAAACCCCTACAGACAAATCTGCTCTTGGGTGACAAGGCTAGACTGGGTCAGCTGCCACCAGCCTACAGAGCTGAACATACCACCTGGGCTCCTGAACCCTATCAAGGTTGGTCCAGAGCTGGTCGCGCATGATTCAAGTAAGAGCTGTGAGGTCTTTCCTTGTGGATATGTCAATACACCAGCTCGTGGAATTTTGAAGACTACTAAAAATACAACGATTTTGGAATTCTGGACAATTGGAGAATCATCAACTGCAGATAATTCTCTTTAGTAGATAACTGTGAAGTTGCTAAGACAGGGATCCACCTTGTTTAAATAAATGTTTTTTTCAAGACTCAGCAAAATCAACACTTCAGTGAAACTGTTTTAAAGTTTTAAATACAGTAATTCTGACAAGCTCACTGTGGGATCAAGGGATGGTTGTTCTCATGTCCCGCTCTCATTCCTTTGGTGAAGCAAGGACCCCAGCCTGCTGCCAGCCACGGGGTACCACGAAGCTCAGTTTGCCACAGGATTTAGCCTGGAGCTAAAGCCTTGGGCTTTGTCAACCCAAGCATCTACTGTATGTTTTCTATTTGCTTGTATTGTTTCATATTGTGAGGTTCGTACCTGTGACTGAGGATGTATAGAAATGTGTAAAATTTGATTAATAAAGTCTTTAAAGTCCTGTGTCTAGTCAGAATGTTGTCTGTCTGTGGCCAAGTTTGATCAGCATATGGTATGAGGCAGTGTGTTACAGTCATAATGCAGGAGAGACATAATTAGATGCTTGTGCAAGCCAGTTCTCAGTAAACACAGTGTAATTGGTACCCGTGTAGAGTATTGTGGAGTCTTTTTAGCTCCTGCCTTTAATGAATGGTAACCTGGTGCCTCCTTTACTCTGAGTTAGAAGAGCATGAAGCATATGCAGTTAAAGCTCAGAAGTGTAGGGAGGCTCAGTGTCTGGAATATCTGTCAGCCTTGACTTTTACCACCTCTGTGATCTTATTATGCATCAAATACGTAAAAACTAGCAAAAAACCTACTCTGACTTCTGCCTGTTAAAGATTGTAATGGTGCAAATTTTGAAGCTCTAGAAAGTAGCTTATGCTATAGGCACATCCTTCCAGTTTTTGCAACTATTGCTGTGTTGGAGACTGCAATGAAATAACTTTTTGATGACAGGTTTTAATTTAATCCAGATAATCACAAACATGCATCTCTCCAGTGAGTGTAAAACTTCGGTTCCAAATAAAGCTTTTCTATGGAGCTGAAGGCTCCAGTGGTTTTAGGACAACTGAGCCCTGGCAGGGTTTGTCAAACGTTACTTTTGCAGGTATAGGATCATGTATCCAGATCTGCACAGCTAGGCACTGTCTTGCCTTTATGGCTTCCAGCTCTCTCATTTTGAAACCAGTTGGCATGGGTTATGCAATGTACAGGATGACTGTTTTGTTGCTGGAACAAGTTGGAGAGGACAATTATGAAAACAGACCTATTTACATTACAATTGCAATCCAGCAATTTCTGGATTTGGGTGGGGGCCTACAATCCACTTGAACATTCCCTACATTCAGACTTGAGCTGAAAACATGATGAGCCAAGTGTTTGCACCCTTTTTAATTTTAAGCTGGGAGTGCCTGGGTGCGTGGAGATGGCGCATCTTGCTTTCAAACTGTCTTGTGTGGCTGACACTGAAAAATGCACCAGCAGGGATGTAGTGGTCGGTGAAGGTTTGTCAGAGCCAAGCCTTATGATTCTGTGCGCATGAAAGTGTTTTTAGCTTTAGCATCTTCTTACTTGGATGGACCTCACAGCACTACCATGTACCTTTGGGGCATTTGCAAGGTTTGGCTTTAAAAGCAATGGCTAGTGGAGGCTGTAACTAAAGGTGTTCTTCAAGCAGACAGTTTTAATTTCTTTCAGATTCTAGTGGCAAAGTCTGTTTGTCTTCTTCTCCAGGTTAATTAAAAGCTGTCCAAAGCAAATAGACAAAAATAGAAAAGTCTCAATGCCAGCCAGGTTTTAATCAATAATAAACCCAGAACCAAAATAGACCAGAGAGGACCTTGAAAGAGAACTGATGTGACTCTAGCAAAAATACTAATTCTGGGGAAAGTGATGCAAGATGCAAGTCTTGCAGCAGCCATGTGTGGATACAGTTCAGAGATCACTTAAAAGGACCTTTCCATAATAGGAAGGTCTGCACGAGGGTTGGTTTTTCGATAACAGTCAGCAAGATAAAAAGGGAGGGAATTTTCCCCATCCTCTCAGATTTCTTGTGTTAAATACTTAGGAAGGTGTGGGGACTTCTCTGCAGGCTTGTGGGGAAGATCATGGAGGTCAAAAGCAGTGTGGTATAGGCAGGACAGAGCTCTCCATTCTACATACAGGCAGGTTCTCAGACCTCTGTGTGTGTTCCCCAAGTGTGGGGAGTGTGGTTCTCCCTGCTAAGCCCCTCTCAGACCTCCCAGAACACCCATTGTTTGGGTTTCATGAACCTCATTCTTTACTGGAGCCAGGGCAGCGTGTTTTAACAGCATAGTCCATCAAGAGTAGAGTAGATGCAGAGGTTAAAGACCTAACCCTCAGAGCTCTCGCAAAAAGAGGACTGTTGATATGGTTCAGCACAAAGGAATGGCAGCTGTGTGTGGTGCTGCCTGCAGGTCCCACACAACCATCCCACTTTGGCTTCTCACTGCACAAACCATGAAATTCTGCTCAATCAATCTGTTTGCAATTTCAGCCTATTTAAAAAAACATTCCAGTTTTGTCCATGTTAGCAAAGGGTGGAGGAGATCACTATGACCCTGGTTAAACTGTTCAGCACTTGATTGCTTCTGTTAAAACATGCATTTTAAGACTGCACTTCTTTGGCTTCGTTTTCCCATTGTTGGGTCTTGTTGCATCTCTTCCAGACTGAGGAATTCAGCATCTCAGTGATTGCTGTCTTTGTGCTGGGAGACAGTAGTCCAGTCATCCTTTAACCTCTTTTGATAGCCTACGTGGAAAGACTTAGTAAAGGTTTTTGTTAAAAGCCATATTTTCCTACTCATTCAACATTAGAACACTGTTTCAGCAGTTAATTGTCGAGAGATGGGCTTTTTTTTTTGGCCAGTTGGACAGAGTAAGTATTTGTAGTATCAAATGTCATTAATGACAGAGGTAGTTTTACTTCAAACACAAACATTCTTCTTCTGGGTGTTATTAACCTTACTTGTATTAAGTAGGGAGTCATTAGCGCAGATCCCTGTAAAGGCAGAAATGTGATACAGGGTGCTAATTCTCTGCCAGCAATGAAGAAAAGCAAAGTGTTCCTCCCCTCACTTAACCACTGCCTCTGATCGCTGTCTTAAGTCATTCAAATACCAGAATGGCTGTAGAGTAAAACGTGACTTCAAGCTGCCTTAAGGTTGGGGCACTTCTGCACTGTTGAGTCTTGTGCTGGTGGTCTGGGGCATTCGAACCACTAAATACTTCAAAGTCTTATAGTTGCTTTGACAGTTTCCCTCCTCAGCTGAGCTGAACTCTTCTAAGTTATTTATCTAAGTTATATATCTCAGTGCATAAGTCACTGGAGTTTAAATTTTCTCCTGTGATGCCTTAATCATCTTTTCTGCCTGAAGAGTGATGCTAACTAGTCCTTTCAGGGTGAGGTTTATACCACTGAGAGAGGTACAAAGGCTAGTTCAACAACGAAGTGAATGAAATGGGCAGCTCTGATACTAAACAATAAAACATAAAAGGACGGGATGCAAGAACAGCCTGTGCTGTGGAACAGTTTCTGTACCAAGAGATTAAATAAGCAAATACTTTTTAACACAGAGTAGTGACCAAGGGAGCAATCAGCTGTTTCCTT
>JAOXOE010000776.1:3380181-3421890 GCA_028565055.1 Phoeniculus purpureus | reverse complement strand
GTTTTGTAGTGTGTGGTCTGGGATGCTTGGGTGACTGGGCAACATGCTCGCAGGGCTTGAGTAGGCATGCATTCAACTTAATGGCACAGAACACCCAAGGTTTGATGCGTGTGCTAAACCATGAGACGTAATGAAGAAGAAACTGTAGGGGTATGATCTAGCTTCTTGCCTCTGCCCCTAATATAAGTAACCCAGTCCACTTTTCTGTTCATCTTTCCCTTCATTTGCAAAGATGCTTTGGAGGCTCTTTAGGATAGAAGCCGTCTTCTGACCTGTGTAGGTCAGCTGCCAAGTGGATATGTGCCCTTGGTCGTGTGTTCTGAGACCTTCCTCCCAAGAGCTACAGCCATGAAATCGTGTGGAGTGGATGGGTGTGAATCATACAACCAAACAGTTGTTATGTTCTTCTCCTTTGACTGACCACCTCTAAGATGAGATACAGGCTGATACATGACATGAATCTGATGGGAAAAGGTGAAAAATCTATTACTGATTGATTGTAGTTTGATGATTTCTTTTCTTTTGCTGGTTTTAGCTGCTTCCGTGCCAATGCCTTCTTATCCCAGTTCAGGCTCTGGTAGTTCCTCCAGCAGCTCTTCTACTTCCCACCTGGCATCACCTCCTGTAAGTACAGCCCAGAGGGGACACTACGTGTATTAATGGTCTTCCTGGTTCTTGGAGACGCTGTGTCTGCCTTAACTGTCTACTGGTGCAAGTCACTGAACACTTCAGTTTTGCCTAGGTTTGGTTCAGCGTCTTCTCAATTTATAGATTTTTATCATGAAGGTTATTTCTCTCCACAAGAAATCTTTCCATTTGCTATTGCCTATTATATGAGGGGTCTTACATACCAACTTCTTCTCTAGTAATGTGAGCTCATCTTGGCAGAGATGGAAAACTCCTTGGAACCAAAAACCAGTCACTGGTACAGGGTGTTGCACTGCTTACCAGGCTGCAGGTTCTCTGTTTTCCAGCAAAACCTGTGCAGCCTGACAGTGTATCCTCCGGCCTTTGTAAGGCGACCCTCATCTTTTCTGACCAGCATTCCCAGGTGCCACAGAGAGGTGCAGCAAAACTGTTTGCTCCAACCAGAGCTGCCACAGGCTGGTGGTATTGTGCAACATGATCTGAACTGATGAATTTTTTTCTCTAATTACCTGAAATGCTGAAAACTTCTCTGGAGGGCAGAGTACTAACTGACCAGTGAAGTGACATACCTTCAGCTGAACTGAAAGCTTGGGTTTGGAGGCTCTTGGTGAAAGCTGCCGTTTGACTTTGAACTCAGGAATGCCAGTGGTATGCTGGGTTGGGGTAATTTTTACCTCCCTGGTATTACTGCTTTTTTGCTTTATTCTGTGGGTTTCTCTGGGCCAGCCTGGTTTGGGAAAGGCTGACAAGCACTGTCAGAAGTTGATGTAGGTGCTCATGACGTGGGCTGGCAGAGCGGTCTGGTCTCTGGATGACACATAAATATCCCTAAAAGCTCCTTCTCTGCTGTAGCCCTAAGTAGGCTAAGGCTCTGCTGACCAGAAGACTCCAGGAATGGGTAGATGGTGTGAAGAGTAGACTGTCCCCTGAGCAGTCCTCATCTGGGGATGGTACAGATTTGCTGCCACACTGGGAGGAGGTCCCATGGTAGAAGTACACTGCACTGGGCCCTGCTCTGTGTTCTGAAGTTCTACTGCTGGAGGAGTGCTGGCCCAGCAGGTGGAAAATGCCACATGTGCAGGGCAAGAGCTGGCAGGTGGGGTGGAAAAGAGACTATTTTGATAGCTGGAAAATTCCTTCTGTTAGTTTGTACTGCAAGTTCAGTGAGAGAGTCCCCACCTGGACAGCAGGAGAGTCTTTGGAGGGTGAACAAGGTCTTAATAGGGCCTAAGTGAAATCTGATTCAAGCCTTTATCCTAATGCGTTTTTAGGCTGAGAAAGATTGTGGTCTACTTTATGGGCAGTTGAGCTGTCTTAAAGTGTTCTTAAACTATCCGGCCCCCTCCATCTGTCTGCAAAAGGGGAGGATTATGGGGCTGTTTGTCATCTGGCTGAAGGAAGCAGAAAAACGTGAATTTTTAGGGTTGTGAAGTGTTCATCTATTGAATGCCTAACCACCTTCAGCCTTTCTTTAATTCTTTATCAGCACTACAGTAAGACAGGGTTGTCCTGGAAGTGCCAGGACAATTAGGCACATATTCCCAAGAGCAGCTTGCTGCAACAGTGAACAGAGACCAGATACTTAATGCTTATGAACAAAACAAACAGTGAAACCCCCATAACTCACAAGTACAAGCAAAACTATCTGCGAGGACTCTTGTCAGTTCCCCAGCCATGCTAAGCTAGGAAGGTGCATGGTTGCTTGAGAATGCCTTAGCAGAGGGATGCAATACCTCAAGTGATTTTTTACTTATCTGGGGAGCATCAGACATGCAGGTAGTACGTTTTGTATAACTAAGGATGTGCTGTTCTGATGTGGTGGTAAAAGGCTGTTCCTTTTCAGTAGACTGAACAGTTGCTTCTGGCAAACTGTCCACCCTGGTTTATCAGCGAACTGTTGTTTGTAGCCTTGTACAGTTCAGTTTAAAGGATGGAGCAGAATGATGGAGTAGCTGTGCTGAAGCCAGTGTTTATTTTCTTCTTGAATTAGCAGTCCCTTGGAGAGATGCAGCAACAGCTGCAGGAGAAGGCGCTGGCATCTCCAACCCAGGATTCCCCTGGTTTCCTGCATGGATCTAAAGACTCTGTGGGAAGCAGCAGTAAGAATTCGTCTTGTGACACGGATGACTTCGTTATGGTTCCAGCACAGTTCTCAAGTAAGGTGGTTCCTGGAAATGCAGATGTTTGAACCAGAGGGGGATATGGATGTTCAGAAAGGGTACTAGCAAGTTGAAAGAGCAATTCAACCTGTCTCACTGAGTCACAGGAATGGATTTGTTCTCAAGCTGGAGGATACATCTGTCTCACTGGTTAGTTTTGTAGGGTATTTTGTAATTACCTTCAAATACAGGATTTGAGAGTAAAGATTACCCAAGGGCCTCAGTAAGACACTGAACCTGGAAATCCAACTGGAAAAGAAGATAAGCAGGCTCACACAGAAGCCTTTCCTATGTCATCCTGTCTTCAGCTTCACTCTGTATCACAGTCCAAGACAAGATTTCAGCTGGCAAGCTGGACTTCACACTTCAAAAAACAGTCCCTGAGAAAAATGGAAATATGTTGGATTTTTCTTCAAGCATTTTGAATCTAATTTTAGCCCCTTTGTGTGTTTACACTTTGCTAGGAATTGTTTGGAAATAGATGCGTACGGAGGGGCCAGGGCCCTACTCCAGCCACATGCCATGACCATGCACAAGTCCTTACTGAACCAGCAGAAGGTTATTGCGCAACCTTGACCATGTGTAGGATGCTTTGCTGAGGTGGAACTTGGTGATAAATGCTGTGATTCCTCCTTTAGTGGTTGCACTACTTGTATTACAACAGGAATTCAGAGGGGTAGAAGTGGACCCTGGGAAAGGACTCTGCTGTGCCGTCCTGATGATAGGAGCTTGGTGATGCTTGTGTTTTTCCTGGGAACAGCGATGGGACCAGTATACACTTGTCTTGTGCTGGTCGTGTTTCCAGTATTGATGTCTTGGCAAAGGCACAGATTCCCTTGTGTTGTGTATCCAGCTGCCAGCTCATTTGGCTGCCCTGGATTTTTGCTGCTTAGGACATGGGTGTTTCAAAGCTGTGCAACATACACTGCTGTTGTTTTGCACAGCAGCTACTTGCCTGCACCGAGTGGGCAGATACCTGTTTCCCCAAATTATTCTGTCAGGTTTTGCCCTCCTTGCAAATGGGCTTACTTTTAGCTTAAACTATCCAAAACTTGAGGCTTTAAGAATGAGCAGCATCCACATCAGCTTCAGCCCACATTTATTTTGCGAACTTCTGACTTCAGAAAGCAACTCAGCATGTCTTGGAGTAGCAGGAAGTTCTACGCAAAATCTCAGTTGTTCTGACTATGTAAAGATTTTTAAGAAAATGATCTTGAATTAATCTGTTTCTGCATTTCCTTGTTCCTCAGGTGATTTAACTGCTGAGGCTGCAGGAGGGAAACCAATCCAAGACAGCCTGATGTACAGCGGGTAAGAGCACTGAGGCAGCTGAAATTGTTCAACCACTGAGTGTACTGTGTGTGAGGGACTTGAGGGTTCTGGTGGATGGGAGGAAAGATGTTGCGGAGTTAATTTTCATTTCAGATATAACTGTCACATGCTTGTTTCTGACTATGTCCAGTTTGATCATCAGTGTGTGGCATGTGAATACCAGAGTGTGTATGGGGCAGCATGGCAGTCCTCTGGGCTCTTACAGCTAGGCTGGGCGCAGCTCTCTTGCTGTGTGTTGTAGAGGGGAGCAGGGTTGGTTCCCAGGGTCTAACAGCTGGGTTCTTTCTGTCATTCTTCAGGAGTTCTCTGGTGACTTCAGCAGGCTTGGAAAGCCAGGGAAGGACGCCCTCTCCTTCACCCCCATACAGCAGTTCTCCTAGCCCATCCAGGTAAGACTGTTCACTGGTGACTATAAAGCACTGATTAACTGAGCACCCATTGAAGGGATTTTACAGATGTGGATGTCGCTCAGCACACCGTCATCTTTTCTTTAATTAAAGGGTAACAGGAAACACCCAGGAAAACTCCCCAGCCTCGGGCACTGATCAATTCAATCTGTGGAGCTTGTCTCTTCCGCTTCTGGGTCTCAGGAGGGACCAGGAGAGAATGTAGTAGAGCTGGAATTAATGCTGTTCGCTGGGGGGCAGGGATTATCCTTAAGCAGAAAGTAAATCTACTCTATTGGCATGTATGTGCTGCTCAGCCTGCAGAGCACTCTGGCTAGAGACCCTTCTAAGAGTGCAGTGCTGAAACTGTGATGGGCTTGAATTTCTTGGCAAAGGATACAGGGGCAAACATCATGGAGAGTTGCTCATCTCACCTTGCTGGTGAAGGACAGATGTGGGCCTGCTTAGTTGTTTGCAGCTCCAGACAGTTCATTGCACTCCGTCAGCATAAAGTAATGCTGCTACATTGGACTTGTTTAGTAATGGAAGGTGAAGGGGTACAACCAACAAGTGCAAACTGGAATGGTCATAGGTTTAGTTCCAATTCTGCCAGTTGCTATAAATTCTGCTTTGGTGTTCAGAGGTGTTGGTAGCGGCTGTCCACACACAACAACAGCTCCCCAGCACCAGTGCCTCCAGATAAATTTGTGTTCAGAAGATGTTAATGGTTGCTGGGAGGTGATCCCATTGATGCTAGAGCTTGGAGCTTTAGGGCACATGATTAGCTTAGTGGGAGCTGTTGGTGTTCTTGTAGGGAAAGTGAACAGCTTCCATCTTCTATTCTGTCAGTATGGCTCCTGTTGCGGGAGGACAGTTGAAGGGGATTTCACTCTGGGAGACAGATCACCCTAATATCTTGTTTAAGAAGAACATGTAGTCCCTGGCTATATGTCGAACACAGTCATCACGTAACCAGAGCCCAGAAAATGACAAAATGTAGCCTCAAAGCATACAAATTTAAAGAAGGTGGCTCAAAGCCATGCTGACATCTTCAGATTAATTGGCAAGCATGTACCACAGCGTGCAGTTTAATTGAGGCTTCTTATGCCATCACCTGCTAAGCTTTTTAACAGCTTATACCTTAACTGATTCCTTTGCATTGTGGAGATCAGCCTTTATTAAGGGATTTGGCCTTGTTTCTGGACAGCAGTGAGTAGAAATTTGTGGAAGTTGACTACAAATGCTACCTCCTTCTCACTGTCCAGTCTTCGCTAAACTGGCTTCTGCTGGATCACAAGGTGACAAGTCGATGCCAGTGGCTATGATCTATATGGGCTGCTGCTCTTGATGTCTTTCGTGCTCATTCCCAGCAGCTTCTGTGGAGCAGATGGCAAACAGTCTAGTGCTGCTTCCCACTTCTCTGTCTGCTTTGAAGAAACACTGAAGAGTTACTCCCTATCCTGTCCAGAATGGCGAGTAAAACATAAGTGATGAAAGATCAGAGCTGTCACTCCAAGTCAACAGTGTAAAGCTTGATCTTTGATCTGTCCCCTGAAGGTGCTTTGAACTGGTGCTACCCAAATATGTCCTTACTAATAACATGCTTTTCAGTGCCCTTTGTTGTAGATGACCTGAGGTTCAGCACTTGGCTTCACTGGTGCAGAGAACTCCTGATTTTCAGCAGCAGTTCCTTTTTGTGTGTAGCTCCAGGCTAGCAGGCAATGCTAGACGCAGTCCAACTGGGGCGGAAAGCAAAGACTGATTTAGAGTGGCCTACAGTGGGTTTCCCTCAGGATGCCATGGTACACACTAGAGCTGCTCTTCTTGCTCTTAACTAAGAGCGTAAGGGCTAGGCAGAATTAAAATATTCTGATAGTTATCTTTTTTATTATTTGTTTTGAAAAAAACACTTCCTTGTTGAAAGTGCTTAGTAAGTATAACAAGAGGTACTTCCTTGAATGTGTCCCACAGCAGTGGATTTAATACCATTTTCAAAGAGCTTTTTATTGCTGCCAGGTAATTAAACTCCCTGTCCCAGCTTTATCTCTTGGTCTTTGCAAATTTATGGTCAATTGTAGTCTTAAGGCTTGAGGCTAGTTAGCAGGTTTAGTATGTCACCTCATTTGGATGCTTTCTTTTCCAACTTTCACCTTGTGGAGAAATCTGGCTTCTGGTAAGGAATTGATATAACTCTGAAAGAGGAAGGGTCCTTTCATCCAAGAACTCTTTTGCTCCAAAGAATTTTGACCAGATGGAAAAGATAGTGTTTGAAATGTACATTGGAAGTCAGGATACGTAGAAAATTCAACGTGAGCCCTCAGATTTCTTGGGAAAAGCTCTGTTTGCTTCATGTCTGTCTTATGCTTCTGATGGAAGACAAAGAGACAAAAGCCTCACCGTTCTGCTGAGCAATCAGAAACCTTGAATGCCTTTACTTGTTATGTCAGTGAAGAATGAAGAATTCCATGCCTTTCAGAGACCAACACCAGCTGAAGAGTATGTTCTCTTGGTAGAAGAAATAAGAGCACTCAAGGAAGGATATAGAGAACTAAAAAAATTGGTAAACCTATTGACAGAAGAACAAAGAAATTGGAATCACTTTTTCATCTTTCTTTTCCAAAGATCTCTTCCTGTTATTTGGTTCTCTTGTTAGGAAGGAGTGTCTTCATAATGCGTCGTGGAGACGTGTTCGTGCAGGTCAGCTTCGTTCAACACTGTCACTGGAAACCACAGAACCCGAAAAAGAAATTTTGCTAATGGGATTCTTTGAACTGCCAAATAAGTTGCAAACTCTTCTCTCTTTCCTTTGCTGAATTAAACACCTCCTTTCATCTTATGTAAAACATTTCCACTCCGAGTGTTAGACCCAAAGAAGTGATGCTTCCTGCTTCTCAGGGCAAGAGCCAGGTGCGTGCCCTCGGCTGACAACAAGGAAAGTGCAGAAGCCCTCATTAGCAGTGAGATCTTTCTGTAGTTGTGCAATATCACTGCACTTGGCACTTGGAAATAGCATTGCCATGGCAATTAATCCTAGAATTCTGGAGCCTTTGGGAAAAGCCTTTAGGTGGCTACTTAGTTAAACGTGGGGTTTGTATAGCATGGTTTGTGTATAGTCTGGTGTACAGGCAAGGAGTGACAGGGGAACTGTGACCTGGGGGAACAGGTAGCAGATGTGAGCAGATCAGCCTGCTTGCAGCAAACTGGAAAGATATTTGAAGTTTGCAAAATGGACCCATCCCATTTTGTGAGATAGCTGACCTTGATGGGTGCACGGATAGCAGCTCTTACCTTCCCCCCACCCCAGTTTATTCTGTGTTGCCTTCTCCACCATGTAGTTAACTTGCAAATATTCTGATATACACCACAAGCTTATATTCCTCTGTGGTGTGCTGAAGCTTTCATGGAGAAGCCATGGCTGCAGCAGTGCCTCTGCATGAATCACAAGTAGCTCTTGGCAGCAAAATCTTTTTTGGAGGCCTTTGTGAGCCACAAACGCTTAGCCCCTGCTCAGCGATGTGCTCTTTGGCTGTGGTTCTGAGCTGTTGGAAACTAGGCCAGTTGTGGTCTGAAATAGCAGGGCTGCAGCTCTCCTGGAGGGAGTGGTGTGCTTGGCTGCGTGTTTGAACTCCAGTCTGTGGGTGGGAATCGTGCTGGAAGAAAGGTGCCTGTTTTCAGGAGATGTGTGCTGCCACTTCCCTTTGATACAACTTTGAACTCCCTCCCAGTACAAACCCACAACTCAAGAGCAGCCAGGGGGACGCTCCCTGTGTATGGTTGCTTTGTGAACATAAAACCTCCAATTACCTGGCTGAAGGTCCACCCCTTACAAGAGTCTTTCTTTGTGTGTCCTTTCCACAGCCGGCCGGGTCCATTTTCTAGCTGCAAGTACGGACACTCCGTGCCCATTCCGGTCCCAACACAAATTCACAACTACCGGCGCATTGAGCAGAACCTGCAGTCTCCCAGTCAGTTTGCCTCCCCACGGTAAGTGCTGGGGCTAAGGAGGGGACAGTGGCAGCACAAAGCCTCCTGTATCACAGCTTGAGGGTTGTAAAACAGACTGGTTCACAGGTCTGTCTTTGTGGGCTTTCCTTTCTGTAGAACACAATGTGGTGTGTGGTAATGTAGTTTGGGGGTCTTCTTCTAGGGGTGTTGAGATTTATTTACAGCACTTGGTAATGGATTTTATCTGTGTGTGTATGTAAGGCAGCTCTAATCAACTTTTCAGTGCAGCCTGAACCCCTTTGAGCCTGATAGGTTTCCCGTGCCAGCTCTGGCTTGGGTGCCCAGGCAGAGAACCATGTGCCTGGCACTTACCTTTGTAAAAGGATAAAGTTGAGATGAACAACTAAAATGGATGGGGCTACAGGACTTACTTGACTTTACCTTAATTAGTTCCTGTAGCTAGTCAAGCCATAGATCATGTGTCTTACACAAGCTGCATATTAATGTGGTTACGCAGCCAGGACTGATTAAATAGTGAGCAATTTGTGCCTGTGAGGCAGCGTGTATTTTCTGAAAGCTGTTGGAATGCCTGGATGCCAGCCTTCAGCCATAGAGCAGACCTCTGGAGTTCAGTGGTGGCACCTTGTACATCCAAGACACATGGGACTTCTCTTTCTTCTCATGCGTGGTTTCTGGTTTTTACAGGCTTGAAATCTGGGTTGACAGCAGTAGCCCAGGTCATAGAGTGACTGGAAGGAGACTCGCACAAGATCTTAAAGACCTTGTACAGCAGAGACATTCAAACAGAACTGTCTGTGCGATGCTGTGTTTTTCTTGGATGAGTTGCTTTGGTATCTGGGTTAGTTTAAGTTTAGCTTTCAGAAGTAGGGTAATACCTGTGTCAGTCCAAGTTTGGGTTTCAGCCAGCTTAATTCAGGGTAAGGCTTACTCAAAGTGGAGCTGGAGTAGAGATAAGATATGTTTATATTAATCGGGGATCAGCAGAGAGATTGTTTTGCATCATGATTGTTGCTTCAGTGCTGGTTTATGTTCTCTTCTTCAAGTGTGTGGCAGGTTTTGTGGTTAGCTCCTTCCTGTTTCCTATGTGCTTTGTGGTTTTCTGGCAGCAAAACCTTTAGCACTAGTAGTGTCAGGAACTCACAGGAGTCTTGGTTATCCTTGTGATGTCCAAAATGAGAGCTCTGGAGAGGTGCGGAGGATGCACCTCAGCACACTGTTCCAAGCCTGGTGATGGGCTGCTGAGATCAGGTTGACAGCCTGCAGCTACCAGTCAGGGATCAAACTGTCATGTTTTGCTCTGTTCTTTAGTCACCATTGTGTAATGATCAGATTAGGCTCATCCCTGCAGAAGAACTCGAGGAATGGACACAATCAGGATGATTCACACTTTGCTTTTAGCATCTTCACAGAATCTCTGGCATCATTTCTGCCCCAGGAAGCCATAGCTATCTCTTGCCATCACTTCCTCTAATCAGCAAATTCAGTAGACACCCTTCAGGAATGGAAAACTAAATCTTCGTCAGGCATTTAGTGTGTGATTCCACTTTCCATACAGTGTATCAAATAGGCCTTAACAGCCAAGTGCCTCATCATGTTTGCCAAATCATTTGAGTACAAACCTTGAGTACACTCTTGTTTCTGCAGAGGTGACCACTGTCCCCTGGCTGGCTTGTTTGTGGATAGATGTGTTGCTTGTTGAGATGATAATTAAGTGTTGCTGCCTCTGGCCACATCACCATCCTGCTCACCTGCTTGCTTGCTTATCTGTATCTCCTAGGGTGGCATTTGCCATTCCACATCTTTCAGCAGCAGCAGTCAGCTGGTGTTTTTCTCTGGAAGTTCCTGGTAGATAGCTTCAGCGTGGAACATGATGGCTCATCTTCTGGAGAATAAAAAACACATCAGAGCAACGCATTCTGCTGTGTAGTGTCTCAGTGTCTATTCCTTGTTGAGTGTTCGTTTTGCTTCAGGTCCAGGCACTTAATGAATGTGAGGCCTCTGAATCAGAAGTGATTTTTAGGTTAAAATCTTAAACAATTTCCTTTCTCCAAGCATGTGATGCATTTGGCTGAGAAATGTAGTAACACATTGAGAAGGAGGGTGGCAGACACAAATTCTTATCTCAGCTACTGAGATGATTTTATTATTATGTCTTTATTTATTTATTTATTGGAACCTGGCGTCAAGTAAAGCACACAGCTAGTAGTGCTGAGTTCTGCCGCTTCATCAGGATAACCTTCCCATTCCTGGGCAGTGCAGCTGTCCTCATTTGCTCTGTTGACACCCACCTGCCTTTGTTCCTTCTGTCTGAATGCCTATCAACAGCTTAATGCAGCATCACCGGGGGAGGAGGCGGATACCTTGGTGACAGCAGCTTTCAGTGGCTTCAACACAGAGGGGTTTTTGAGCAGGTTCATTGATTCCCATCCAGAAAACCACCCACTAGCTGAGACGAATGTTCTTTTAAACAAGGGGAAAATACGTTTCCAAATGGAGAGTAGAGCGAAGGATGTGATGAAAAGACTGTTTTGTCATGTAGGGCAGTGGAATGGGAATCTCTGTGAAGGAGCTTGCAGGGGCAGAATGGCATTTCATAAATAGAGTTAGGGTGGTGTGTTCCTAATGAGCGGTGGAAACATCACAGTACTGAGAAATAATCCCGTCTCTCTCTGGAGCGATGCTGTGGTTGAACTCATTTTCCCACTTGTCTAGTTTCCTCTTTTGTTTCAGTTTAGCAACTGGCTAATACTGAGGTTCCTGCATGTGTGGGCTGTACAAATTAATCTGAGCTCCCTAAGGTGAGGCTTCACAAGGAGTCAAAGCAGTTTGGAGCCCAAGCAAGAGAAATTCCGCTGGATAGTAGTGAATGATTTCAGATCTGACAGCCACACATTGCCGTGTTCTGCTCTGCCACTTCTAATGTGAGGCAGAGCTGTGCCGCAGAGCAGTGCCTTGGGCACAGCTTACCTCTTGTGTCCTGCATTTGGCACTCAGAGTTTTCTACCTAAAGTGCTGCTCTGTCAAAAGAACCAGTGACCGGCACAGGAGAGACCCTTGCAGAAAGCCCTCTCAGGGTATTCTGAAGATACTGCCTAAAATAAACACCTTGGATGTGGCAGGATATGAAACTCCTCTTGTTCAAGATTAATTTAGATACCCAGAAGCATCTAAAAGTGACTTCAGAGCGATGACAGGTTTCTCTGCTTACAGCTAAGCTAATCTCATTCATTCTTTTCATTTGTTTTGCAAACTTGTGTTTGAATTGAAATTCTTGAGAGTGAGGATTATTGTTTTAATCTGTACTGGTGCAGTCCTAGAGCAATGGGATCTTGATCCAGAATAAATCTCCATGAAGTTCCACATCTGTGATATTATAGCTGGGTTTGTGTGAGTGTCTGGTATTCTTACTCTTTTGCTGGCATCTAGAGTAACACATGTGCTGCTGTTGTGTCCTAACAGGTCTGGTACAGTCCGGAGGTCTAGTAGTACAAGTCCTCTCGGTTTTCCTAGAACTGGTGCTTCCCCTCCTTACCCTGGAGAGCATGGATCTGCACCCAGCTCCAGAAAGCTCTCCTTTGGTGGTGCCAAGCCATTTATGCCATCACCACAAGGTAAGATGTTAACTGGAATATTGCTGCCTCATAAAATTCTTCCCTGTAAAGAGGGAGGATGTGACCAGCTGTAGCTGCCAGAGAGTTTGTGCTGTTTTGTTCTCCTGCAGCTCTTCTCAATCCATTATTTGACAAGTTCTTTGTCATCGGTAAAATAAGAGGAAAATACCTATAGGTGTCAGGAGAGGCAAGGTTTGGTGTCTGCATTTGATTTTGCTGCCCTCTTAAGAGTGTCTTTTTACTGGCTTGGACTGAGCTGAGAGAAAAAATATAAGCCAGTGGTCATTGGAGCAAATCCTGACCAGCTTTGGAAGGGCTTGAGCTTCAGTGTTCAAAGTGAGAAGTAGCTGTCTGGATATCTGGTACCCTGATCCAGATACCAATAAAAAATTCAAGTGGAAGGGGATAAGAAGATGCCCAGGGTGCAGCTGATGGCGCTTGCCTGTTTTCTATAAAGAAACAGATTCTGCTGTAACCAGATAATCCCTAGTGTCTCCAGTCCTATATTTATTAGTCTCTGCTAGTGAGCAAATACTGAATACTTGTATTCTCTGTCTCTAAATTAATATCATTGCTAAGTCAAACTAAAACTTGCTGAACTAATAACAGACAAAGAGGCTTTTCCCTGCTTTTACAGGAGCTGATCTTTTCTCTCCACACCTAGGGCTGAGAAGGTGGAAGAGAGAACTCCATCTTCCTATAGACAAGCGGTACATAGTGTTGTTGTTATGGAAAATTCATACTGAATAAACTTTTCTAACTGTCTTCCCTCAAAGTTGGAACAATCCCAGAGCAGCCCAGCCAGACTGTTATCCCCTCTTCTCTTGGAGCAGCAGAAGTGAGAAGCCGGATTCCTGTCACTGGTGCGTTGGTCCTTCTCTTCCTTTGTTATTCCTGTGAATAAGGCCAGAACCATATTCTCAGGGTATTCATGGTCCTTCAGCAGCTTCTCTTGATGGAGCCAGCCAGGAGTTCTGTCTGCTGACAGGACTTGGGATTGATCCATTAGCATCCCATCTTCCAGTGGTGACAGATCCTGTGTCATGAAAACTCACGTTTGGAACTTTGAAGTCAATAAATGGAATGAAGGAAAAGCAACTCAAAATCTCTAAAACACCCTCTGTCAGTGGTCTGCTTGGTGTGTGATTTCCTTGCTGCTGAGCTCTGACCATTGGGGTCCTTTTCTCTGTAAGGGCTGCAGAGACAAGAAGAAGCTACACTTGTATTCCCCTGTTTTTCCTATGTCTTCTTCCTGTAGAGTCAAAACTGGATCAGACTGAGCAGTTCTGGGGCTCAGATTCGAGTCCATCCTTAGCCATCCACTGAAGGTTTCACAGAATCAAAGAACATTAGAGATTGGAAGGCACCTCAAAAGATCATCCAGTCCAATCCCCCTGCCACAGCAGGATCACCTGCAAGGTGCATAGGAACATGTCCAGGCGGGTTTTAAATATCTCCAGAGAAGGAGTCTTCACAATCTCCCTGGGCAGCTCCTTCCAGTGCTCTGTCATCCTCACCATGAAGAAGTTCTTTCTCATATTCATGTGGAACCTCCTATGTTCCAGTTTACACCTGTTGCTCCTGTCCTATCATTAGATGACACTGAGAAGAGCCTGGCTCCATCCCCCTGACATCCACTCTTCACATATTTATAAACATTAATGAGGTCACCCATCAGTCTCCTTTTCTCCAAGCTAAAGAGACCCAGCTCCCTCTGCCTTTCCTCATAAGGGAGATGCTCCACACCCTTTATCATCTTTGTGGCTCTGCACTGGATTCTCTCCAGGAGTTCCATGTCCCTCTTGAACTGGGGGGCCCAGAACTGGACACAATACTCCAGATGTGGCTTCACCAGGGCAGAATAGAGGGAGAGGAGTTTTCTAGGTGTTTTAGCAGTGGATCCTGGTATAAGGCTGGCTTTTTGTCTTAGAACCAGGAAATGATGTGATTTGTCAATCTGGGTCCTCCAGGTTCCTCAGCACCCGAACAGTGTCCTCGAGGGATGGGCTCCCGGCTCCACAGCGCTCCCAACCTGTCAGATTTGCATTCCTGCAGGCAGAAGATAACCAAGCAGCACTCTGATCCTCTTGTTGCTCACTTCGGTCATACCCCAGTCAGCCAGCCTCTGCAGATTCATGGCTTGCAGCACTGCCGGCAGCTCAGATCCTCACCAAAGCTGTCAGAGTTCATGCAGAGAAGCCCCTTGCCAACTATAATGGGCTCCCCTACAAAGGTATGGCATTGATTCTGCTTTTGGGGTTTCTCACAGCTTAGTCTTTTGGGTTACTTGGGGATGAACTGCTGCATGATCAGATAACTTTGACCTGGATTTTTCACTGTTTGTTTGCTTTTCTTCAAGGGCTGTTTAGCGATCTGTGTGAAATCGGGCAGTGTCCTAGTTCTTAGTGGACAGATCTCCCTTGGCAGCAGCATTCGCTGTCTGAGCAGAGCGTGGGGTTTTAAGCAACAATGAAAAAGAGCTGCCCAGATTAGGAGGAAGCGCATTAGCAGGCTGCAGTCCCTAGGCTGGTTCCCACTCAGTGGCTTGATGTGTGACGCAAGTGTGTGTCCGGTAGGAATCCCCAGCAGAGACAGCAGACGGTTGAGCAGGTGATAGCCCTGGTGTCTCATGCGAGGCTGGCACTGTGACAGCATTTTCTCTGCTTATGTTAGGCTGCAGAAATTCTCAGCAGAGTTTGTTGTCCTTTCATTTTAGTCTTTCTGGGATTGAGGGCAAGTAACTGCGTGGGATGGGATTTCTGCATCTTTATCACAGCAGATTGCCACACACACAGTTTAATTTTGATAAACAAATGGAGAGAGATGGGAATTCTCTTCATTTTAAGGTCACTGCTTTGTGTTTTCTCTTCTTCTTAGGCTGTGTCCCCATTTGAGTTTCCCAAAACCCCAAGTTCCCAGAATCTCCTCACTCTTTTGGCCCATCAGGGGGTCATGATGACTCCAACCCGGAACAAGACCTTGCCAGATCTGAAGGAGATGGGTCATTTCCACTGCCAGCAGACTGGCTTGGGATTGAGGCCTGTGGAGGAGGTCAAGGGCAGGTGAGCTATAGTTTGCTTTGTACACTGGTTCTTCCCATTTCCTAACATGGAGTGGTCAGAGCAAATTACAACCCTCCCCCCCGCAACGTTACAACTGTAATGTGGCATCTGTAAACATTGTGTAGTTACCTACTTGCACCCTGCATTGCAAGCAAACATGGTGCAGATTTTTAAAGTCTTCACCTGCGGGGGCAGGCAGTAGGTTTGATACTAATTTGTGTATCTTCCATCAAAGAAAAACACTGTTGTAACCATGCTGTAGTCAGTACTTCAGTTCCTGCAGTTTGTCAGGGTAGCTGTAAGCTTTCTGGAAGTGGCGGGAGGTGCTTCAAATGCTCTCTTGAAAGAAGAAAGTGGTTCTTTCAGCTCCAAACTGTTTTCTGTGTTGTGTTAAGCGATTGCGGATCAAGAGTGGCACAAACTGGAGTGGAAGTTAGCTGAACCCTTGCACCTGTTGACTTTCTCCATCATGTTGTATATCTTGTTTTTAGGTCTCTGAGCACAGGCAGGCTCACTGACCTGCTACTGAAGGCAGCCTTTGGGGCACAGATCTCAGAAGCTGGCAGCAACGACAGCCTGAACAATGAGAAGCCAATGGAAGTAGCAGGTAGGTGGGGAGACCAGGCAAATCTGGCCGGATGTCCTTGGTTGGGGTGAATGGTTTGCCTACGTGCCTCCTGCATATGGGAGCCTGCTTGACTGATGGCTTTGGCAAAGGAAGCGACTGCCGTGTGCGAGGAATGTTTGCTTTCTTTTCTGGAGCGCTTGGAGGTCTGTGGGTGACGCGTGCTGTGTAATTGCTGGCTAGCAGTGTAACTTTTATAGGCAGGGCTTCCTCTTTTGGCCTCTTCTGAATGTGATAATGTGTGGAAATGGGGACTTTCTGCCAGGCAGCTTGAAGATGAATGGCTCTGCAAGGGTGGGTCTTCTTGGGCTTGCAGGTTGGGAAGCAGGAGGGGAGAACAGCTGCAGCCACGTGTCCCGCTGTCCCAGCTCACATCCCACAGTCCATGCCAGCCTGGCCTGGTCGTGTTCTTAGTGGGTGCTCCAAAGGGAACGCTGGCCTGGGCTGGTGTAACCGCTGTCTCCCAAGAGAGTCTGCAGGAACATAAAACCACTGGGTGAGGCACACCATGCTCTGAGTAACTTTCCTGTAATGCCAGTCTGCACCTTTCAACTGTCTCCCCAGCTCCCTCAGGTGCTTACGGAGGGACCCTGCACTCTGGTGCCCGGGCTGGGGGCTCTGCCAGCCCATCCCCAGTGGTTTTTACTGTCGGATCCCCTCCCAGTGGAACAACCCCCCCACAGACCACGAGGACCAGGATGTTTTCAGGTAAAGGGCTGATACCTACCTGCCTGTTCCACTGGGAATGCCTGGGGGCAGAGCAAAGTGTTGAATTCCTTGCTGTGAGCACTAGTGGTGGTAGAAGGCTGCCCAGAGCACAGTCCGCAGAGCTCAGCTGGTTTCAGTGTGTTTGAGGTTCTCATGCTGGTTCCTGCCAACCCCAGTTATTCCTGGGGACTGTTTGCACTGGCACAAGGACTACTGTCAGAGTGGTTTTCCAGTACTGGAAGAGACAGGAAACCTTTTCTTTTACTTCACTGCTCTCTGCTTCAGGAGTAGCACTGCAGCTGTTCACAGACCCACTGTTGCTGACAGGTCAACAAGCATACGGATTGTTTTGTATGGTGTTTGTTCTCCCCACGGGTTTTGGATAAGCTGTGTAAAATGAGTGTGACCATCCATGCCCAACAGTTTGAGTGCATGAACTAGGGAAAGAGCCAGGGAGGCTCTATATGCAAAACTGTTAGTGGTGCTTCTTATACTTTGAGCTGCTGAAGTGGAATGGGCAGTGCACTCCTGCGTGACAGGTAATTCTTTTCAAATACCAGGGCTCAGGCCTCATCAGCCAACAATTGAGACTGCGGTAATTGGCCCCTTTTGGGTTAGAGCGTCTGGAAGCTAGAGTCCGTGTTCAGTTTATCAAAACATTCGGATGCTTACTTGCACTTTTGGTTTGTTTGGATTCTTGGCCATTGCTCATCTGGATGTGGTCAACTCCATTGTTCTTAATTGTTGCAGAAAAGATCTGGATGTAACCATGAATAAGCTGCTTGGCTGGGATGGGGGGACCCTTGGGCTCAGTTCCGAAATACACCTTGCATTTCCATCATAACTGAAACCACTCACATCTTTGATTGTCTGGAAAGTTTGGGCCATAATAATTTCTTTCTCTTGTCCGTTTAGAGGATAAGCTCTGTAGGGCAGAGACTCTTAAAGTATCTGAGAGGCCTGTACAGTAGAGTTACTATCCTTGCTACAGCCTCTGGCTACTACTGAAACATTGTGAATGGAGAATTCAAACTTCCTGGATTGGTTTTTCGAGGGAAATGGCAATTTGGAAGCAGATCAAAACACCAGCTTTTGATGGGTTGATATTTGAATGCTTGAGGGTCTGTCAGACAGTTCAGATCTCAGATGGGGTGCTTTGAAGAGAAAGGTTGAGTAGTGAACCTACAACTCATCTGCAGCATTAGGTCAAAGCAGCAGGGCTTGACAGGCTTTATTGATTAAGTCTGTGCAGTAACTCCTTATGTTACAGTTAATGCACAGAATTCTGGTGAAAAGGGGCACTTTGCAAGCTGAAACCCTGCACTCCAAGTGCCTGGACAAGCCATGAATGAGGCCACTTGACAGATTAAAAAAGTAGAGCCTTTTTGGGAGTCATCGCAACTATTTCTGCAAAGAGCCCCCTGGAGTTACGGGATGTTCAGAATGTGATATTGTTGTCCTTTTCTTACTCTGAAAGATCTGGAGATACTCTGCTGGTCTTTGATGATTCACTTAGCTTTGAAGCACAGCAGTCAACAGGGAAGAGCTTTGGGAGGAGAGGTGACAGTGCCTCTTCTGCACATCAGCTTTGCATTATTATGTTGCGGGACATTTGAAGGCAGGATAGGGCAGCTAATTAAATTCATGGGTAGAAGACAAACATCTCCCTCCAAAGGGTCAGTGGAGAGTATCGCCTTGGTAGAGTGACGAGAGTACCATAGCCAGCATTGACATCCCTCTGTCAGAACACATCCATCTATGTGCCTGTGTCAGGGGATACAAGGCCCTCTGGAAGTGCTGAATGTATTTTGAATGCCCCGAGACAGAGACTACGTTTGAAGTGTCCATCTTTTCTATGTGCTCTGCTCTTAGCATGGATTCAGTGGTCAAGAACAGGGAAAGATGATGAGGGATGTGTCTGATGGATGCTGCATTTAGAGGGTCTCTGCGTCTCGAGGTTTGAGGTCTTGACTCAGATGAAGTCACTTGCTCCCTGCCCAGCCTCCTGCATGCAGCAGTGCAGGGCATGTGCTGGAAAGCACTGCTCGTTAGCATGCAACTGGTCAGTGTTTTAAAACCATGATAAAACCCTCACTTAGCAGAGATGCTTATGCAGTGATAGTGTAAGAGCCTTGTGGGTTCCCGTGATGGGGGTGTTCGTTGTGCTGATGGCTGATAAAAATCAGCCCAAGCTCTTGTGGCAGGATTCAGAAAAGGGTTTGGACAGAAAGGAAGAGTACTTGTGAATTGTCTCCATAAATGATGGACATTCTGGAAGATGTGTTAAATCTGCTTGTAAGCTGGTCTGCCTGAGTCACTAAGGAGCTTATGTTGGGAAATGGTTATTCTTCATTGAGAGTCCTTGCATCTTCCTCTGAAGTACCTGTTGCTGGCTCCTGTCAGATCCTGGATCCCACAGGATTGTCTCTTCTGCTGGGCGAGGAACACCTGACCTGCTCTTCATATTTCCATTAATTCCTTTGCCTATATTTTTTTCTCAGTGGGGTCCTCCAGCTCTCTCAGTTC
Source organism: Phoeniculus purpureus (assembly GCA_028565055.1). Lineage (NCBI taxonomy): Eukaryota > Metazoa > Chordata > Aves > Bucerotiformes > Phoeniculidae > Phoeniculus > Phoeniculus purpureus. Next base: position 3,402,867 of record JAOXOE010000776.1, on the reverse strand, counting down.
TGGAGGCTCATTCACCGGCAGGCACTTGGCAGTGGGAACTGGAGGAGATGCACTGGAAGGACCCTCGAGTCTCCGGTACACTTTTGCTGATCCAATCACCGCCAACCTGGAAGGTGCTGTTACATTTGAGGCACCAGAGCTGCCTGAAGAGACACTTATGGAGGTGAGTATATCCCAAGGACTCCCCTTGGGCAAAGGACAGGAAAATAAAATCACAGCAAATCCAGCGAACAGATGACTCCATGGTTTCAGCCACAGGAGTTGCTTCCAAAGGTGAAGCAACTGTTTTCAAGAGAGCCAGGCCAGTGCCATGCTCAGAATGTGCAGGGCATGTTGAGCACAGTGACTTTTGAGCCTGCTGCCAAGCTGATTAGTCCATGGGACAGCCCAAGACCAGGGCTAAAAGTCACAGTTTCCAAAACTGAGATTGCCAGTTGGGAACATCATGATCTTATTCCTTCTATATGAATAGTTTCTGAAGGAAACCTGGCTACTATGGGCCTTTTCCCTTTTGAAAGATTCGTTATTAGTAATAGCTGACTTCAGAGCATGAGTGGTGCAGTGTATCTGGGAGCAGTGTGCACTCGGGGGTCAGGCAGCAACACTCTTCTGCTGAAAGGATCTGAAAAAAGTGAACCTGATGCTTGTGCTACTGCTGTGTGTGGGGGGACACCACGTTCTGCAACAAAACAGCTAAACCAGAAGGTTGAGCTGAAAGGCTGCCAGGCTCCCCTTCTGTGCAGGCTGAAGTCAGGCTGAAGCAGAGCTTTTGTAGCTGGAATATATTTGAAATGTAGGTCAGGGTGCCCATCTGCAGTAGTGGTGGGAGGCAGGTTCAGTCACAGTTCCAGCTCTATTTGTGATACCTCCTTGGGCTATGTGGAATCGAGGAGGGCTGAATTTCGTATCTGAATGTTGATGCTATTGCTAAAAGCCCCTAGATACCCACAGAGATGCACACACATTGTCTTAAGGGTGTGAGTTTGCTCTTCTGCTTCAAACTACATTTGGCTCAGTGTTTGTCAGTTATGCAGAGCCATGGGACTAGGACTTGCAGCATCACAATAGTAGTGCGTTTAGTTGAGCATCCTGCCTGTGTATCCTGCCCCAGGAGTAAGGAGCCCTGCAAGCTGCCATCATTAGCCTGAAAATAAGTGTCTAAGGAAGTGTGAACTTGATTTTGACAGCAGTTGGCTCAGTTGCTGTGCCTGTAATGAGTCATTTCGGTTCAGTCGTCATTTCTGTTGAGCACAGTAACCAACTGCATGTCACTAAACCTTCACAGTGTGTTTGGAGAACCCTTTGTGCTCTGCAGAGTTGGCCAGAATGCACACCTGGCAGATTTCTGCTGATACTTTCAGGGCATTGATATCTTGGTGTTTAAGCACCTCATTTATCTTGAGCAAAGCTGTTGCCTTCAGGTGGGTGGTTCTTCCATCTCTTGTAAAAGTTTCTTTATGTGCAGACAAGGCAAATTGAAGACTGGGGTTTAATTTGTTTTGCAGTGCTTTAAAAACAGGGCGAAGGTGACTGAGGAAGGATGAACTCTGGTGGTACCAAATGAGGCCATGAGTGCCAGCATAATTAATGGAAGCTGACTGTACAAGCAGGGAGGAAGTGCTGGTTAGAGATACCAGGCTGAGACCTGTAAGATCTCAGCAGTTTCCTGCTCTGTCACGAACTTCTTGTATGACTGGGAAATTACTTAATCTCCAAGTTCCTCCTCTGCTTTTAAAGAAATAAGGGGAAGATAGATGTAACACTTCCTCACCTTACTGGACTGTCCAGACAGCAAGTGGGAGAGGAGTGAATGATCCAGTGAATGAAAAAGAAGAGCTTAGAGCATGGGCGTGAGGGTTTTCTGATAAATTCAGATAGGGATCATCTTTACCAGTCTCCTTTGAGAGAAGCAAGCCACTGAGCGTTTTAAGATGAAGCAGAATACCCATTTCTCTACAGAGAGTGCAAGTAATGGAATCACATCTGGTCCAGGCAGCAGTTCATTTTCTAGGGCCCACAGGCATTCAGTTTTTCCACAAATACCAACTTCCCAAAAATATTTTTAGTGACTTAAGCAATGCAGCTTCCCAGAAATGGGAAAATGCCCTTTGATCTGTAACAGCAGAGTTAAAACTGCTCTGAAGTGAAGGCAGCACTCTGTGCATGTTTCTCTCACCAAGGGCCAAGAGTTGCAACAACAAGGTTGTCCTTGTGGTCCCTCCAGAGGACCTCTCCAAGGGCTCACTGCTGTGGCAGTATGAAGATCCAGAGCTGAGCTTGAGGCATGGGACACACAGTGTTTGCAGTTCTCTGGAGTGTAGGAGGTTGTCGCTTAGGTGACAGTTTGGTTTGTACCAGCACTGCTGTGCTGGGGACCAGAGCTGGGCCCATGGTGCAAATGGTCTGACTTCTGCAAGTCTCACACAGCTGGGATCCAACTTGGGAAGGGGGCATTTAATTTTAGAGCAAGTCTTACTGGCTTCTCCAGGGAGCTGCCTGAAAATTTCTGGCCTGGGGCTGTTGCTCGCTGCTTTTATTTTAAAGGAGGAACTGGTGTGGTGTGTGAGACTAGGGTGGCTGAGTTTGGCTGTCCTTGCCCCAGGCAGAAGCATAGGTGGGTTTGGGTGTTGTTTCTGTGAGCTGGGGTAAGTAGGCACAGCTCTAGCTGAACAGCTCTCCCCAGCACACCAGCTTTCCCTTGTAACCCCTACCTTGGCATCCCTTCAACAGCAAGAGCACACTGACATCCTGCGCAGCCTCCGCTTCACACTGGCCTTTGTCCACTATGTGATGGAAATTGCCGCTCTGAAAGGCAGCTCCAGTGAGATGAGCAGTTCCGTGACATCAGAGTACCAGCTCCAGGAGAGCGTGGTGGCTGACCAGATCAGCCTCCTGAGCCGGGAGTGGAGGTAAGGAGTGAGCAGAGAGCTGCCCAGCTCCCTTGTCTGCTGTCCCTTCCTCCCAACCCACATACAGTTGCATACCAGAACTCCTCTGGGACACAGTACTGTCCCTTTGATCTGTTTGTATTGCAATGTGCTTCCTTTGCAGCTACGCAGAGCAGCTAGTGCTGTACTTGAAAGTCGCAGAGCTGCTGTCCTCGGGGCTGCAGATGGCCATAGAGCAGATCAAAGCTGGCAAGCTGTGTCTCTCCTCCACTGTCAAACAAGGTAAGGGCTGCTGGACGCACAGAGCGATGGGCTCACTTGAGATGGGAGGGAGTTGAGGGAAGTGTGAATCCTGCTCGTATGCCTGGGGCTTATTTCTTACTGTCCCGTTGCACAACTGAGACTTTAATTGGCACTGAGGGGAGTCAAAAATCACAGAATCGTTTCAGTTGGAAAAGATCTTCAAGATCATCAAATCTAGCCATTAACCCAGCTGTCCTAAGGCCACCACTAAACCCTGTCCCTAAGCTCCAGATCTTCATGACTTTGAAACATACCCAGAGATGGTGATTCCCTGGGCAGCCTGCTCCAAGGCCTGATGGCCCTTTCCAGGAAGAAGTTTTTCCTGATATCCAACCTAAACTTCCCCTGGCACAACATTTCCTCTTGTCCTATCACTTGTTACTTGTGAGAAGAGACCAACCCCCATCTCTACAGCCTCTTTCAAGTAGTTGTAAATAGCAATAAGGTCTCCTCTCACCCTCCTTTTCTTCAGATGCAATAGTCCCAGCTCCCTCAGTCGCTACTCATAAGGCTTCTTCTCCAGACCCTCCTTTGGACCTGCTCAGCATTCCTCTGTGGACACTGGATTCATGTCTCAGAGGTCTTGCTCATGTCCCTGTGAGTCTTCATCACTCATTAGTGAAGAGGGCTGATTCCTTGTATATCTCTATCCCAGGTGCTTGTTTCTGTCTGATGTAAGTCCAGCTTAATTACACAGTGCCTGTCCTAGGAAGTACTTGTCAGATGGAGATGTGTCTTCGCAGTGATAATTTTTCAAGTGAAACAGAAACAGAGGGAGTAAAGTGCTTGTAATGCCAGAGTTACTTCTTTGCTGCTGTTGCATTTGCACCTGACTGGTTGGCTGTGATTCATTGATTAGAGAATGTAGTTGTAAAACTACTGTCTTGCTACTGAGGAAGCCTTTTGAAGCACCTTAAGTACTTGACACCCACCAGCTATCTACTGCAAGAGCTTGGAAGTCCTCATGCTGCCTTGGGGTGGCGTGTAGAAAGCTACAAGTTAAATACAGGGAGCACATGTGTTGTAGCTTGCAAGATGCCGAGGCTTAGCTACACGTCTTCCACCAGTTTGGGCTAATGGGAAGGTTGCCATAACCTGAATAAATTATCCTTTTCAGCACAGATTGCAACTTCTAGTGTAATTTTCCTTTTCTTTTCTAGTTTCTCTCCTCATAAGATACTGCTCCCATGAGGTTTTTCAGGGCATAGTGAGAACAAAGGGTTCTTAAGGTACTTGTGTCCCAGGTATGGAAAAAGCAAGGAGGGTCAACAGGACACTGCCCTGGAGTATCTTTGGGCAGCATGTGCCAGGCAGGGTTCAACTCATAGCTGTCTGCTTTTGACTGATGATCTGGGCCCAGCTCACAGCTCTAAGTGAATTCTGTGGAGGTTATTGCATTTCTGTGGGTTTGGTTTTCAGCCTTTCTTGGCTCTCATGGAGTTTTTAATTTCACCTTCCTGATGCGATCCACAAGCCTTGGGGTTCCCACTTGCTCTCAAAACCCCTCTGAGCAAGGGGGATCTGGCAGCCTGACCCTGGCAAGGTTATGGTTTCGAGACTCTATTCTTTATTTAAGGATTAAAGCTGCCTCTCTTCCTGGAGACAGTCTCTTCTCTGGCTCTCTGCTCTTATCTTCACCTGGAAAGGATAGATTTAGTTGCAAGTCCCGGTTGTCGCATGAGGTTGCCTCTCTGCATTGTGGCTGGGTTGCCGTACAGGTTAATTTGGCTTCCTCCAGAGCAAATCCCACAGCGTGGGCATTTCAGTACTCATCAGGTGTTGGTGGGAGTTTGTGTTCAGTACCTGGTGTGGATCTGCCATGCAGCTGGAAAGGCTGAAGCCTGTGGCATTGCTTTCATTATTGGAGTGTTATTTAATCCCTCGGAATCACATCTGATTCCTGGTTCTCCTGGTCCCATAACCTTCCTGTCCGAGCTGCCGTGGTTCAGGAAAGGAGGTGGCCTCTCACAGGCATCAGTGTCTTCTTGTCCTGGGACAGCACAGTCGAGAGAGATTGCCTTGCTTACTCAGTGCTGCTCATCCATGCTTCACTCCAGCAGCTACCACATGCAAGTCACATAGCTCTTCACAGCATGTCATCACCCATCAAGTAGCAGAAGTTCTGAATCTGGCACGTCTGTTGCTTCTGGTGGTGCGTGAGACATCTTGCATGGTGCAAACCACTCTCTGCCTTGTAGCAGCTGAAGGGAACCAAAATAGACTTGGCCTCAGGTGAACTAGGTGTGTGTGTAGGCTGTGCCTTGTGCAGGCTTAGAGCTGCTGAAGGTGACAGAGAAAAGGGGAAAAGATGCTGTTGGTGCAGCAAGTACTTTCCTGACAGTCTTTTGGCTCTAGCATAACTTAAAATTACTCATTTGGGTACCTGAGAGGCACAGGGAGAACTAGAAGCAGTGACTCAAGCATTTCTTTCCTTTGCTCTAGTTGTGAAGAAGCTGAATGAGCTTTATAAATCCAGTGTATCATCCTGCCACTGCCTCAACATGAGACTGCAGAGGTTCTTCCTGGACAAACAGAAGCTCATGGATCGGATCAACAGCATCACCGCAGAGAAGCTCATCTTCAGCTATGCTGTGCAAATGGTAATAAGCAAAGGGTGCTAGGGAGCAGGGTTGGCGCAGAGTGAGTGCCAGGCATTAACGCTCCTGTGCATTAGCAGATGTTTTTAATGTGTGGTCTCTGGAGGGAGGGAGGTTTTCACACAGCTGAGGGGCCTTGTTGGGAAAGCTGGGTCAGCTCTGGGGCCTGACTTCTTGGCATGGGGTCGTTGCCTGCAGGTGCAGTCTGCAGCCCTGGATGAGATGTTCCACCACAGGGAGGACTGCGCACAGAGGTACCACAAGGCTCTGCTGCTGATGGAGGGGCTCTTGAACATCATCACTGAACAGGGGGACATAGAAAACATCAATAAATGTGAGTGTTCAATGCTTGTTTCCTCCCACTAGAACACATGTTTTTCTGTCTTCCTAGATCAGAAATTCAGTGCCCAGCAGCCTTTTTCCTTTGGCTACCTCTTGGTAGATGTAGCAGAGGTCTCTTGGCTTGTGATGGCTTCTCACAGCCTGACCTCCTTTCCCACTGGGAAAACTGTCGAAAGGCAGGTCCCTGTTCTGAGCCATATTTTGAGAGTTTCACATGTAGAGCCATTGCCAGGGCTTTGTTGGAGCTTTTGATTTGTGAAAGAACTTGCTGAAGGAAGCGGTTTGGCAGCAGCAGAGCCCTGGGTTTGGTTTCCAGCTGGAGCCATCGCTCTGATTGCAGAGTGCTTGTGAAGGTGGAGCTGCACTGGCTATTGGGCAGAGATGGCAAATCAGCACAGTGACACAGTCCTTCCAAAACAGGACTGCTTGCCTATCTGGCTCCCCAGCCCGAGGCCTCCTCTCTGAGGGACAGGTAGACCTGTGTCTGCTGCTGTGAACTGTCACCTCTTTTGTGCTCTCTCTGTGCCATGTGAGGGGTTCTTCTCCCCTGCTGCAGGCTCCATGGTCTGTGTGGAATGGAAAGGACTGGCCTACTTGCTCGGAAAATGCTTCCACTGCCTTTCTGGCTGGGGTTTAGTCACCTCTGTCATCTCTCTCTGTGGGAGGTCAGCTGAGGGAATGGGCCATAGTCATCAGCTATTAAGAGAAGCTTCACATGGCCTCAGCTCTGCTCTACCACAGCTCAGCCAGCCTGCCTGCAGCAGTCCCAGCAGTGTCAGGGAAAGGCCAAGCTGGCAACCTACCCCTCTGCTGGTGCTGCCTACCAGAGCTGTTCTGAGGCCGGTGGCCAGAACACTGCCAGGCTGCTCTAGTCATCCATGTGGGCAGAGCTCTCAGGTAATGAGAGCAGAGATTTCTGCCTCAAAGGCAATCAGTCAGTTAATTATCACCAACTTTCACAGGTGACGGGAGGCTTAGTGAAGGAGAACAAAGGGAGATTGGCAGGGTTGTGTGGTACTGAGAGCTGAAACATCAAGGAATCCTAGAGGAGTTTCTCTTGTACTTTCTTAGCGAACATAAATCACATCCTTTGTTCAGAGATACAGTTAATGCATCTAACAGATTCCTTCTCCCAGTTGATATCTGCTATTAGCTGTTGTACCCTCTGTGTGCTCCAGCTTCCTGATTGAGTTGCTCTCTGGAAAGCTTTTCTGGGCTTGCATTTCATTATAGATCTCAGGTAGATGATTACTTAGTTCTGAAAAAAAACTATGGAAGCAGAGCAATTCTTCTGGTGAGAGGAATGAATTCCACCAAACGTTGAGCTTGTGAGAGAGTTTCAGGTGCAGACAGTGAGAATCTGGCACTGAGTGCTCTGGACTAGGCTCAGTCCCTCAGTTGTTTGCCCTGATGAGTGGCACTGGAGACCCTGAGCGCCTGCTGGCAAAAGCTGCTCCAGTAGCTAAAGTGAATAAATTGTTCCCAGGGGTGGTGGTTCTTTCTGACACCTTGATACCTCTCTCAGAGCCACTCCCTCCTGGCTTTCCTTGTTGGATGTCCAAGAATACTTGACCCTTGAACCTGTCCCTTCCCAGCATGGTCCTTGCAGCCAGGTCCTCAACTAGTCTCCGTCAATACCTGGGAGTGATGCTCAAAGGGCTGCTTAGATTCTGCCTCTTTTAAATTGCTTTTCAATGTCCATCAGGTTTTGACAGTTTTTATATTGCCAGGAATATGAGAAATTGATTCCTGTTGTTTGGGTTCTTTTCTCTCCCAGGTAAACTGTGCATTGAGCGCCGGCTGTCAGCGCTGCTGTCGGGGTTCTGCGCCTAATCCCAGCGTTGCCGTTGTTCTTCATGCACTTCACCTCAGCCCATCACTTGGTTTCCCCAGCCTGCTGCTGTGGTGGGAAATGGTGTTGGCAGTAAGAGACCTGGAGGATGACCTGCTCGATGTTTTGTTTTGTGACGTTTTGGGAAGTTGTTCCACAGACTCTGATTCCTTCACAGGGATGTGTGACTGCAGCGAGCACAGACTCTTCTCTGCCCAAAGGCCTGGGTGAAGACAGGAGGAAAGGTTCCCTCGTTGGCAGAGGGGTTGAAGGACAGAAATCTGCTTCTTCCCAGCACTTGAAGGATAAGACTGCTGCCTATCCCTCTGGCTTAAGAACAGGGTATTCCAGTGCTGTGTCCATTGCGGGCAATGGATGTGCTGAAACTGCTGGCTTCAGTTCACGTTGGAGGGTGTTGTTCAGCAATCAAGGCCAGTTTGTGTACTTTCCCCTATCCCAGCTGAGAGCCAGGGCATCGTCAAGCTTCCTGACAACCAGAGGCTTCCTTCCTTTCTTTCCTCTGTCCCTTTTTGGACCTGTTCATCCCTTGGAGTGCTCACCAGTGACAGAAAGGAGGGAGTCGGCTCCCTCTTGCCTGAGCCTTGCTGAAGTAGCTCCCAGCTCTTGCAGACTTGCTGTGTGAGGCAGCGGCCGGGCTGCTGCTGGGGAAGTTTGTTTCTCCATGGTTGTGCTGTGAGCTGCCTCTGTGTGGGTGGGCACAGGGGAAGAGACTGTGCAGGTAATCAGGAGGACAACAGAAGGCATTAGTGCTCCTGTGTTTTGAAGAAGCCAGAAGGAGTCTGTTCCTCCCTTGGTCCTTGAACTCAGCAGGACCGTCAGGAAAGACTTGTGGCTGCCCAGCTCGGGCTGTCAGTACCCATCTCCCAGAAGGAAGCCCTAGCGCTGTCCTGCTTTCAGCTGTGGGCTCAATAACCCCTTTCCTTGAGCCCTCACCCCCCCCCCCCAGACTGAAAACACTAGCTTTGTGAATCAAAGGAGCACTTTACACACTATGGGAACTTGGAGAAGTTGACTTTGCATCACACGACAACCCAGGAACATCACGACTGTTAGGAATGCTGTTCTTTTTATTCCTTTCCTTGCTTCCTGGTGGTTTTATTGCACTACGTGTGTGCGTATATTGATATGTATTCCGAAGGGCGAATATGTATTGATACGGCGATAGGGTTTGTGTGTAACTGTACGTATTTAACTGTACTGTATCTCGTGTGTGTGAGGCAAAAGGCACTGCAGAGCCTGTGCTGTTCCTCCTCCATGCCAGGCAAAGCTGACTGGCAGTCTGGCAGTACCGAGATTTGTTTCGTTTAGGGGTTGTTTTAGGGGTTTTTTTAATTTAAATGTTCTTTTAAGGACAGTCAATATGAAGCTCCATGCTTTTTAAGAGCTCAAGAACAGGCGTTAGGATCCTACACACTTACAGTTGGAAACGCATTTTTTAAGAAGTTTTGTTTGCTGCTTCATTGTTTTTTTACAAAGAAATCCTGTAGTGTTCAGTTGTTTGTGGAGCATTTCTTTTAAGGAGACTCTGTAGCCAAATGAGACTGCGGGCGTGAGTGGCTCGAGTTCTGGTTGAGGCTTCGGATGCTGTGAGCATGTGCGTGAGAGGAGGGCTGGCTGCCTTTCCGTCCGTCTGCGTGCGCATGTATGTGTCTTAATTTATCAGTCGTGGCAGTATTTTGTTAGCGCTGGGTAGAAAAGTATCTTGGAAAGCAACTCGAAACCTCAGGCTTTGTTTTTGGGTATCCAAAAATAGATTTGCACATGGTGGTTAAGTCCTTACTGCTTCTTTTCTTTCTCTCTCAATATTGGCACGGTCAGTGTGATACTTCTTAAGGGTTTCAGGAGCAACTTAATTGACTTTGGAACTGGCATTGTCCTGGCAGAAAGGGTGTTTGCGAGCAGAAATGCCAGTAAAGAAATTTACAATGATTTCCAATCGCCCCGACCAGGGAAGTTGTAGGAGTAGCTTTGACAAAAGCTTCAGTATTGGGCTGCTGTGGCACGGTGCGTTCACAGGCTGCTGTGGCCATTTGTGCTTGTGCCTAGTTGCAAAAAGAGAAAACAGACAGAAAAAACCAACCAACTCGCCCAGCCTGTGGAGACCCAGACTGCTTCAGAAAGGCTTTATCAGATCTGCAAGGGGATACGCTGCGGGTGGGAGTGGAATGCTGGGAGGCAGCACGAAAGCACTAAGCCAAGAATGACCCTGCAATACAGACTCCGCTACATACCCCGAGCCCTCCCAGCAAACCCCGAGAGCCTCCCACCGTGGCAAAGCACGGCTCGGGATCCACAATCTGTGTGTGTGGCAAGCTCAGCACTAACCTTCCAGCTGTACTTACTTACTTGAATGTATCCCAGCTGCCCACATTCAATGTCCACCAGTATATATTGCTCCAAAAACATTGTGGTTTACAGACCTACAACCAATCTCCCTGTGTCTGTGTATATACATGCAGGGCTGTGTGTGTGTGTGTGTGGGGCTGTGTACGGATGCGCACACGAACACAAACGTGTATATATGTGTTTTCTCTCAATACTTGAAACTTAGCCACTGTGTTTGAATTTAAAAAAAAAACAACAAAAAACCACACAAAAAATCCCCCCAGCCCCTCCTGAAAATGGGGAGGGGGGGGGGAAGAAAAAAAAAACAGAAAATAAATACAAATCAGACAGCTGATTTATTTTGCCATCACTTTGGTGACTTTTTTTATCTAACTGCATGTAGTGTGAACCCCAGCCTTTTTTGGTGAGAAATATTTATTGCTTTGTAGGCATTAAGATATGCGAAAAAAACCAAGAAAAAAGAAACCACCCCCAAAGCCACCCCCCAGCCATTGTTGAAGTTGCTAGTGTAGTCCACCTGCTGTTGTCATGGCTTCATTACTGTTGGCAGAGTTTGTGTCTCGCATCTTTTAATAGATTTCAAGAAACCTCAGTCGAATAAACAACGTTATCTTCAGGTTTGTGCGAGCGTATGATGATGATGATGTTCTTTATAAGGTAATGCTTGATACTTCGTCAACATTTTTTATTTGTGTTTTGTGTGACTTTTTTTTTTTTGCTTTAAATTGTACAACACCGATTTAAGGAAATAAAAATGAATTTGAAATTGTTAGTGGCCTGTTTTCAGTACTTCTGTCATCCCAGTTAGTGCAGTATCCCAGTAAGGCAGTGGGGGGAAGGGTGGCTGGAAAGTTGTCAGTCAGAAAGAGACCTGGGGGTGCTCATTAACAAGTGCTGAACGTGAGCCAGCAGTGCCCAGGTGGCCAAGAAGGCGAGTGGCATCCTGACCTGCATCAGCACTAGTCTGGCCAGCAGGAGTAGGGAAGTGATTGTCTCCAGTGAGTAATGGGCTCAGTTTTGGGCACCTCAATTCAAGGAGGACACTGAAGGGCTGGAGCCAATGCAGAGAAGGCCAGTGAAGCTGGTGAAGGGTCTAGACAGCAAGTCTGATGAGGAGTGGCTGGGGAAGCTGGGGCTGTTTAACCTGAGGAAGGAAAAGATGAGAGGAGACCTTAGCGCCCTCTACAACTACCTGAAGGGACACTGTAGAGAGACGGATGTTGGTCTCTTCTCACAGGTCGTTAGTTACAGAACAAGAGGGACTGCACCAGGGGAGGGTTAGACTGGACATTAGGAAAAATATTTTCACTGAGAGGGCAGTCAGGGCTTGGAACAGGCTGCCCAGGGAGGGGGTTGGGTCCCCATCTCTGGATATGTTTGAAGGTTCTTTAGATGTGGTGCTCAGAGATCTGGGCTAGTGGCGACCTTGTTAGAGTAAGGTTATGGATTGGACTTCATGACCTCCTGGGTCCTTTCCAACTTGAGTGATTCTGTGATTCTATTGGGTGCATTTGGTGCTACCGGCTTTGACTCTGAGGTGAGGAAGTGCTGTTACCTGCTTTGCACAGTGGATGAAGCTTACAACAAAACAAACTCTTGCCTGAATTGACAAATGAAGCCTCTGGATTCCAAGACAAAGCCAGTTTGTGAGTGGGAGCTGTAGCCACTGGTTCATCTGTCCTGGTTACCCACTGTCTGTCAATAGCAGACCCCTTCCCCTCCAGGCGCATGAAGCAGGAGTACAGTGTAAGATTTGGATGTTTTTAATGATCCCACACACCACCCCCCCATTTGTACCCATTGCAATTTGAGCAGGACAGCAGAGAGTTAAATTCTCTCTTGCCCGCTCACTGGAGATGGCAAGTTCAGTGTGAATCCCATGAGCACTAGTTGTGACTTGGGGTGCAAGACAGGTGAGTGTAGACCCTGCTCTGTCGGAATGAGAATACTCTAAGCTCTGCATCTGGGATGTGGGAGAAGTCCTGAATGGATTAGTCCAGTCCTTCCACTCCTACAGAAGCAGAGGTGTGAACTTTCAGGAGCCAAATACCGTAATTCCACCAAGCATTCCCTCAAACCCTACTCGCTGGACTGTGCAAGTTGTTGGCCATGAGCACCCCTGGGGAGAGTCGTGCCTGCCAGCCCCTGTGTGACTGGACATCATCCCACACAGTCATGGCAGTGGTTTTCTGTAAGACCCTACTTCAGAAAGTTAATGTGCCATGAGCTGGAATTGTTTTCTCTTGCTCAGCCCTATTTATAACTTTGCTTCCTGCCGTTCCCAGCACGGGGAATTGGACACCACGTGAGAACGGTCAGTGAGAACAGTCCTGCCTGGAAGGGCTGGGCACTGGTCGCTCATTGTTGGCACCAACTCACACGCAAGGAGAGCAGATTCCTTCCCCACAGTGTGGCGGCGTCAGTGAGGGGGTAAAGCTGGGACACACTGCACTCAAGTGTGATGAGAACACTGGGGTGGTGCAGCCTGGGCAAGACTTTATGGCAGTCCTTGGACAGCTGGGCAGAGCTCAATGAACAGAAAAGCTGCTTGAAGTCTGGCAGCTCAGTGCTTGGATCTTTGGTTTTGGGGGAGGGGTTGGTGGGGTTGTTTGTTGTTTGGGATTTTTTAACAAGAAAATCTCCCTTTTGTTCCCTGGGACAAGGGACGGTGGTAAAGACTGTGTGTACAATATAACATTCACGAGTTTCTGGTGTTGAGGGCTAAGGGAAAGGATGTCTTTGGAAGTTGCCTGCATGAAGAAGTTGAAAAGTTCAGGTGGAAAACCTATGACCAAATGAGAGACGGAGCTCTGTGTGTCCCAGGCCCGGGTGGGTGGAGAACACCCTGCTGAATCCAGAGGACTTCTCCATAGGAGCAAAGTGTTACCTGGGGAGATTCAACAACACAATAAACAGCCTCTTCTAAGAGCGCTGAACCGTGGGGCCTGGGCAGCTCAACAGCACCAGTGACAATTGCACAACTTTCTAGACGTTGGCTGTGACGTTGTGCTGCTGTTGATTCTAGGAGAAAACAAACCCGAGCAAGTCTTGCAGGGCGTTTGGCTCCGTTCCCACGTGTATATTTAGCTGTCGGTAAGTACGTCAGCAAGAACACGCTCATTCAACTCTGAAAGATCAGAGGTGGTTCAGTGACATCAAGGAAGTCGGAGCGGGTGGGTGTGTGTTGAACCAAAGCAGCGCAAGGATCAAGCATTCTGCTCCTAGTCATCAGTGAGCTGAAGCTTTACTTCATCAAGTTAACTCCTTCGTGGCATGTTTTGGCTTTGCACTGGTTAACTTGACAGTGTCTTCTCCTGCCTGGCTCCAGCAGCTCCTGTGTGCTGACAGTCCCCCTCACTGGAATGGGGTGAGGGTACCTGGATGTTGGGATGCCTGGAGGGGTTTGGCTGAGGCAGGGGAAGGGCTGCATCTGCACTGCCAGAGCTCTGCAGGGCAGGAGCTAACGTGCTCCAGAGCAATCCTTGCAGTTGGATGTATTCAAATTTATTACCATAAATGCAGTGCCGATGGTGGGTGCCATTCCTTGGATGAGGAATGGCACGTAGTGTGGGAACACAAACTTCCCTGGGACAGTTCTGTTCTAAAAAGAGCAATTTAGGGACAATAGAGTCAGAACCACCGCCCCTCCTGGGAGGTGAACGCTGGCAGGGGGTCTGGAGTTTTCAGAACACACATTAAACAACGTATTTCTAAAAATGAGCTCAATCAAGTCATGTCACATGTGGAGTTCTGTCCTTGCTGTGGGTAGGGCAGAGGGTCACTGAGGATCCGCTGCTGTCCTTCAGGAGTCCTCACTGAGCCCCAGGTCCTAGTAGGGATCCTGGAATGCTGAACTCAATTCCCTGTCTCACTGTTACACTTACTCCTGCCTGCGCTCACTGTTCAGCTCTGATCCAAAGCCCTGGTGCAGTAAGAGGTGGCTCTGGAAAGGTCCTTCCCAAGTCTGCTGTGCACGAGGCCCTACACTGCAGACCCAGAGCACTTAGGCTTTGTAGGTTCAGCTTCTCAGCATCTGCCATAAGTATTCGCTTGTTAAAGGGGAGTTATCACAGGTCTTCTGGCGTTCCCACTGCAGGCGAGCTTGAAATACAACTGAATTGTTTCTAAACTTCTCCCAGATCAGGTCTTGTAGGCAGTAAAGTTGCTTCCAAGTGAGAATCCACTGGCCTGTTACACCAGAGGCACTTGGTGGAAGAAGAATCACAGAATCACATTAGGGATTGGAAGGGACCTTGAAAGATCCTCAAGTCCAATCCCCCCGCCACAGCAGGATCACCTAGATGAAGTCACACAAGAACATATCCAGGCAGGTTTTAAATGTCTCCAGAGAAGGAGACTCCACAACCCCCCTGGACAGCCTGTTTCAGTGCTCTGTTCACCCTCACTGACACCTGACTTGGTCTTGAACAGGAACACACTCTCCACAGAAGGAGTTCCTGGTGTTCCCTTTTGTTTGTACTGCTTCTTCCCAGCACCAATTGTGTCTCCAGCTAGGAATATGCAGGTTCAGGTGCTCCTTGCCCCTGCAGTGCAGCCTATTGTCAGTTCCCAGCACAGAAGAGCTTTTACCAAACATTGTAGTTAGCTCCTGAGCTTCTAGTGCCACACAGCAGAGAATATTTGCCTGAATGAGAGAAATGTGCCTCCCAAATCCTGCTGTGGATTTGCTTTCCCATTCCCCAAGCACTGCAGGACACACAGTAACCTCCAGCCCTGGCCTCTGCCCCTGGGAACAGGAGGGCTGAGGGGGGTCTCAGCCTCTCTGTTGTGGGGTCCCTGCTCTCTCTGGTCCTTCAACTCGTTAAAAGATCAGCTGAGCAGGTTTCTTTTATCTACCTTTAACAGAATACAACTTGAAGACAACGTTCTTCAAAGCGGTGCCCCTCCCTTTTTATTTACTTAAAGGAAATTCTATCTCTTGGAAAATCTAAAGAAAACAGCTCGGAAGAACCTGTCCCTTTCCCACAGCCGGCTTCGGGGAGGGATAAGACGGGATAAGCGCGGGGCTGCAACTCTACAGCAAAGGGGGAAGGGGCTGCTCGGGGAAGGGACGGACCCCTGTGTCCTGAGGAGGAGCGGGTCCGGACCTAGGAAAGCTGTGCGGACACCGGTCCCACCATGAACCACGAGCAGAAGGAGCTCGGCGCAGAAGGCGACGGTTCGCGCTGCCAGAGCCCCATCTGCAGGCGGCGGGGCTGCAGTTCGGGAGCGGCGGGGATGCGGGATTGGGGCTGCAGGGCCTGTGGGAGCTGTGGCTGTGCCCATCCCCGGTCCTGCTGGTATTTTGCTGTTCGACAAAGGTGTAAAATCAGCCGCGAATCCCCAGATGCCTGAGAGCCTTTACGGGGCGATTTCACCGCTGAGTAAACTCAACGGCACCTCGGGCTGAGCAGATACCCCTCCCGATCCTTTTGCCAGCCCTATTAAACACGTCGGGAGTGTTCTGCTCCTCACACAAACAACAGGGAACTCTGCAAATCGTTTGCACCGATTCCCATTTAATCTTGGGTATCCCGGGTGTGAGAGGAATGAGCCCCCCTGTTCATCTAATTCCTGGCAGTAGTGGGTTCTCACTGGCACAAATCAAACCCATGCAGGGACAGTGGCCTCACAGAACCCACACGGTGACTGCAGCTGGGCCTTCTGGTCCACACCAGGAGCTGCAGCCACATCCCTGCTGCCTTTTCACTTGGGATTCAGATCCCTGGAGATCTGTCACTGCCCCACTGCCAACTCACAGAAGAGATCGACAGCAGAAGCTCTGGAAGTGGCTTTAATTTCTCCTTGCCTTTGGTTTAAAGGTAAAAATAGATAAATTGAAAGGACAGAGGCAGCAGATGAGGTGGCAAATTGAGAGCAGGGGGTGTGCTGCCTGGTTTGGAGTTCCTTTGCTGCACTTGGAATGGGTAAGGGGCTGAGATCCCAAGTTCTGTCCTTCATGGGGTATCACAGAATCACAGACTATTAGGGATTAGAAGGGACCTTGAAAGATCATCTAGTCCAATCCCCTGCCACAGCAGGATCACCTAGATCAAGTTGCACAGGAACATATCCAGTCAGGTTTTAAACGTCTCCAGAGAAGGAGTCTCCACAACCTCCCTGGGCAGCCTCTTCCAGTGCTCTGTCACCTTTACTGTCAAGAAGTTCCTTCTCATAGTTATGTGAAACCTCCTATATTCCAGCTCACACTCATTGCCCCTTGTCCTATCATTAGATGCCACTGAGAAGAGCCTGGCTCCATCCTCCTGACACCTACCCTTCACATATTTGTAAACATTAATGAGGTCACCCCTCAGTCTCCTTTTCTCTTAAGCTAAAGAGACCCAGCTCCCTCAGCCTTTCCTCATAAGGGAGATGTTCTACTCCATCATCTTTGTGGCTCTGCGCTGGACTTTCTCCAGCAGTTCTATGTCCTTCTTGAACTGAGTGGCCTAGAACTGACACAATATTCCAGACGTGGTCTCATCAGGGCAGAGTAGAGAGGGAGGAGAACCTCTCTCTCAGTCTGCTGACCACCACCCTTCCCTGTCAATCTTTCTCTTGTCCTACCACTGTTTGTCTGGATTGGCCGGGGCCACCTTCCCTCTCTCAGATGTAGCTGAAGAGAGCCAAGTTCAGAAATCACAGTAGGCTGGGAGGAGGAAGTGATGGTGGTGGGCAGACAGTAGCCCGCTGCATGAGTTTCATTTCCCAAGGAAATGAGGCAAAAAAAAGATTCAGATGCCCTGGTTGGAGCGATAGAGAGACCTGCGTTCCTGGTCTCCTTGGCAGCGGCGCTGTGCTCTGACAGACGATCCTTTATCTAAACAAAGCGCAGCTGGGGCTGGGTGATAAATCTTCCCCTTGTCCCATCCCACTACTGAAATAACTCAGAAGTGTCAGCTCAGGACAGGACGGGCTGCATTTCTTCCCCTCACTAGCAGCAGTACAATTCCTGTACTTGACAAGCTACCCTCCTTGGAGACACCAACCCTTCCAGTTTGGGTCTGAATGGATGAACGCTGCTGCTTATGCTCAGCTCTGCATGCCAGGTCCCCACATCCTCGCTGCGGGCTCTGGCCTATGGAGCACTGGAGCTTGTAGCACTACAGGAAGATTTCCAGGTGATTTTGGCTTTTAGGGGGGTTCCTGCTCTCACTCATTGAGGCATCTGTGGTTTCCAGGCTGCCCAGTCAGTCCATTGCTGTGGAGAAGACTTGTTGCAGCTGGCATGAGCACAGCAACTGCTTGGGAGAGCTGGCAGGGGAAAACCCGCTGGGAAACCCCAACCTGGGAGCCTGCGCTTCATACACGCACGAGAAAAGCCCGGAAGTGGACGAGGGCCGCCCCGGGATGGCATCGGGAGCTTTGACAGTCAGACTGATGTTGGTGCCAGTGGTGCCAGGCTTGCTGTCCTGGGGGTGTTGTGAGGGGAAATGGGCTGGTTAGGCAACGTCCCCATCATGTGGATGTCCATGACAGTCTGCTTTAATAGAATATATAATTAATATACTAATGTAATAATATAATACAGTAATAACGGAATAATTTATTATCTCAAAATAATTTTAATTATTTATTTAAATGCTAATGTATTTTAAACAAATGAATATTTTTTCATGAGTTTATTAATTCAGTAATTTAATAGTTAACCCGGTTTGGCTCCCGAGGGCCGGGAATCTCCGGGCAGAGTTCGCACGGCCGTGCCGACACTTCCCAGAGCCCAGGGCAGGTTCAGTACCGATTCAGTGCCCCAGGCCCGGCGGCCCCCGCGGGACCGGGCGTGGTGCTGACGCGGGGGGGCGAGCTAGGTCCCGCCGCTCGGCCTTTCGGACGCTGCGAAGGGCATCCTCGGACCCCCACAGCAGTAACAGCTCTTCGCCCGAGCACCGCAGCCCAACGGGGTCGGCTCTGGCCCCGCCCCAGCCCTTGCCCCGCCCCGCCTGTCCCCGCGCGGCCGCCGTACCCGCACGTGGCTCTTCGGCGCCGCGTCTGCGCGGTGGCACCTGTCGCTGCGCCGGAGTGGGAGCACTGGCACCGGTACCGGCACCGGGGCTGAGGCTGAGGCTGGGTCCGGCCGACTCCGCGGATGATGCAGCCGCTGTTCTGGAGGCTGCGGGCTGTGAGCTGTGGCCTCTCTTTGCGGCGGGGCGAGGCGTGCGGCGGGGCCTGGTCCCGGCTGAGCCCCGTGTGGGCCCCGCGTAGCGAGCGGGACGGGCCGAGGGCTTGCGGTACGGACGGTGCGGGCCCTGCTGCCCGGCTCAGCCTTAGCGGGGATGAGATGTGACACGGCCCTGTCGGGAGCGGGGATGGGGGTGCGAACCCCTCTCAGTGGGGCCCCTGCTGTCCTCTCGGCTGCTCCGGGACGGAGCTGTCGTGTGTTCCCGCAGCGGCCTACAGAACCATAGAACCACAGGCTGGAGGGGTTGGAAGGAACCTCAGGAGATTGTCCAGTCCAACCACTAGATCAGGTCCTACAGGAACATCCAGGTGGGGTTTGAGCATCTCTGGGCAGCCTGGGCCAAGGCTTTGGGACCTCATCGGGAAGAAGTTTGTGTTTAAACTGAACTCTCTCAGTTCCAGCCCAGCACCCCTTCTCCCATTGCTGGGCACCACTGAGAAGAGCCTGGTCCTACCATCCTGACACTCACTCTTGAGATATTTGTTATTATTTAGATACTGATATGTATTTATTTTAACATTTATGTGTTTGATACTGTTTAGGTGTTTGTCTTGCTGGGTCCTGTGTGCTGCACTATCCCTTGTGGGTTCTTACCATGGCAGAGGAGCTGATAGCAGCAGTTTCCAGCCACACAAAGAGACTGGAGAGCAACAGTGAGGTGGTTGAAAGGCTGGAAGAAAATGGGCATCAGAACAAAAGGATGAGGAAGGATACTGGTCAGGAAGATGCAGAAGATCAGAATAAAAAATCACCCAAAAGGAAGATTGTGTTGCTGCTGGCGTATTCAGGAAAGGGCTACTATGGCATGCAGGTACGGGTTGGGCAAAACAATGGCACCTGCTTTTTTGTTCATTTATAGCTGTAGTCACAGTAACTGAGTAGGGAGCAGTTGTAGCTTGGGAAGCTGGAGTGGGACTGATGAGTGCCTGGGATCAAATGGCTTGACAGAAACGTGAATAAAAACGCAAGCAGTGGTCTCTGGTATTTGGGAATTCTAGAGAGTCTGCCTCAGCACAGAGCATCAGCAGAAGATCTTCCAAAAGCAGCTGGAGACAGGGTTCTCGAGGAGGCTGAAAGCACAGGCACTGCAGTTTTGCCAGGAAGTGAGGTCCTGTCCAGTGATCCCTCCTGAGCACTGTTCCCACTTTGCATTGAAGCTTTGCATTCCAGAGCTGTTGGGCTGAGTTTCTGTTACCTCAGTAGGTGCAGATTCTGGATATCTGAGCTGTGTATTTGAATGGAACAAATGGGCATCTATGTTGTAGTCTCTTCTAAAAAAGATTGGCTGTACTTGAAGAGACTTTAAATTCTCCTTTTCCTGATGCATTTTAATGGGGCAGCTTGTAGCAGTTCAGAAACAGGGAAACTGTTGCAGGACTTGTGCGTTTGCATGTGGCAGAAGAGGGATGTTGCTTTGTTAAAGCAGCAGCAGCAGCCCTGCCCTGCAGGGACAACCTGGTGGCACAGGGCACTGGCAGCAGGAGGCTGCTGCTGCTCCATCTGCTGCTTCTGTCAGCGTACTGCAAGCTTCGTACAGGCCCTTCAGAGCCTCCGCGGTGCTGCTGATAAGGTTCCTCACAGCCAGGGATGGGAGTATCTCATGTTTTACAGCAAAGTAGTTCTGTTGAACAGCAGTAAAGCTATCGTCTGTGAGCAGTCCAGGTACGAGTCTATTGGCTTTCCTGCTCATGTACATGCATGGTGGGTGTTGAGGATGTGTGTCCTACAGCCTCACACCAAGGGGTTTTGCATTTCTGTTACAGTTCACTGGTTCAGTGCAAAAGTCACTAGAGAAAAGCACCAGCAGTTCAGGGGAACCTGGCAAAAGAACCACCTGAAGCAGCTGTTTCAGGGGTAGGCTGGAGCGGCAGCTGTTAACTTTGAGGCACTGGAACAGTGTTTCATTGGAGCTGTTCTGTGCAGGCAAAGGGATTGTTAGAGTCTCCATTGCAGCAGTATTGCTCAGTTGGATTAGAAATTATCTTTTACTTGAAATAACAGAAAAAATAAATCCATCCAAATGTAGTAGCTTTATTAGCACACTTTGGTAAAGTATAATCAGTTTTGTTAGAGCATGGCAGTGCTTTTAAGGCTGTGAAGAGGAGACTTTTTATGAACTTAACTATCATCTTCAATTTTCCAATTATTGTTATTTGTTCTATTACTTATTTTTACTGTATATTCTCTTTCAGAGACAGGTGGGATCTTCACAGTTCAGGACAATTGAAGATGACTTAGTGTCTGCCCTTGTTCAGTCAGGTTGCATCCCAGAAAACCATGGGGAGGAGATGAAGAAAATGTCTTTTCAGCGGTGTGCTCGAACAGATAAGGTGTGTTTGGGGCCTGTGCTCTCATAAACTCCACTGTACCCCTGCCAGTGCTACTGGCATTGACTAGTAAAGCCTTGTCTAAAGTGAGATCTAATGGCAAATTCTATTCATAGTGAATGTTGCTTGAAATCTCATTCATCCCCTGCTGAGCTTAACTACAAACAAGTATTTAGACAGTGCAGGATATTGACTAGGGTTGTTTGTAAAGCTGATGCCTCAGTCCTAAACTTTGTCTTTGTCTGTCACATTTATCTGCTTCAGCCAATCTGCTGCTGCTCTTCTTATTGTGGCCTGGCTGAAGTGCTGCTTGAGAGTTCAGCTGCATCCCAGTTGATTTTAAACCTGCGACTGTGGCCTTCTAAGTCTGAATTTATGCGTGGAAGTAATTTGTCCTCACTTGGTGCTTTACTTAGCAGCAGTGAGATACAGTGAGGTGTCTTGGAAGGTTGTGCAGTGTTGTGCTCTTTGATTGCTAAGCTGCAGTATGGCTGTGCAGCACCAGCAGGGGCTGCTTGGATTTCTGCCTGTGGCTTTGCCTTTGCCTCGCTTCAGCCTGAAATGACAGTAAGAAAAAGGAACAAACTTATTCTTCAGCTATTTCAGTTCTACAAGTGCTACCTCAGAGTCTCCACGGTACTTGATGATGTGTTTGTGTGTTTTATGATTTTTATAGGGTGTGTCTGCAGCTGGACAGATTGTGTCGCTAAAGGTCAGGCTAATAGATGACGTCTTAGAAAAGATCAATAGCCATCTTCCTTCTCACATCAGAATTCTGGGTAAGGACACTGCAGTGGACAGAGAAAGTATTTGCAGAGGGGCTTCCCCCTGCAGAAGGTCTCTTCTTTACCATAATTCACTCATAAGCAGTTTGGTTTTAACATAAGTCCATATCTTTCTGTTAGGTTGGAGCTAGGGTCCTAAATTGTCTTTTGATTGTATTTTATTTAAAAATGTTCTTGGTGTTGAGAGTGAGATCATATTGAGGGTGTCACTTACTGATTCAAAAACCTAATGTCACTTTTAAAACAAGGTCTGAAGAGAGTCACGAGGAGTTTCAACTCCAAGAACAATTGCGATGCCAGAACCTACTCCTACATGCTGCCAACATTTGCCTTTGCCCATAAAGACCATGATGTGCAAGAGGAGGTTTATCGGGTGGACAGAGAGACCCTTGATAAAGTCAATAAACTGCTTGCATGCTATAAGGGGACACACAACTTCCACAACTTCACATCTCAAAAGGGACCCAGGGACCCCAGTGCCAGGAGGTACATCGTGGAGATATCCTGTGGAGAGCCTTTCGTGAGGGAGAACATCGAGTTTGCAGTGATCAGAGTGAAAGCTCAGAGTTTCATGATGCACCAAATCCGGAAGATGATTGGGCTGGTGATAGCTATTGTGAAAGGTTATGCTGCTGAGTCCATCCTGGAGGACAGCTTGGGAGAGGAGAAAATACATGTCCCCAAAGCCCCAGGACTCGGGCTGGTTTTGGAAAGAGTGCACTTTGAGAATTACAACAGGCGTTTTGGAAACGATGGGCTGCATGAGCCGCTGGAGTGGACAGAAGAGGAGGAGAAAATCGCTGTTTTCAAGGAGCAGTACATCAGTCCTACCATTATCAACACAGAAAGGGAAGAGAAATCCATGGCAAACTGGCTCAACACCCTCCCTATTCATGACTTCAAGTCTTCTGCTGTCGACATGCAAGCGAATGACAAAAATTCAAAGGTAATGACTGGAGCTGTTGTTTTATCAAAGGGAAGCTGTCAGGCTGAGGTGGCTTTTTCCATACTAACACTTTTGTTTTCCATGAACTTGTCATGGAAGATGACAGGTGTCTGGAGTA